>CM039580.1:31405430-31688991 GCA_022457205.1 Saccharum spontaneum | reverse complement strand
TGAAGTTTGATCGTACCATAAAAGCTTTTGGGTTTAAAGAGAATATAGAAGATAATTGCATTTATGCAAAATTTAAGAATGGAAAGTATATCGTTTTGATTTTGTATGTGGATGATATCTTACTTGCTAGTAGTGATGTCACCCTATTACAAGAAACAAAAGGGTTCTTATCCTCAAAGTTTGATATGAAAGATCTTGGTGAAGCTTCGTTCGTTCTAGGGATCGAAATTCATCGAGATAGAAACAAAGGGGTATTAGGACTGTCACAAAAGGCATATCTAGAAAAGATGCTAAAGAAATATAGCATGCACAAATGTAGTCCGTCACCTGCTCCAATAGTCAAGAGCGATAGATATGGGGATCATCAATGCCCCCAAGAACAGTTATGAGCTCAATCAAATGAAAGCGGTTCCATATGCTTCGGCTGTTGGAAGCCTACAATATGCAACAACGTGCACACGCCCTGACTTAGCGTTTGTTACCGGGTTTCTTGGCAGATTTAAAAGTAATCCAGGACAGGAACACTGGAAATTGGTAAAGAAAGTCTTGCGATATTTGCAAGGTACAAAGAGCCTCATGTTAACATATAGCAAATCAGATTCTCTGGAAGTAGTTGCATACTCAGATTCTGATTATGCTGGAGAAGAAAGAAAGTCCACATCAGGATATATGTTCACCCTTGCAGGAGGAGCCATATCGTGGAAAAGTTGCAAACAAACCGTCACTGCATCGTCCACAATGTATGCCGAGTTTGTAGCATGTTATGAGGCCTCAGGGCAGGTGAACTGGCTAAAGAAGTTCCTACCCGGTTTGAAGGTGGTCGACTCTATCCATGTACCACTAAAGTTATACTGTGATAATTATCCAGTAGTGCAATATGCTCACAACAATAGGTCAAGTGGTGCTGCCAAACACATTGACATAAAGTATTATGTTGTGAAGGATAGAGTCCGGGATCACATGATAAGCTTAGAGCACATAAGCACTGAAAAGATGCTCGCGGATCCACTTACCAAAGGCCTACCACCCAACGTGTTTAGAGAACACGTAGCCGGCATGGGTTTAAGGGAAAGCCTATGATTCCTGGACAGTAAACGGCCCAAAAGTTACTGAATTTGTTTCAGAACGGAGACATGTATCGTGGCTGTGAAATCTATCGGCAATAGACCGTGACGAGGAAGCACGCTCGATGCACTAATCTGTGATGGAATAAGTAAAAGTGAAATATATTAAAGTTAAAAGTATGAGTTGAGATCAAGGGGAGAATGTTGAAATGATCTCCTCGCCAGGAGGCCCAATGGCCCGCTGGGACTTGGTCAAGCGCTCTGATCGGGGGCGCCCAACCGTATGTGGTTGAAGGGCCCCTGTCATACTGCGCGATAAATATAGGTGGGGGCTGGCGGCTCGGGTTACGAGGTTGACCGGCAGTCACACATCCCCACCGAAAAACCCTAACCCGATCTAGTGAGGGCGCAACCAGTGACGGGAAGCACCTTCACCGCCACTTCACTGCACCACCGTCTCCACTGCATCAACCTTCTTCACCAACCGTCGCTGCCTAGCGCAGATCGTCACCGCCGAGACGATGACGAACCCCGGCTCCAGCTCCTCCTCCGCATCAGTCCTTCCCAACACCACCGGTCTGCACTACTACTTCTCCTCCTATTAGTTTGTAATAGGAAATGTTGTTGTTTATCATGAATCAAAGATTTGTACCCACTGGATCTACTGCTATTGATCCTAAACTGTTTCTAACAAGACAACCATTTAAACAAGCGACCTGGCAGTCTAAATGTTAAATTGCAAGGGTTTCTGTACTTCTACAGTTTTTAGAAGCAAATTACGCACCGGATAAAACTCTAAAGACAGTCGGTGTTTACATTGTGTGAACTGCAGGATCAGGATTGGCTCACCTATTCAGCATAGCTATCCAGTTCAACATGAAAGTCCTGTACCTGCAGTATTTTAAAAACGGAACCTTATGGACTATGGAATGAGCAGCCATGTGGAAGGAGGACCAGCATGCGGTGAAGCAAGCTGACTGTTGAAGCAAATTGGACCAGATTTCCACCGTGGCAACTCACCTTCAATAAAATTTAGTGTAACAGACTGTGCTTAGAATAAGAAGCTTCTCCCTTCCAACACTTCGCAGTACGTGGCACACACGCTAGCTAGTCAATAAACATATGGGGAAAGTTACACAGGTCATTAGGCCGTCACTGTCTGTACAGTAACAGAAAACAATTTCTGAAGAGAAACCACAAGTAGTATGATTCTATGAAACTCTCTCTCTCTCTCTCGGTTAGGATTATGTCAAATTCAATTCAAAATGCATATAGTGACCACAAATTATTTTAGAATCCCAAAGCACAAACTGACAAAAGTGATGCAAAGAGCTGTACATGGGAAGGGATTTTTGGATCCAGATACTGGAGGAATAAATCTTGAAGTTCATGCAGATAAAAGTACTACTTGAGAATAGTTTCATACTCCTTCCTGGCCCCGTTGAAAATTTGAATGCCAACAAACTCCCGTGTATTTTCAGTTGTCTTGTTTACCTGGGGAGGCTCAAACTGGTAGATGAAGCACTGTTGCTTAGTTTAAGGATTGTTTTGACTGCCGTAGTACTTGAGTATTCTAAAGTGTGAACAGAAAGTGACGGAGGCAGTCTTATTTCTCCTAGATTGTCTTCATTGAGTCACTAATCCGCCATTAAATATACCATGACAGCTTCAAATAGAGAAGGAAGTAGATACAATTGTTTAATCTTCAGAGCGGTGGGGCTCATCTAGTCATTCCAAGCAGCTCTGGCCTTCGTATATATACACATGGTGTGTAATAGATTTGCAAGTGCAATAGTATAACAGCTCTTGGCTCTTGTCTTCACCTCAGCAGCTTCATCCCTGAAAGCCATTCACAAGATACTACACATACAAATAGTACACAGCAAACTTTGTAAATTTGTAACCAGCAGCAAGCAAGGCTTCAAGCTTTATCGCTTTAGTTTGTAAGATATGGAGGAGAGGAATGACATCAACATGGAGAAGTCAGATGAGATCCTCATGCCGGGTTTCCGGTTTCATCCCACCGACGAAGAGCTGGTTAGTTTCTATCTCAAGAGGAAGATCCAGCAAAAGCCTATCTCCATTGAGCTTATCAGGCAGCTGGACATCTACAAGTTTGACCCATGGGATCTCCCAAGTAAGAAGACACCTCCTTCTTCAGAACTTCTACTACTTAGACCTTTTTGTGAGTTCTATGAAATCTAAACATTTTCATTGTTATTGTTCATCAACAGAGCTTGCGAGCACCGGTGAGAAGGAGTGGTACTTCTACTGCCCAAGGGATCGGAAATACCGCAACAGTGTAAGGCCAAACAGAGTCACAGCAGCCGGTTTCTGGAAGGCCACAGGGACAGACAGGCCAATCTACTCCTCTGAGGGCACCAAGTGCATAGGCCTGAAGAAGTCCCTTGTGTTCTACAAAGGGAGAGCAGCAAGAGGGATGAAAACTGACTGGATGATGCATGAGTTTAGGCTCCCTTCGCTCACCGATCCCTCGCTCCCCAAGCGTCTGATCGACAAGACCATTCCACTCAATGTAAGTATTGGCAATCCATATTGTGCCTGTTCAGTTCATGAGCTAAATTCAAATGTTATTTTGGCAAGTTCTCAATGAAGTCCTTTTCTGTGCCACAAACAACAGGACTCCTGGACTATCTGCAGGATCTTCAAGAAAACCAGTTCCATGGCGCAACCAGTGCTGTCGCATACCTGGGGGCCTACACTGCCTGGGGCAACAGAGGCAGATATGTTCGCCGCGTTGCAGTCAGTGCAAGCTTCAGAATTTGCTCTTGAGAGCTCACTGCAAGTTGCACCGCTTGCAACCGGAGCCCAGTTCACCAGCAGGCATGGCTTGCGTGGCCAGCACCACCACCAGCAGCAGCAGAAGGGTAACAACAACCCTTCACTGGACGGCTCCTCGTGCAAGCTCATCAACTTCAACAGCAGCCCATCCGAAGAACCCCAGAACTTCCCAATCACCTTCCCTTTCGAAGTGCAAGCGGCACCGCAGAAGGCTGCAGCTGCGGCGCCAATCTTTTTCGGCGCGCATCCTGATCATCACCTCAGTGGATTCGTGGTCGACTCTTCTGCCGATGTCAATGGTGGCATCGGTGGCAGGAGTCAGGACTCGTCCACCAGGAAGCCTAACACTGGCTTCAGCACCAACAGCAGTGACTGGGGGGAAACTGCGGGGAGGATCAACTTCCCTTTTGATCTGGGTGCAGATTCTTCAGAGGAGTGGAGATGCAACATACCCTGGGAGTCCTTCCTGACTAGCCCAGCTGCTGTCCAGACCGAGCTGCCACACTAGGGCGGCAGCGGCAGTTAGCAAATTGCATTTGCACTAAGGAAAGTGAGAGGTACTACTCTCTCATACTAGGTTACAGTACATGTACAGTCTACAGACTACAGCTGCTGTGAGTGTGTGAGTTTCCTTCATCTGTTAGCATTTATGTTAGCTGCAGAGACATATATTTTTGTTCAGTTTTGGTTAGGAGGGCCATGTACATACCACGAACTACGCATTGTTAACAGCAAAGCTAACAGAGAGAAGGAACCTTGTGCTGTACATACATTATTGAGTTCTTCAGTGTCATAAGATAAATATTGCACTTTCAGTGCGAAAATGCTGCAAGTTTGAATACTTTATTACAAATCAACATACCAATATCTGTCATCGTCTACGGTGGTCTTACGTTACGTACCCTATGAAAATGAGTTTGTCCAGGCTGAGCTGCCACACTGGGGTAGTTTGCATTAAACTACGGTACACAGAGAGGGAGAGGTACTTCGCTGGACTGGCATCTCCCATTAAACTTCAACCAATGAACCAAATACACCCTCCGTTAGCATTTCTGTTAGAGCATCTCCAGCAGTTGGAGAAAACCTCAACCCCAAAACTAGTTATTGGGGAAGCTCCAAGTCTATTTTGAGGGCTTTGAAAGACCTCATCTCCAGCAGAATGAGAAAATGTCATCCCCAATATCTCATCTGACATGTGGGGTCAATTTGTCATTCACATGCTTTTTCTCTTCTTCTCTCCCCACCCGTCCCCACCGGTTCATTCCCGCAAGCCGCAACCTCCGACTCCGAGCCGCTCCCCACCTGTACCGCCGCCGCCGCTCCTATTCCTCCTCGCGTCTCCGTCATCCTCCTCCATCGCCACTCCCTCCCTTCTACCTCCTCCTCCCATACTGCTCCTCCTTCATCGTCCCTCCCTGGCCATGGCTCCCAAGAAGCTTGGCCATGGCGCCCGGAAGCTGTAGGTCGTCTTCCCCGTCACCGGCCATGGCGCCCGTGGCCAGCATCTCCTCCTCCTCGTCCGCTTCCTCATCCTTGGCGCCGGCAATTGGATCTCGCATCAAAAATCTCAGGTATTGGGGGAGGGAGATTTCCCTCATATTTGAGGGGTTGGAGGGTGGATTTTGAGGGACCGAGAAAAATTTTCTCATTGGGGGCTAGAATGGGGATCTGTTAGGAGCTCTCAAATTCCTCAAAATACAGGTTTTTCTCATTGGGGATGGGAATTGAGGGACTGCTGGAGATGCTCTTAGCCGCAGAGACAATTTTATTCAGTTTTGGCTTGGGGTGTCATGTACAGCCTGGATAATATTGCACTCAGTGTGAAAATTGTGGGCCTGTTTGCGTACTTGATTATGATATATCGACAAAATAAATAATACAGCGCCTCACTGCTAAATAAACAATATCTTTGCATAGATATTCCATCGTGTCTAAACATCAGGAAAGAAAGAAAATGGTTTCGACAGTGCCTATAGTTGATCGAACA
Organism: Saccharum spontaneum; assembly: GCA_022457205.1. Lineage (NCBI taxonomy): Eukaryota > Viridiplantae > Streptophyta > Magnoliopsida > Poales > Poaceae > Saccharum > Saccharum spontaneum. The sequence goes on along the minus strand of CM039580.1, from coordinate 31,683,138 downwards.
ATCAAATGTTGGTTAAGAATTTTGTTGATACTAGCAATAAACTGAGGCTCAATGGTTGTGCAAGAAATAGAATAGAAATGAAGAGCAACAGCAACATGGACGAAAAAGATGCTATAAACCAGAAGGTATTCGACAAGCTGATCTTTACCCAGATATGGTCTGAATTAATAACAAAGCAACTAGGGGAACAGATGTCCCGATATTCCAACAATTCAAAGGTGAAAGGATTCCAGTGTCCAGACTCTCTGAACTCAACACTTCAACAGGTAACGCTCAACACAAGGCAACTAGATTTTCCATCCACCAAAATTACTTTTCGCAGTGTACAAAACAGTGCTAGGCTTCCATCCCCGGAGCTCTACTTTGCAGCTGTCTTGTCCTTGGTTTTCTGTATTTTCAGGACCTTCTTGACAATCTTCTGCTCCTCAACCAAGAAAGCACGGATGATTCTGCATAGAGTAGTTGTAACTCATAAGACTACAAGATGACAGATCCTGGGCTTCCATACCACAATATATCCACCTCTATTTACTCACCTCTCCCTAACAGCAATTCCAGAGAGTACTCCACCATAAGGACGGTTCACAGTCCTGCGGTTCCTAGACAACCTGGACCTTTTGTACTCAGCAGGCCTTAAGTGGGGGATCTGGAGATATGGGAACAATATATTAGGTGGAAAAATCACATTGAATAGCAGATGAATACATAGTTCCAGTGATTCTTAGGACCTGTTCCGATAGGGAAATTAGCAGATCATGTGAAGCAAATGATGAATTATGGAGAATATTATATGCCATGAAAACAACCAAATAAGTAGTCCAAGCACACATAGAAGACAAATTAACACATACTGTGATAGAACCAACCAATTGAAACTTCAACCTCAAGCAAAAACAGAAGGCCTAGGAAGTGATTCTGATGAAACTAACATGACAACAGTACATTTAATCAACAGGGAAAACTGGGGAAATCAACTTAGCTTATTTGGCTTCAGTGCCAACATCTTAACATAAATGTTTGCTGGACAAAATGTTCACCATTTCATCAGATAAGCAATTCAGTGTTACACACAAGATCATATGTAAATAAACAAATACAACACAGGATAGTATGAAACAGCAATTTAACTAGACATCGTCCAATAGACCTATACGAGCACAATGTGGCAGCAAATTGCCCGTACCACAGCAATTCATATACCATCGCAGCCTCGCAGAACAAAATATAATGTAAACCATGCAAGCAACCAATTAAACTATACTAATTCACAACAATTACTTCAATATTAATAGCACAAACATAGCTACCAGTTCCCCACCGCGGTACCAAAGACCAATGCATCACACCGAGCAAAGTAGAGGTGCGGTAACAACCAATCACTCACCCCCTGGATCTTCTTCCCGGTGACGGGGCACTTGGGCCCGCTCGCCCTCTTCTTCGTGTACTGGTACACAAGCTTCCCACCTGCGAGAATCCAGCAAACCCATCAATACAACCAAGAACGCAACACAGATCAAGAAACCACAGACTCCTCCCAGATCGAGCAGGAATGAACAGATGGGGCGAACCTGGGGTCTTGACGACCCGGGTCTGGTTGGACTTGGTCGCGTAGCTGTGACGCTTCCGGTAGGTGAGGCGCTGCACCATCGCGCCGCCGCCGCCGATAAAACCCTAGTGAGGCTGCGTGGGTGGGGGAAGGAAGGGCAAGAGGAGGGGGAGAGCTCCGCGGCGGCGGCGATAGGGGTATAAATGGTTGGCCCGGGAGGCGACGGGGAGCGGACGGCTAGGATTGATTGGATTGATCTGGCGGGCGGCGGCTGGCCTGATTGGGCTTTCATCCGGTCGACTCGTCGCAACTTCTTGTTGGGCTGCATGGACTGTCGTCTTGTTTTCAGATGATGATGGGCTGAGTTTTAGTCATCCAGACAATTCCACTTCGGCAGCAATACGTTATCCTGCCCACTTAGCACTGTATACCTCTGCTAGGCTACTCGCGAATCCTAGTTTACTTATCTCTGCTTCTCTGCTACTAATAATACACCAGTTTAAACTTTTCTAAAGCCACACACTAATCTATCCACCACAGTCATTAGCAATGCTAAGTGCACCAAGAAAAATACACCCAAGACCAACCAATCTTTTGAAATAAATGGACCAGATCTACTCTAACATCTCATTTCTCTTACTCACTCACATCCAACGAACTAGATTACTCGGATCAGTCCGCATCACTCATCCCGTTCCCATCCTGCACCCAACATCACTCGTCACCCCCGCACCACGCCCAGACGGAGGCGGCGGCGGCTCGCGACTCCTCCTCTCTTCTCCCCAACGGACGAACCCTAGACACGAAGGCGGCAGCGACGGCTCGGGCCCCAGACGCGGAGGTGCCGCTGGCGATGCCACCTCGGCGTCGTTGCCCACGACTCCGGGCGCGCCAGCCCTATCACCAGTACAGACGTGAGGCAGCCTGGTAGGATCTTCGCATGATGCGGCCGTGGTCCGCTGGCTACCGTGCTCAACCCCAGCCGAGGTAAGCCCCCCTCCCCCCTCACTCTCCTCTCCATGTCCCTCTCCCTCGATGTTTCTCCCTCTCCCAGATCTGCAGCGTCCTTCATGAAGCAGCATCTCAAGCCGGGTGGAGGGCTGGAGGCGAGGAAGCGAGAGTCCTCTCCTGGTGGTCTCTGGAGTCTTCTCCTGCAGCACTTCCTGCACAAGCCGTGCCAGGCTCCGCCAATAGCCTGCGTTTCCAGAGCTCTGAAAGCCGAGGAGGAAGGGGTCATATGCAACATCCTGCCCCACCTGCTACCGTTTGCTTGCTGTTGCCAGGGTCCATTGAGGCCAATGCAACTATGCAAGCGTCCAGATGATGCAGTCAATATGTTCGATGAAATGGACAGAAAGGTATTTTCTTCCACGCTACTTCTCTTTCGTGTAACAAACAACGTTGCGTCATGTTTCAGAGAAGCAAAACAACTTATTTGCTTCTGCTGCTGCTTGAGCTTGACTGAACGTCCTCTATTCTTTACTGAATGTAGTAATAGTTGTGTTCAATTGAATCTTTGCACTAGACAGTGTTGTGGCTGCATGCACATTAATCAGGAATCAGCTAAACAGTTGATATTTTATATATGCTCCTTACTGCTATGTCAAGTCTTATTATTCCTTTGTGGCAAAGCAGATAAACATAGAGAATATATGCTACAGTTGGTGACTTGTTACTGTTTCATACATACAGAATATATGCATGGATATAAATTTTAAGCTGGAGGGGAACTATGGTTTGCCACGTCCTTCTTATTTGGGTACTCCACAGGTGTAGCTATTGTTTTGAAGGTAAAGCAAAGCGGCACTCACTTTAATGATTTGAATGAAATGAAATAAAATGTCTTTGGTTAATTGTTGTTTTCTTGAATTTTCAGATAGTCAAGGAATGTTTGAAGAAAAACTATGATTAGTTCAACCTCATGGTCTTGGACACTGCTACCGCTCACGCCTCGCCTCGCTGCAGCAGATGCTGCCTCGGGCGGTGCTGTTTGCAAACAGTGGGAGGGATAAGATGACGCTGGCGTTTGCAAGCGGACAACCAATGAACAGGTTCGGATGCAATGGGCTCTGACATTTCCTGCTGAACTAGGACATGCAATTCATTTGTGCTGTTAATGAGATTATGAGGTGTGAAGGATTTTAGTTTTTGAATAAGATATTGGTCCCTTTGTTATTTGACGTGTCCGTTTATTTTTTTTGTTTGCTCCCATAATGTCTAATGTGAAGGATTTTAGCTTTTGCACTTGATGGATATTATAGTGTTTTTTATTTTAAGCTCCAGTGTATGTTTGATCTAAGTTCTTCACCGAGCTCAGTTCTAAACTTCTGATTTAGGTGTGTATAAAACACGTTTTATTGTAGGGGATATACTAGCACAAGGCAAGGAAGCCGCTAGATTGACTGGAGCAACACTACAGAACCATCATCAATAAAGTCTATCAGGTACCTATTTCCTCCCCTCTTACTTATTGGTTCCTCCCATGCGTATTATGTAGTACTTAAAATTATCTTGTGAACAAATATCATTATTGCGGAAGGATTGGTGTGGAAACTGAAAATTGGGGAATGAAAGTGACTATATAGATTTGGAAATATTTGTCATGTATTTTTGCTATTAGGAGGCTTTGCTACAATGCTTAAATCTGTCTGATTCTTGCATTGTGGCAGGTAGTCGGGCTAACCTGTGAGCAAGCACTCCTTCGAGCTAGAGACGGGAGACAGCATATTCTGAGTAAGCCTGTACTAAATTAGCTATTTCCATTTACATGCCATCATTGTTTGAACTGAATTAGGCGAAATGAATTTCCTAAGAAATAGTTGATGGGATCCATTCTAACTAATATCAGGTTAATTGGCAATCAAATGTTTTCTTACAAATATTTTATTTGGTGAGAAAAGACTATATCCATGCATAGTGAATATTAGCAAAGAAGATGAAGAACATAGCAATCACTCCCCTGTAATAGTGTTGCTCTGCCTGCCCTATACACGAGAGGGGGACTATATAAGAATCAACGAAGCTGTCACTATCGCGAACTACCCCACAATCCGGCATATAGGGTGCAATCGCAGATAAATACGGTATAGACACCACGTCTACACAATAGTTATCATTCACCCACTGTACACATGGATAAACGCTATACGATCCTAGGCATGTATATAATTCCAATCTAACTAAGCCAAGCATATAACTATGATAAACTAAGAACAATATAATTGCAAATATAATCAAGTAGAGCAAAGTCATAACCAATATATTGAAATAGAACAAAGTCATATTCATAATATTGAAGAACAATGATGAACAATTGAAGAATAAGAGAGGAATTACCAAGAATCCTCTTGACAGATCCAGGAACCAATCGAAGATTGACTCCTTCTAGTTCTAATCCTATGTAGCTATGCTAACTAGAGATCTAGTTGATGTGGTGGCTCTAGGGTTTGATCAGAGGCTCTCCTCCTGAATTAGGGTTTGAAGTATGAGACGAGGGGGCCTCTCCTCCAGGGTCAGGGGCCTTGTTTATATAGCCCTTTCGGATGAATCTGGGCCGTTGGATCAAACCGACATTGATCGTGCGGTTTTCCTTGATCCTCTAGGTCGGTGGAGCATAATCCTCGAGGCGGAGCCTGATTGGCTGAGCCAGCAGGGCGGGCGCCCTAGGGACTAGGGCGGGCGCCCTGTCCCCGGCTCTGTTACGCCTCCCGTTCGTTCTCGTGGCTTCTGGACTCTTCTAGATGTAAGATAATTGCGTGTTCGGTCATTATCCCGTCATTAATCCGACATGTGGGCCTTTTTTCCATATTTCCTGATAACCCCCTGCAGAAATAGATAAACATCAAAACTCGTGGAATTCTGTCAGATAAAACCCTAAGTCTAGGTGTTGGTTTCATTTGGATCCTTTTCTCTATCTATTTGATAGTTATAATTGATACTTAAGGACCGTCAACAAACTCCCCCAAGCTTACCTCTTGCTCTTCCCTGAGCAAGGAGAGACTCAGTAGTTGCTGAAATGCCTTTGAATTTTGACGGTACACATGCTTTCAAATAGAGTCTCATCTCTGAGTTAAAGTAAACTGTCAAGACTTAAAACTTACTCATTATACCTTTCACCATGGGGCTTGCAACCTTCACCTTTGTCTTGAGCGGTTAAAAGATAGAACAGTCTAGTCAAGCGCCATGTCTCTTATTCTTGATTAGCTATAGCTCTTGGAGTTTTTTGCAGATTTTCAAATAAAACTCAGAGATTCCTTGTATGACTCTCTCAGGTCTCTCTTTTGTGGTATTTCTGGATCCTCACCAAGGCAGTAATGATGTCTGCCTTCTCTCAAAGCAAAGTATGTAGTATTTGTGGTATAAGGCAGAGTGACATTGTCTTCTCTCTCATCCTATTCTAATAAGGCTTTTGATATCTGGAGCTCATCGGTGGAAGATAAAGTATACATACTTACAAGACATTTATTGTATAGTCAAACCATGGATCCAGAGAAACAAGCCAATAAGTCAAATCAAGATGTGCATGTGTGGCGAATAAATGGTGTATGGTGGTAGTGATGATAACAATGATGAAAGTCTAATTCTACTTTTGCTCTTTTTGAGGGGATACGTACCTTTCTTGCTTTTAAAGCTCTTGAGGAGAATGAGGTGCTCTATATTTTCTTTTTCTTTTTTTTTCAGGTGGGTATCTTGTACTCCTAATTCTACTGTCGGACACTTGTCCATTTTTACCTCTCTTCTCACACTTTTTCTTTTTTTTTATCGAGGTTCCGAGCACTTGCTCCTTTTTATTTCCTCGTATCTTTTTCTTTTCGAGGTTCCGGGCACTTGCCCCTTTTTATTTCCTCGTATAGAGCACTCATCTCCTTAGAATAATATAGCAAGTGGTAGTAACCAAAATAGCTTGAGCATTTATTTCACAGGGGATAACAAGAATGGGAAAATATTTTTGGCTATTCTCTCCCGGATTAGGAGTAGAATAATTTTATGTGGATCTGGAGATGAGAATGAGTGGATATATGTGGATGCGTACTTCCGGAGTAGAAGCAGCATGTATGAGTGATCGTGCAAGTGAATCTTGATTTTAACCGCATGACAAGCTCCTAAGGGTCTACACAGCTTGACTACACTCAATGCTCATAAGCAGTAAAAAGTAAAGGTATGGCTTAAAGTCTAGCAAGCATGTATGTATGGCTGTGGTAGGAACTTAAACTCTCATCATACAGGAACTCATCATGTTAGCATAAATATCTAGCCTTTATCATGTTGAGCCTCCTTGATTTTTTTATGTTGTTTTTTTTATATTTTATAAAGCAGAAGAAAATATTTATGTATTTATTATATATATATATATTTTTATGCCACCACAGTGAATGTACTTATGGGTTTTATGCCACTCGCATACTCACATGGGGCTTTAGGGTTTTTTAACATTTTTATTTTCTTTTTAAGATAGTATGAATATGATTAACTAAGCAAACTATTTAAGATAAAGTAAATAATTAAAAGGAAAGGATAACTACCAAGTTACCTCTTGGCAAGGCGTTCGGTGTTTTAAGTCCTCCGAACGGGACTCTTATTCGTTCAGTCGTCCTGGGACTTGGTGGATGGCGTAGTCGGTGGTTCCGGCAGCGCCTCTTCTTCATGTGCAACTGTCTTTTCTTTCCATACTTGTCTGGTGCTTCGGTCTCCTTAGGACAGTGTTGGTTGAGTGGTATGTCTTCAGATCTTACCACTTCTCCTTCATAATCTGTCCATCCGTCCTTGATGACCTGTTGCTTCTGATTGTGGTTACGCCGCCTTCTTGTCCTGACCTGCTTGGATTCTTCAAATACATAGTTAGGGTCAGTAAAGTAAAGACGTACCTTCTCAGAGGGGAAGTGCATGTGGACTTCTCCAGTTCCAATGTAAATGATTGCTTTGACAGTACTTAGGAATGGTCTTCCAAGGATGATGGGTGGATCGTATTCATCTTCTCCCATGTCAATAACCTGAAAGTCTGTATGGACAAAGTGATCGTCTATCTTGACAGGGACGTCAGTTACTGTACCTTCGACCTGTCGGAATGTCTGATCTGCCATCTGGAGTTGAATATATGTTGGGTTTAAGGGCATGGTTCCGAACAGAAGTTCATAGGTGACCTTGGCCATTATGTTGACGCCCGACCCAGTGTCGCAAAGTGTCTTGTAGAAGTGGGACCCATTAATGGAGCAATAAATGCTTGCATACCTGGGTCGTCCTTCTTAGGCAAGAACGGTGACTTGAGTTGGCGATCTTGACCTTTGTGCACGGCAGTGACCATCTTAGCTGTCTCGGTCCATACTTGCTTCTTGCTCTTGTTCCTCCTGTTGGTCCTCTTCCTTGGTTCATATTGGGGTTGCTCTGGGATTTGTGCGGTCTTGTTCTTGAAGGAAAACGTTTCCTTCCTCCCCTTGATGTAGAAACTGATCTTGGCAGCACTAGCATAGATGACAGCTCCCGCGGTGTTCAGGAATGGTCTCCCTAGGATGACGGGAGCCCTCTCATCAGAACCGGTCTCTATCACTACGAAGTCTGCTGGAGCGTACGAGGAACCCACTCGGACACAGATGTTCTTCAATATTCCTCTCGGGAAACTCAGTGTCCTATCTGCAAGCTGCAAACACATGGTTGTTTCTAATAATGGTTGTGAAAAGAGTTTTTCATAGAGTACCCTGGGCATGATGTTGACGCTGGAGCCAAAGTCACAGAGTGCTTCTGGGAAGTCTCGCATGCCGATGGAGATCGGGATGACGGGGCGTCCTGGATCGCCTCTCTTGACCGGCAGACGGTCAGTACTTACTTCCACGATAGGGTTACTCCAGTAATCTCCTGCATCAAACATGTCTACAAGATTTGCAGATTCTAGTCCTTCCGGTTGTGATGTTATACCGGGGTTAGTAGCAGGAACAACAGCAGCTATTTGATTCAACTGAGATTCAATCATTTTATTAAAGCTAATCTGGTTCTTGATGGCAGTAGAGAAATTATCCATTCTATTATTTATATTTTCTAGTATTTTATCATTAGATGCCAATTTCTTAGACAGGTTATCCATTAGCTTTCCTTGGTTGGATACTAACTCTCTCAAAGGTGGATAATTATTATTATTATTGAAAGAATTGTTACCTTGGTAATTACCTGAGTAGTTAGGCCTCTGTTGATTCCAACCTTGATTCTGCTGAGGACGGTTGTAGTAGTTGTTGTTATTGTTGATGTAGTTCACGTCCTCCAGCAACTCAGGACAGTGATTGCCCGAGTGTCCAGTACCTCCACACTCCTCACAAGTCATGTGGGAGTCGTAGACGTGCATGACTTCTTTCTTTTCTCTAGCTCGATCATCGAGCTTCTTCATGAGTAGGTCTAGCTTGGCAGACAGCATGTCTACCTCCTTGAGCTGGTGCATACCTCCACCTCTCTTGCGTGTCTGAGTTCTTTCTTCATTCCAACCTTGGTTGGATGCCATCTTCTCCACAAGAGCTGTGGCTTGAGGTATGGTGAGTGATAGGAATGCTCCTCCAGCTGCAGCATCCATGGTTTCACGGGCACTGTTAATGAGCCCATGATAAAATGTCTGCATCAACAGCCAGCTTTCCATTCCATGATGGGGACATTCTAGGATGTAGTCTTGGAAGCGCTCCCATGCTTCTGGAACGGATTCATCATGTTGTTGCTGAAAACTTGTAATCTTTCCACGGAGAGCATGGTCTTGCCCATGGGAAAGAATTTGGCCAGAAAGTTCGTGGAGCAGAGTGCCCACGTAGTGTTCTTCTCCTTTGTAGCGTAGAACCACTGCTTCGCTCTCCCCAACAGTGAGAATGGGAAAAGGTGAAGTAGTATGGCGTCTCTGGGGACTTCAGCCATGGTGAAAGTGCTGCAGATCTCCAGGAAGTGTTGAAGATGAGCACTAGCGTCTTCATGTGGCTTCCCACAGAACTGGTTAGCTTGCACCATGTTGATGAGCCCAGGCTTGAGCTCGAAGTTGCGATCGATCTCCCCAGCAGGTCCAATGCGGATGTTGTCCGTAGTGGGAGCTGAGAACTCGCGGATCGACTTGTTCGCCATGGCTTCGAATTCAGTCGACAAATTCCGGATGAAACTTCGGCGGTCTTCGGATTTGGATGAAGCTTTGTGCTGAAGTGTTGACGATGTCTTCTTGAGCTTGGCTCTTGTTCTTCTGAATAAGGCTTCGGGATCGTCAACAAAGTTGTCTGGAAGATGTCTTCTATTCATGCATCACCCTGCAATAAATAATCAAAATGGAAAATACAGGGGTAAAACTGTATAAGAGAATTGATAAGCTCGATCAGATTAGTGATGCAAATGATGACTCAAAGTTCCATATTCATTCCTACTTAGTAATCAACCTTCCCCGGCAACGGCGCCAAAAAATGCTTGTTGGGCATTCTTAACGTCACTACCAAAAGTAGACTTAGTTTTCTAATTCTGATAACGGCGCCAAAAAATGCCAAACCTATCCCTCATGCCACTTAAGCCAAGTTGTCATCCCCAGCATGACACGAGAGACGCGGTATTGAAATATGCAATTGCTCATCAAGATAAATAATAAAAGGGATCTGCAAGCGCACAGATTAATACCGATGTAGCATTTTAACCGGAAAGTATTCCAGATATCGTTATTTATATTTTTACCACTGGGAAGGGATTTCTAAGTATCATGGTTGATAATGGAATGAGAATATGGAACTGAATACACATCATTGCATGTATAACCGAGAGTATTTATCAATCTCTTTATACAGGTATAAATGTCACATTAAGTAAAGGTAAAGTGATAATGGTGACAAAGATAATTAATCTGATCAGCTAGCCACATATAATAATGATAAGCACCTCAACAGATATTCTAGCAAGTCATTAGCATGGAATTAGGATGAACTACAAAGATATTCCCTAAGTTATTATTAACTATAAAGTCTAGCATATCATAGTTAGTGCAATTATACTTGGCAATCATGGTGAGAAAAGACTATATCCATGCATAGTGAATATTAGCAAGGAAGATGAAGAACATAGCAATCACTCCCCTGTAATAGTGTTGCTCTGCCTACCCTATACACGAGAGGGGGACTATATAAGAATCAACGAAGCTGTCACTATCGCGAACTACCCCACAATCCGGCATATAGGGTGCAATCGCAGATAAATACGGTATAGACACCACGTCTACACAATAGTTATCATTCACCCACTGTACACATGGATAAACGCTATACGATCCTAGACATGTATATAATTCCAATCTAACTAAGCCAAGCATATAACTATGATAAACTAAGAACAATATAATTGCAAATATAATCAAGTAGAGCAAAGTCATAACCAATATATTGAAATAGAACAAAGTCATATTCATAATATTGAAGAACAATGATGAACAATTGAAGAACAAGAGAGGAATTACCAAGAATCCTCTTGACAGATCCAGGAACCAATCGAAGATTGACTCCTTCTAGTTCTAATCCTATGTAGCTATGCTAACTAGAGATCTAGTTGATGTGGTGGCTCTAGGGCTTGATCAGAGGCTCTCCTCCTGAATTAGGGTTTGAAGTATGAGACGAGGGGGCCTCTCCTCCAGGGTCAGGGGCCTTGTTTATATAGCCCTTTCGGATGAATCTGGGCCGTTGGATCAAACCGACATTGATCGTGCGGTTTTCCTTGATCCTCTAGGTCGGTGGAGTATAATCCTCGAGGCGGAGCCTGATTGGCTGAGCCAGCAGGGCAGGCGCCCTGTCCCCGGCTCTGTTACGCCTCCCGTTCGTTCTCGTGGCTTCTGGACTCTTCTAGATGTAAGATAATTGCGTGTTCGGTCATTATCCCGTCATTAATCCGACATGTGGGCCTTTCTTCCATATTTCCTGATAACCCCCTGCAGAAATAGATAAATAGCAAAACTCATGGAATTCTGTCAGATAAAACCCTAAGTCTAGGTGTTGGTTTCATTTGGATCCTTTTCTCTATTTATTTGATAGTTATAATTGATACTTAAGGACCGTCAACAGTTCCCGACGAAGCGCGTCCAGGTAGGGCGCTGTGGAGGTTGGCGTCACTTCGGCATCGGAGTCATCGCTGAGGTCGTCATCCGCCCCATGCCAGGCCTTGGGCCGTCCCTCCGCGGTGCCCCCTGGATGGAAAGGGGCGGCATGGGGGGACAAGGTGGACGATGGGCTCGAAGCGGGGGCAAATAGGTGGACGAGGAAGGCGTCGAGGCCGGGGGCAGCGGGGGCTGGCCGTGGCCACGAGGGTGCAGCATCTGCATCCTCGTCCTCATCCTCACCTTCCAGGACGTCCTCGACGACGACCAGTGACTCATCCACAACCGTGGCAGGGACAGCGCCCGGCGGCGGTGGCGTCGCTGGCGTCGAGGGAGTCTACAACGGCGATAGCTGGCACCGGAGGCCAGGGCGCGCCAGAACCGTCCCCCACACCCAGCTACAGGATGGCCGTGGCGCCATGGGCAGGCTCCATTAGCGCGGAGGGCGAGGGGGTCGGCGACACTGGCGCCAGCAGAGGCGGGGACGGTGCTCCATTGCCGGATCCGGCAGGAACGGGTCCGGTAGCGGCCATGGTGGTGGCTCCCAGTGGCCGCGGCCTACACCTGCGCTAGATCCCGCGGTGCAGCGGGAGGTGGAAGGAGAGGGGGAGGAGGTGGGTGGCGAGGTGGAGGGGGACGCCGGTGATGGCGTGGTGGCTCGCGAGGTGGAGGGGGCGGCAGATATGGATGCAAGCAGGCGCTCCTGCAGGTGCCCAGTAGGACACTGCAGCAGCCGCCAGCTGAACTTGCGCAACCTGCAGGTGCCTGGTAGCACCTGTTTTGGTGACCGCGTTAACCTGCTGGGCTTTGCGGGCACATGCTAGCAGGCTATGCAGATGCGGCAGGAGCCTGCAAAAATGCTAGCAAGGCAACAGGCAGCCTGCGGATGTGTCACACCCATTTTTAAGGACAAAAATAGGATGCATAAAGTACTCATGTGCGCCCCAGGATATGATCGCACACATAAGTAGACAAATTACATAGTATCTGTTGACATCATTTTTAGCACGTGTCAAGATAATCAGGAAGGGTTAATCAACAGAGGAAATATTACCGTGTAGATTGATAGCCAAGGAGAATAAGTTGTTTTTGAGTGGTGGCAGCATATGGATTTAATTTGAAGTGTTGCCGATGGGGTTAAGGGTATTATTGCCGATGCCGATGAAAGAGGGTTTGGAGACTGCTGCCGATGAGACAGGGGATGTACCGATGAAGGAAGATATGAAGACTGCAGCCGATGAAACAGGGAATGTACCGATGGAAGGAGCTCGAAGGCTGCTGCCGATGAAACAGGGACTGTGCCATTGAAAAGGAGGTCGATGAGAATACCATCGTGATTGAGGCGGACTATGGAGTAAAATAGGAGTTAATTTCCTTGTGTACGTTTAGTAGAGTCTGAGTTATATCAAAGTCATGTTTTTTCCTTAGATTTGGATTTAGTGTCCTAGTCGTATTTGGTTATGTTTCTATAGATCAGGATATAAATATAGAGTGAAGGGCAATGTAATAATCAATCAATCAATACATAAAAAAACAACTTTTACTCTTATTTACATCTACTTTCGGTGACTTCGTCAATTTGCATATTTTCCTTTTTACGAGTTCTCATCGATTCGGCGAGTTGCATTGCTCTAAGTGCAATCTTCGACGATCCTCGAGTTCCGCGTGAGTACCTCTTGGCCGTGACTTCCGGGCGTATCGCTGTTGTCAGGACCAAAGTGCTCGTATCTTCGTCCTTGTCGATTAACAGGTCAAATCGACTGGCACGCTTTGGATATCGACTTCGGGTATTAGCCCTTTGTGTTTGCAGATTTACTTTTGCATCAACACATCTTTTGGCACGCCTGGTGGGACAGATCTAGTCAAGATGCTTAATCCTGAGATCGATGCTGGGAATATCATCGCAGTAACAGAAGAAGATCTTAAGGACGATCAGAAGCAGGCTATGGAGAGGGCTATTGAAGAATACAGACATCTTTGCTTGAAGTCATTCAGCTTGAACAAAAGTGGACAAGTCATCCAAAAGCAGGACTTGCCGTTGCCTCGGCAGGTTACCTTTGATCCTAATCCGGGTAAACTTCAGGAGATGGTTAATTCTGCGGTGAATCATGCTTTAATTAATCACTCCAATGTGCTGTCCAATACTGTTCATAATGTTGTGATTCGAACTTTCAAAGAAGGGCAAGTGTCACCTCGTTACGTTGGGCCTGCTTATCATCAACCAGAAGCAGCATCTGCTGTTGCTCCATCGGCTCCCCCAGCCGTTGCGGGTATAGAGATTTCTTCTCCTCCAGTATCAGCAGGTTTATCTAACGTACAGTCTACTCCGGTGCGTCCGGATTCAGCATTATCAGGACGAGTTCAGCTTGGTACGGATCTATCAGCATCGGCTCTATCAGGTCCTGTACCATAGAATAATCAAACTCCTGCTAATTGGTGGGGATATGGTATGCCTCCAGAGCCATCTGCTTTCAATCATGGATTATCTCAAGTGTTTGATGCAGCGGGAAAAACTCCTATGCCATCGGCTGGTTTGCCGATAGCTCAAGTGCCTCAATATACTACAACTACTGTACAACCAAATCTAGGAGGTTTTCAGGCGTCTTTGGGTCAAACATCTAGTTCAAATCCATCGGCAAATTTGTTACCGATGCAGCAGAAGGCTCCTATCGCCAGTCAGCCTGGAGTCCAGGTTATGCCTCAAGTTGGATGTAATTATCCAGCAATGCCAACAAGCTACCAGCGATCGGCAAACTTTGTGCCGATGAATACTAATAATTGGTCAGGGCAGTTTCCCACTCAACATACAGTTCAGCCAAATCAGCAAGCCACAGGTGTTCATCAAGGTCACATGCATGCTGGTTTTCAGAATCAAGCATCGGCAGCTCAGCCGATGAACCCTTTTCAGCAGGTTAATGGACCACAGATAGTAGCAAATATGCCAATTGCTGGAGATCGTGAGCCACAAAGGTATGCAGAAGGGTATCAGCAGATACCTCCAGTGGAGATTCAACAATATCGTCAGCAAGATGTCAATGCTTTTTGGGCCGATAAGATAGCAGAAATTATAAAGGATCAGTTTGGGATCAAGCCCAAAGTTAATACCTATTCTTATCGGACTCTGTATCCTCCGGCATATGATTTAATTCCTCTCCCAAATCGTTACAAGGTGCCAGACTTCACTAAGTTTTCTGGGCAAGATGATATATCAACCATGGAACATGTTAATCGTTTTATTATTCAATGTGGAGAGGCAGCTTGTAGAGATGAATTGAGAGTTCGTCTGTTCTCATCATCTCTATCCGGATCAGCATTTACATAGTTTATTTCACTACCGCCAAATTCTATTATCACTTGGGCTGATCTGGAAAAGCAATTTCATAAGTATTTCTTTGCTGGAGTTCATGAAAAGAAGCTTACCGATTTGGTAAAGATGAAACAGCGCAATGATGAATCGGTAGAAGGCTTTGTGCAAAGGCTACGAGATGTAAAGAACAAATGTTATAGCCTGGTATTGGATGATCGGCAGCTTGCCGATTTAGCCTTTCAGGGATTGTTACCACACCTTAAGGACAGATATGCCTCCTAGGAGTTCGAAAGCCTAAGTCATTTAGTGCAAAGGATTTCTGATCAAGACACTAGGGTTTTTGAACCTAAAAGAAATTGGAACAAGAAAGTTTCATTTGTTGAAGAGGCGGAAGATTCTGATTCAGATAATGAACCAGTTATCGGTTTGGCAGAGTGGGTTAAGAATAAGAAGCCGATATCTTGTCCCTTTGGTCATAAAGAGCCAGAAAAGTTTACTTTTGACGTCACCAAAGCTGATAAAATATTTGATCTTTTGCTTCAGGAGGGCCAGATTAAATTATCACCTAATCATGTGATCCCATCGGTAGAAGAGTTGAAGCATATGCTGTATTGCAAGTGGCACAATGCAACTTCACACAGTACCTATGAGTGTAAAGTATTTAGACAACAATTGCAGTTAGCTATTGAGTCTGGCAGAATAAAATTTGGCAATTCCAAGATTCAAAAGCCAATGAAAATTGATCAACATCCTTTTCCAGCAAATATGTTGGATGCTGAAGGGAAAATTAAGGTGTTGACATCGGAAGCTGCTGAAAAGAATGCATCAGTAGATCCCCAACATCAGATAACTACCGATGATGCAAAAGGCAAGGGGCTATTGACGGAAGGTGGCAGTTCTGGGAGGCCTCCTCGATCTGGCATCGTGATCACTCATCGAAGACAACAAGAAAGTTGGCGTCAGCGAAGGGACCGGTATCGACGATAACAAGAGGAAAGGCGTCAAGAAAAGTGGAATCGGCATAAGGATCATTGGAATTGTCCGTTTTTATTCATTGTTGGGAGGAAGGTATTAAGTTACCTACTGTTGAAGATTGTCCAGAGTGCAATGGTTATTATGGAGTTAATCATCCTGTAAGAAGGTTTCAATCTGGTAATCAAGGTTTGTTCATTAATGAGTCGATCAGAGGGAGAGCATCAGTACATGATCGGCTGGGGGGCAGGCTTAGTGTGCATGAAAGGCTTGGTAAACGTGTTGCATATTTTCTAAGAAACCAAGAGGAACTTGAAGAGATGGCAAATACAAGAGTTCTTGATGAAGAAATATTTTACAGGGATCCTAATATACGTCGTGTGGAGACAACTAGGACTTATCAGCCAGTATGGAAAACTAAGCTTCCTCAATGGTGTCCAGAGGGTTTGACAAAGACACATAAGAGAAAAATGCAGCGAGAGCGTCAAAAAGATTTATATCAAGAAAAAAGTCCCTCCAATGAGAGATCTGGTAACCAGCAGTGGCAGATAAGGCACAAAAATAAAGGTCCATCGGCAGATGTCAATATGGTGTTTATGTTGCCGATGGAATTTTTGGCTCTATCTGATAGCGAAGAAGAGGTTGTTTTCTCTGACCAAGTAGCTCAATTAACGCTAGATCCAATGATGGCTGTTTTTGAGAAGCCTGCCGATGATGAGAGACAACACCTCAAGGCTTTGTTTGTAAAAGGAAGAGTTGATGGGCAGCCTGTATCTAAGATACTTATTGATGGAGGAGCTGCAATTAATATTATGCCTTATGTGATGTATCGGAAGCTTGGTAAGGGAGATCAAGACTTAACTAAGACCGATATGATGCTAAAGGATTTTGAAGGCAATGTATCACCAGCTAAAGGGGCAGTATGTGTTGAGTTGACCATCGGCAGTAAAACCTTACCGACAACTTTCTTTGTTATTAATGGCAAGGGTGCATATAATCTGCTCTTGGGAAGGGATTGGATTCATGCTAATTGCTGTGTTCCTTCTACAATGCATCAATGTCTGGTACAATGGATTGGAGATAAGATTGAAGTTGTTCCTGGTGACTCTTCTTATATCATCGCATCGGCAGAATCAGACACTTATGAGCGAACCAAGTGCATATCAGGAGAAGCCTGGGAAAAAGAGTTCCTCAAGATTGCCGATTACGAAATTCTACCAATCCAAGCAGTCGGTTCTGAAGAAGAGATTTAATGGATAGATTTGCTGATGATGGAAAATTAGGTCAAGGATTTACATCGGCAGATGATTTAATATAAGTAGATATTGGTGAAGGCGATAGGCCAAGGCCCACTTTTATTAGCTCTAAGTTAAATTCCAAGTGTAAACAACAACTAGTTGATTTGTTAAAAGAATATAAAGATTGTTTTGCCTGGGATTATACTGAAATGCCTGGATTAGACCGATCTATAGTCGAGCATCGGTTGCCTATTAAGTCTGGATTTCGGCCACATCAGCAGCCGGCTCGCCGATGCAATCCTAATATACTTCCTGATATTAAGGCCGAAATAACCAAATTAATTGAGGCAAAGTTTATTCGGCAGTGTCGATATGCAGAGTGGATTTCTAATGTGGTTCCTGTATATGAGAAAAATGGGAAACTCCGTGTTTGTATTGATTTCAGGAATCTCAATAAGGCCACACCGATGGATGGTTACCCAATGCCGGTTGCTGATTTGTTGATTGATGCTGCAGCAGGGCATCAAATTATTAGTTTCATGGATGGTAATGCGGGTTATAACCAAATATTCATGGCTGAAGAAGATATTTCCAAGACTGTTTTTAGATGTCCAGGTCATGTGGGATTGTTTGAGTGGATAGTTATGACATTTGGTTTGAAAAATGCTGGTGCTACTTATCAAAGAGCTATGAACTTTATCTTCCATAAATATATCGGCACGTTGGTAGAAATCTACATTGATGACATAGTGATTAAGTCTAGAGACATCACAAAGCATCTAACCGATCTACGGAAGATACGGGAGTGTACAAGAAAACATGGATTAAAGATGAATCCCAATAAATGTGCATTTGGTGTATCGGCAGGACAATTCCTGGGTTTTATGGTGCATCAATGGGGCATTGAAATTAGTAGAAAATCTATTGAGGCAATCAACAAGGTTGTTGCTCCTGCCGATAAAACTGAATTACAGTCCTTGATCGGTAAGATTAATTTCATCAGAAGATTCATATCTAATCTGTCAGGTAAGATCAAGGCTTTCAGTCCATTATTGAAATTGAAAGCCGATCAGGAATTTAAATGGGGGGATGAACAGCAATTAGCCTTAGATCAGATTAAGAGTTATTTAACAAATCCTCCAGTGTTAGTTCCACCCCAACATGGAAAACCTTTCAGATTGTATTTATCAACTGAAGATACTGTCATCGGTTCAGCTCTTATTCAAGAATTTGAAGGGAAGGAGCGTGTTATCTATTATTTGAGCCGGCGGTTAATAGATGCTGAAACCAGGTATTCGGCCATTGAGAAATTATGCTTATGTTTATACTTCTCTTGTATTAAGCTGAGGCATTATTTACTATCGGCTGAATGTACTGTCATATGCAAAGATGATGTGGTCAAATATATGCTATCTATGCCGATATTGAATGGTAGGATTCGTAAATGGATTTTAGCATTATCAGAGTTTGACCTGCGTTATGAATCGGCTAAGGCAGTTAAAGGACAGGTTATGGCCGATTTTGTTACTCAACATTGCAACATGGTAGATTCTCTGGAAGTTGCTCCGTGGACACTTTTCTTTGATGGGTCTACTTATGGTGAAGGGGCAGGCATCGGTATCGTGTTAATTTCCCCTCAGAGGAAGAAGTATGAGTTCTCATTGCCAATAGTTGCTACATCGACAAACAATCAAGCTGAGTACCAGGCTCTGATAAAAGGGTTAGAATTACTTAAAGAAATACAGGCTGATGCTGTTGAAGTCTTTGGTGATTCTATGCTAGTTATAAATCAGTTAATTGGGGTTTATGAATGCCGAAGTGAAATTCTAATTTCATATCATGAAAAGTGTTTGGAATTGTTAAAAGGGTTTAGGAGTTTTCATCTGGAGCATATTTCCCGGATGCATAATGAAGAGGCTAACCGATTGGCTCAGCATGCTTCAGGATATCAACCTGTTCAAGAAGCATTGATATCAGTGGCTGATACCGATGACTGGAGAAAGGAAATCATTGATTATTTAAAGAATCCATCTAAAAAGGTTGAAAGACGTGTAAGGTTCCAAGCTACCAAGTATGTACTCCTCGATGATGAATTGTATTACCGTACCGTGGATGGAGTTTTACTCAGGTGTGTTAGCATAGATGAATCAAAAAGCCTGATGAGTGAAATTTATGAAGGAGTATGTGGGGCTCATCAGTCAGCTTTCAAGATGAAATGGATGATCAGAAGAAATAGATATTTTTGGCCAACTATTCTTGAGGATTGTTTTAAATATTTTAAAGGATGTCAGGAATGTCAAAAATTTGGTAATATTCAAAGGACACCCGCATCGGCTATGAACCCCATAATTAAGCCTTGGCCGTTTCGGGGTTGGGCTATTGATCTCATCGGTCAGATTCATCCACCATCGAGTAAAGGACATAAGTTTATTCTGGTTGCTACCGATTATTTCACAAAGTGGGTTGAGGCAATTCCTTTAAAAAAGGTGACATCGGCTAATATGATTGATTTTGTGAAGGAATATATTGTCTACCGATTTGGCATCCCTCAAACCATCACTACCGATCAGGGCACTATATTTACATCGGGTGGATTTGATGAGTTTGCTATAGGTATGGGAATTAAAGTTTTGAATTCTTCACCGTATTATGCCGAAGCTAATGGCCAGGCTGAAGCATCTAATAAAGGGATTATCAAACTCATTAAGCGCAAGATTAAAGAGTATCCTAAGAAGTGGCATACAATATTAAATGAATCTTTATGGTCATATCGGTTGGCATGTCATGGTGCAACCAAGGTAGCACCTTATCAATTGGTGTATGGACACGATGCAGTATTACCCTAGGAGATTAAAATTGGTTTTAGGCGGATACGTTTTCAGGATCAACTGACAGCCGATGATTATGATATTCTTATGAAAGATGAATTGGAAGATGTAGCAGGTCATCGGTTAAAAGCTTTAGTTAGCATCGAAGAGAATAAGAAAAGGGTAGCTTGATGGTATGACAAGAAAGTGAAGGTAAAGGAGTTTGTCGATGGTGAATTGGTCTGGAAGTTGATTTTACCGATTGGGACTAAAAGCTCTAAGTTTGGCAAATGGTCACCTAATTGGGAAGGTCCATATCGGATAAATCAATATGTTCCTGGTAATGCATATATTCTTAAAACTCTCGAAGGAGTTGTATTTCCCAGAGCATTAAATGGAAAATATTTAAAGAAATATTACCCTAGTATCTGGATAGATGCATAAAAGTATAATTGCCGATAACAATCCTATCGGCTGGAGATAAAATAAAGTCGATTATTGCCGATGCGCTAATTTAACAGAGCCTGGATGGCTGATATCGCACGCATGCGAATTTCATCGGCTTCTTTTAATTCTTTGGCGTCTTCATCGGCTTCCACAGGCTTGAGTTTCTTTTTCAGGACCAAGGCCTTGCGAGCTTGAGCATCTCGTTCCTGTTGAAGGGCCTTGATGGTGTCGGGAAGCTGGTCTTCTTCTTGTTTAGCTTGAGTCAGAGCTGTCTCAACCTTTTCCAGCTCAGCTAGCAGGGCTGCTTTCTTTGCCGATAGATCTAAGATTTTCTGCCTAAGATCGGCACTGGAGGCTTGCAAGTTGTTGATATTCTTGTGCTTCTCGTCGGCAGTTTGCTTCAGCTGCAGCATTTCTTCTTTAAGTTGAGCCTGAGCTGCTCTGTCAGCAATGCGATGAATAGCCCTTTGATATTGAAGTTGTCTGCTCTCCAGATGGACTGCTGGAAATATGGTCTCTTCAACATTGGCAGGGACTTGGCCGCGGATCGTTTTGAAGATAGTCCTCGCAGGGTCCGAGTCGATCACCAATTGGACAGTGTCTTGCTGCAGCATATTTAGGAGGGCTTCTAGCTTGCCATAGGTGTCTGACGATATTGTTTCCAACGCCAGGGAAGAACTCGCCTCTTCTCCGTCATCATCGGAGACATCGATAGCAAAAGAGAATAAGCTATCGGGAGAATCTTGTTCCTGTGAAATAAAGAGAATTAGAAATCCTATCTGTGATATCTGGGGATATTATAAACCAAACAATTAATTGGTTTACCTGCTTAAGAGCGATTTCTTGAGCTTGGCTTGAGGGAGCGGCTTGTAGAGGATCATACGAAGGATCGACAGAGGATGCCGATGGAATATCTTCTATGATCACATCGGTAGTCGGCCCTTGGGGTATAATTGCCGATGATGTATCTTGGGCAGAAGGAGCAGCTTGTTCAGTTACATCAGTGGGTTGACTGACGGGTGCTGGAGCAGACGCAGGGGCTGTTGTAGATTTCTGTCGTTTTTGTTGAGCTTCAGCATCGGTCAAAGCTTTACGCTTTGTTTGTGCTTCAACGACAATTGGCTGGGGGGCATCGACATCTGTTGGTTGGGGAGCCTGCATGCTTGGCGTGCTTGCCGATATGCCCGTTTGTTGCTGCAAAAACGGGTATAAGATTGGATATTTAACAGAGAAAAATGTAAAAATAAGAGAATACCTCTGAAGGAGGGGTAGAGGTCGTGGTGCTTGGTAAAGTTGCCGATGACGATCCAGCTGCAGCTTGCACACCCTGATAGTTGTGTGTTAATGTAGAGTGTATCGGCAGAAAACAGAGTAAGCAAGGTTATTACCTTAAAAGCCTTGATTAGGCTTGAAGCAGCAGCCTTTGGAGAAGCCCTGGATGTTCCCAGTCTTGGTCTGGAAGTGATGGTTTTGGCACGAGTCCTCTAGAAGGTCAAGGCCTCTAAGGTGGGGGCGTTGTAGCTGATTACTGAGACTGGAGAGGCTTGATGGAGGTTGAAGGGTTTTCCACTTTTGCTTATTGGTGGAACTGGATCATCGGCCTGTTTCAAGGAAGGTTAGCTACCGATATGCATATAAAAGGAAGGAAAGAGACAGAAGTTAAAAGGAACTTACTGCATTGTCAGGAATGGCATAATCGGGATCGATCATATGCCGATATGTGTGAACAGATGTTGAAAACAGCTGTTCTTTCCACTCTTGCCACCATTGCTTATATGATTCTGTTATGAAAGATGCTGGTGACCAGGCGGAGAGATCGACATTTGAGATATCGGCATCGGGAGCAAGTCTTACTATCCTGCTCCATTCAGTTCCAGTGGTAATGATTTCTCTGGGCTTGATCACATCGGTATAACATAGCTTGATTGGTATTTGCCCAAAGGCCAGCTGGCGGGATACTGCCGATGGATTGTAGAACTCATAAGTAATATGGGAAGCTTTCCCGCTACCAAATGTGTTGACTGGGATTGCTCTGGGGGTGATAATGGCCATCATAAGATCATTGTCTTGGTTCAGATCACTATCAACGAAATTGAAGAGGAGAGGCAACTTGTTATCCTCATCAATGTAAGGTACCCAAGCCCTAAGGTCACGAGGAAGGCCATGGTAGAAAGTCTGAAAAAATCTGCCGATTTGGTCTTCATTAGCTTCTGTTCCGGGAAGGACAATTATGGCTTCACCGAAGTTGAGAGGAGGGCGTGTTGCCGGTTCATCGTCTCTAAGGACGTAATCTTCGGAAATCTCTCGTGGGAATTCTTGAGCAAAGAGATCCCACTGTAAACGCTTGTGCATGTGAGCGTTTAACCACATATTGACAAACCACCATAGGCCTCCCAGATTGCCGATGGGTTCGCCAAGTATAAGCTTCTGAGATACTTGGTGGAGAAGGTGGTAGGTTGAGCTCAGGAGATATCGGCCAAGTGGGAATCTGACACCGTTGGCTAAGAGTTCTGCTGCTGGGAGGAAAGCATTGGTTGGTCCTACCGATCGGCCGCAGAAAATAAACTTCTCCAGCCACATGTTCAGGAATGTGGCGTGTTCCCTTTGATTGACAGTACCAGTCTTTTGGTACTCTTGGATGTATCTCGTCCAGCCATCGATGTTGCGTGTATTTACTCTGTATTCAGCTTTTCTGCCAAAAATATGGCCTTCATCGACAGTTGAGATGTCCAAGCCTGTGAGCATATATACATCGGCAAGAGTAGGGGCACATGGGCCATGACCAAACATGAAGGTGTTGGTGGTATCCGACCAAAATTGAGCGGCAGCTATCATCATGGATTCATTCTTTTGTATATCGACAATGGATAGCCTGATACACTGATCTATCTTCCGTTCTGTCCAGAACACTTGCATTGATCTGTTGACCCTCAAGAACCAGTTTTTCCACCCTTTGGTGGGTTTGGGCCAAGAACGGAACGTGTCTTTCCACAGATTCAAAGAGAAATTTTGAGATTTGAAGGGAATACGATTTGCCTCTACATTAATCAGGTTAGTTGGATCTGGGTCGTCCATTGGACCTAGGCAATGGAGGGGAGGTTGATGGGTTGGAATCACCAGTGTGTTGCGTAGTTCCTGAGTTTGAAAGACCAAGAAAATGGAAGAGAAAGGAAAATGTCGACTGTAAGAACTCGCAGGGAACCAAAAGGATTAAAGTAAAAGTAATAAGAGGAAGAACAAACCGCAGGGACGTCAAAGTTAACAGCCATTGCTTCGAACGGATGAGGGCACGAGCTGGGAACTTGAAGATGACGATGGCTCTGGTGAGTCGAGGATGCGTGGTTGTTGGTTAGGGTTGCCGCCGGAGTGAGAATGCCAAAGGATGGAGTTTGAAGGTAGAAGATGAGCAGCCCGGAGAAATCTATTTATAGGCCATTTGGGGTAGGGGTATTCTTGACTTATCTCTATGCCGTATGCGGATGGATCGAGGTGGTTCAGTTGGATATGGTAACTGTTCGCACGACAATAAAGGGATGGTACAGAAGATTTGACGGCAAGTAATCATGACTTGAAGGATATCTCAATACAGGATTTTTTGGTTCTAAAAAAATGATTCGTTGTGGTAAGATCTTGCTGATGGATTGTTATTTTGGTATCTCAACCGTAATTAAGGCAAAGAAGGTTGGAAAATGTGCGATATTAATTGAGATACATGGATTAGATCTAGATTTGATTAAATCTAGTAACAAATCATGTTATGCTTGGAGAATGGGTTGAAGAAATAGGTAATAGCAAGCATCAGCTGGAGTAAATTTCGGAGCATCAGTATCTTATACTCTGAAATTGGGGGGCATATGTTGACATCGTTTTTAGCACGTGTCAAGATAATCAGGAAGGGTTAATCAATATAGGAAAGATTACCGTGTAGATTGATAGCCAAGGAGAATAAGTTTGTTTTTGAGTGGTGGCAGCATATGGATTTAATTTGAAGTGTTGCCGATGGGGTTAAGGGTATTATTGCCGATGCCAATGAAAGAGGGTTTGGAGACTGTTGCCAATGAGACAGGGGACGTACCGATGAAGGAAGGTATGAAGACTGCAGCCGATGAAACAGGGAATGTACCGATGGAAGGAGCTCGAAGGCTGCTGCCGATGAAACAGGGACTGTGCCGTTGAAAAGGAGGTCGATGAGAATACCATCGTGATTGAGGCGGACTATGGAGTAAAATAGGAGTTAATTTCCTTGTGTACGTTTAGTAGAGTCTGAGTTGTATCAAAGTCATGTTTTTTCCTTAGATTTGGATTTAGTGTCCTAGTCGTATTTGGTTATGTTTCTATAGATCAGGATATAAATATAGAGTGAAGGGCAATGCAATAATCAATCAATCAATACATCAAAAAAACAGCTTTTACTCTTATTTACATCTACTTTCGGCGACTTCGTCAATTTGCAAATTTTCCTTTTTACGAGTTCTCATCGATTCGGCGAGTTGCATTGCTCTAAGTGCAATCTTCGATGATCCTCGAGTTCCGTGTGAGTACCTCTTGGCCGTGACTTCCGGGCGTATCGCTGTTGTCAGGACCAAAGTGCTCGTATCTTCGTCCTTGTCGATTAACAGGTCAAATCGACTGGCACGCTTTGGATATCGACTTCGGGTATTAGCCCTTTGTGTTTGCAGATTTACTTTTGCATCAACAGTATCATCACAGTGCTTATTACATAGCGAATAAATATTTAAGACATAGTCTTGAACGATAGATAATAATAACTAATAGTAAATCTCCAGCGGAAACTCCACACAGGGACACGGTTGACTGGTTGACACCAAGACTAGTACTCATTACGATAATCTTCCTCATAATCTTCATCTATTATGGTGGAAATAGCAAGGGTGAGTCCATGTCGAACTCAACAAATATAACACAGGGTTCATGGAGCTCAAAAGGCTAGACATTGTTTGACTGCGTTTAGCTTTTAGTCATCATATATTTAGCAATTGTGTAGCATCAAGATGAACCAATTCCCAATAGTGAACAAATGATCAATTGTAATTAAGAATAATGAATAACATTAACATGAGCATAATATCAACAATAAGTAAACATGATATTGCAATGGTAATCATCTATCTGTAAATGTTCTAAGGCCGCTCGTATCCATGAGCACGGCTAGTATACCAGTTTTTAACTCTGCGCAGAGGTGTACACTTTCACTGTGAGTTATGACTTCCAAATGCATGGGTTAGCTAGGCCCAAAACACCGGAAATCATATAAAGCCACTTAAAAGTTCGTCTAACAAGTTAGGGCCATTAGATTCACTCGGCAGGCAGATGTAGAACCCCCTTCCTAGTGGCACAACAACCGCAGCCTATACACACTAGGCCAGGGGCTCGCCCTACACCCAACGTGGCAAGCCGTTCTTACGCAATTTAAGGTAACCACTAACAAGCTAGAAAAGGTCCTTTAAGCAACTAAAGCCAGAGCCATATAGCCCTCACAGCTGTACTGTATGTCCTGGATGATCACGTACAGATAAGTCCTTATGGAGAGTAACCAGAGCATCAAAAATAATATACATGCTCTAGCCCCCTTGTAACAGTAATTAAATCATCTTAATGGTTGATTGCTTAATCCATTAATCAAATTACAAGATCATTGTTCATAGTTTAAGCACTAGCAGTAGCTACCCATATGCATTCCCAAGGTTGACAAGGAATCAAGATAACAATCACTAAGTTATAATCTCTAAGGTTGTCAAGGTAAGCACATGCATATGTATGATAACTTCAATGTATAGGTAACAAGGATAGTCCTGTGTTATACTTGCCTTGATCAAAACTCTCCAAGTGATACTGCTGACTTGGCTCAAAGTAATACTCCGAATCGTCCAGATACTGCTCACCTTCTATTCTCGATCATCAATCAACAACATACATGCATCCAAACAAACATACACGAAGCAAACAAAGAGATATAATTAGAACAGTACACCAACAGTAGCAAAACAGTAATAAAAGTTTATAAAACTCTTCTACACGTTTCTATGATCACACAGACGCAAAGATCACCAAATTCGGAGTTAAAACATGAAAGTTATGAATTTTCTAAGATTTCCTATTGATAAATAAATACTTAATTATAAACTCGAAAAATAAATTATCAAAATTAACTGTACAACTACACTAACATGTAGAGCTCGCAAATACGAACCTAACGCAACTTGAACGGATCAAATCGGAGTTAAAACAAAGTTTTTATGACCAAAACAATCCTAGTGGCAAAACTGTAAATACCTGAAAACATATTTTTGATTTAGCCGGGAGAAAATATGCTTTTAAAACACGAAAACGCATTTTTAGAAATGCGCTTTGGATGGCGGGTTGATTATTAAAAAGCTAAGGGTCTCTTTAGAAAATTTGCCACGCGAACAGTTACGTTCTAATCTCAACCGTTGATCTGAGATTGGACGGTTATTATTCAATCTAGGGGAGAGAAAGAGAATCCCGGCCATCTCTTCCAATGCCGGCCGCCGGCCACCATTACCGCCACGCGCCACCTCGCCGGAAACAGCCAATCTCGCGACTCAGACCACCAATCGACCCACGAATTGTCCCAAACGAAAAAGAACCTTATCACGAACTCACCTAGGGTCTTATCTTAGGCCGAAAGAGCTCGTCGGTGATGCTTTACCCGAATAGGCAGAAATCCCCCCCTGTGAATCCCGACATGAAAGTATGAGCTCTTAGAACAAAAGGAAGAAAAATAAAGCTACTACGTACACTTCACCTCGAGACAAAAGCACCAGAAAGATTTTTGATAGCAAGGAGGTGGCTACCGTCGAGCTCAACCGCGGCGGCCTTGACTTCAACCCGGCGAGATCCAAACCCAACTTCCGACAACGAAGCTATGACCTAAGGCAGTGCGTGAAAAGAAAAACGGAACACGGGGGTCATCACGATCTTATATGGATACACGGCTTGCGGTCCAAGACATTGAAACGGAGGAAATCGAATTCTATCGGTGATAGAGTCTGTCTCGGCCATGAACCGGAGGTGGAAGAGGGCACTGACAAGGGGGCCCGGCTGGTCAGCGTAACAAGGAAGGAGAGAGCGCGGCTGCTGGCTCGGGCCGTCTGGGCTGCTCGTCTGCTGGGCCGGCCCACGCGGCCACGACGCGGGATAAAACGGAGAACTCTGGGCTCGGCTCGGTTCGGCGGCCCAAGACCGAGAAATGGAAATAGGCCACTAGCTGGGCTGCACAAGCTGAACATGTAAGAATTTCCTTTTTATTTTCCATTTCTTTTCTAATTTTCCAAACACATTTTCAAATCAAATTTTCCTAAACCAAATCAAATAAAACAAATATATCCACACCATAAAATAAAATAAATGCAACAGCATGAATGCATCACCAAATAGTTTTAAAATTTTAATTTGCCATTAATTGTTATCTAATTTATTTAAAATTCATTATCCCTAAAATTTGGGTGTTACAAATTCTACCCCCCTTAAAAGAATCTCGTCCTCGAGATTGGACTGCTTACTCAAACAATTACGGATATGATTTCCTTAATTCATCCTCTCTTTCCCAAGTTGCCTCTGCCTCTGAATATCGATTCCACTGCACCTTGCACATTTTAATAACCCGACTTCGAGTAACTCTCTCAGCAGTTTCTAAAATCTTGATCGGAAATTCTTCATAAGTAAGATCCTCCTTAACAGTCAATTCTTCTAAAGGTATCTGCTCTTCTGGCACACGCAAACACTTCTTAAGTTGTGAAACATGAAACACATCATGTACTCCAGACAAATTCTCAGGCAACTCCAACTGATAAGCAACTTCTCCACGTCTAGCAATAACTTTAAATGGTCCAACATACCTTGGTGCTAATTTGCCTTTCATGTTAAACCTCTTCACACTTCTCATAGGTGACACCTTCAAATAGACAATCACCTACCTCAAAAACTAAATCTCTTCTTCTATTGTCAGCATAACTCTTCTGACGAGACTGTGCCACCCTCAAATTCTCACGAATCACCCGCACTTGATCTTCTGCGTTTCTAAGAACATCTGTACCAAACAATTGAGATTCACCTGTCTGATCCCAAAACAATGGAGTTCTACACTTACGTCCATACAAAGCCTCAAACGGTGCCATCTTAAGACTCTGTTGATAACTATTATTATAAGAGAATTCTGCATAAGGCAAACTCTTATCCCAACTAGTTCCATATTGCAATGCACAAGCTCTCAACATATCCTCTAATACCTGGTTGGTCCTTTCAGTCTGCCCATCTGTCTGTGGATGATATGCCGTACTAAAATTCAATTTGGTTCCCAAAGATTCATGTACAGCTTTCCAAAAGTGTGATGTAAACTGCGAACCTCGATCAGACACAATCTTCTTTGGAACTCCATGCAAACAGACTATTCTCTCCATATACAAGGTATCTAATTGTACTCCCGTATAATTAGTTTTGACTGGTATAAAATGAGCAACTTTAGTCAATCTATCTACTATCAGCCAAATAGAATCATAACCCCTCTGAGTACGCGGTAACCCTACTATAAAGTCCATACCAACTTCCTCCCACTTCCATTCAGGAATCTTCATTGGTTGCAACAATCCAGCAGGTCTCTGATACTCTGCTTTCACCCTCTGACAAGTATCACACAATGCCACATACTTAGCCACATCTCGTTTTAATCCAACCCACCAATATTTCTGTTTAAGATCCAAGTACATCTTAGTACTACCAGGATGAATAGAATAAGCTGACTCATGAGCTTCACGAAGAATTGCCTGTCTAACAGCTTGATCCTCAGGTACACACAGCCTCTTTCCAAACCACAAAATCCCATTATCATCCATTCGAAACCCTGGTGACTTACCAATCACTATATCTTCCGCTATCTTCTTTAGTTTCTCATCCTTCAACTGACCCTTGTAAACTTCTTGCTCTAAGGTAGGCTCTATCACTAATTCCATTGTATTAGTAACAATCCCCAAATTCAAATATTCAAATTCAGCACATAACTCACTAGTCATAGATAACGTCCGTATCTCATTGGCATAACTTTTCCTACTAAGAGCATCAGCTACTACATTAGCCTTACCAGGATGATAGTGTATCTCAATATCATAATCCTTAATCAACTCTAACCATCTGCGTTGCCTCAAATTCAGGTCTGACTGAGTGAAAATATACTTCAAACTCTTATGATCAGTATATATATATCACTCTTATGTCCAATCAAATAATGTCTCCAAATCTTTAAAACATGAACTACAGCTGCTAACTCCAAATCATGCGTAGGATAATTCAACTCATGCTTTCTCAACTGCCTAGATGCATAAGCCACAACTCTGCCTTCTTGCATAAGAACACATCCCAAACCTTGACGAGAAGCATCACAATAAATAAAAAACTTCTTACTCAAATCTGGCAAAACCAATACAGGCGCTGTAGTCAACCTCTTCTTCAATTCTTCAAAACTAGCTTGACATTTTTCAGACCACACAAACTTGGCATTCTTCTCTAACAGAGATGTCATAGGTTTAGCAAGTTTAGAAAACCCTTCAATGAACCGTCTGTAATATCCAGCCAATCCCAAAAAACTACGAATCTCGCTAGCATCAGTAGGTGGTTTCCAATTTAATACATCCTTCATTTTACCTGGATCCACTGATATCCCTCCATTAGAAACAATATGATCAAGGAAAGAAACTTCCTTCAACCAAAACTCACATTTACTTCGTTTCGCATACAGTTTATGCTCTCTAAGCTTCTGCAATACCAACCTCAAATGTTTAGCATGCTCTTCCTCTGTCTTGGAAAATACCAGTATATCATCAATAAACACTACCACAAACTTATCCAAATATTCCATGAACACCTTATTCATCATATACATAAAGTATGCAGGTGCATTGGTCAAGCCAAATGACATAACAGTATACTCATACAACCCATACCTTGTAGTAAAAGCTGTCTTTGGAATATCAGAGGCACAAATCTTCAACTGATGATAACCAGAACGTAAATCAATCTTAGAGAACACACAAGCACCTCTCAACTGATCAAACAAATCATCAATCCTGGGCAAAGGGTACTTATTCTTGATAGTTACCTCATTTAGTGACCGATAATCAACACACATCCTCTGACCACCATCTTTCTTGTCAACAAAAATAACTGGCGCACCCCAAGGTGATAAACTAGGTCGAATAAAATCTTTATCTTGTAATTCTTTAATTTGTTTCTTAAGTTCTACTAATTCATCTACTCCCATTCTATATGGTCATTTGGCTATAGGTGCAGTTCCAGGTAATAATTCAATAAGAAATTCAATGTCTCGGTCAGGTGGCATACCTGGCAATTCATCAGGAAAGACATCCGGAAATTCCTCAATCATTGAATTCTCTTTAATAGCATCTTCAAGCTGATTCACCACAGCGGTTGGTTGCTTCTGCACTGCTACATCCATATTGATTTTATCTCCATTAGGTGCAGTCACAACTACCACCTTCTGCTGACACTGAATCTCTGTCTGATTTTGTTTCATCCAGTCCATACCCAATATCACATCAATACCAGATGTCCTCAACACTATAGGAGTTATCTTAAACTCTACCCCCCTTAAAATCATACTAATTGGAAGACAACGATTACTGGTTTGCATGGTACCTCCAGGTGAATTTACTAAGAGAGGTTCTTTCATAGCTAGCATGGGTATACTATGCATTTTAACAAAAATGTTGGAAATGAATGTATGAGATGCTCCAGAGTCAAAAAGAACAGTTGCAGGAGTGGAATGTACATTGAACGTACCAATCATAACTTCCGGCGCATCATGAGTTGTATCAGAAGACACGTGATTCACCCTTCCAGTACCAGATTGCCTCTGGTTGCTCTTCTGGCTCTGAGGAGTCTGCTGGTTCTGCTTCTCAGGACAATGGTAAGACATATGTCCCTCTTTACCACAGACAAAGCATCTAGTAGGCGTGCTGGGAGCACTATTCTTCATGGGGTAGCATTGAGATTTCCAGTGTGAGGAGTCTGTTGCCCAATCTGCTGATACTGTTGACGCTACGGATATGAAGAACGCTGCTGAGACTGGTTACTTTGCCAATTCTAGGACCACCTCTGATTTGAATTGTGATTCCACTGACTAACCGGTCCCTGAAACTTCTGATGAAAACCATGCTGAGAATTAGTGCGCTGACGGTTGTTGCTTCCTGAGCTTTGTACTTTCATCTTCCTCTTCCTGTCCATCTCCTTGTGCTCATTATCAAGCACAATAGCTTTGTTCACAAGCTCTTGAAAACTAGCATAGTTATTCCCCTTCAACTGCAAGCGAAGATCATAATAAATCCCCTTTAAGAAAAGACGCTGCCTATTTGCATCTTTCCTCACTTCATTAGGAGCATAGCGAGCCAACTGGGTGAACCTGTCATGATACTCACTAACGCTCATCTGTCCCATCCTGAGGTTTCTAAATTCTTCCTGCTTCAGCTCAATTATACCTTCAGGAATATGACGAGCTCGAAAATATCTAACAAACTCATTCCAAGTGATAGGAGGAGCATTGTTAGGGTGTGCAGCTTGATACGACTCCCACCAAGTCTGAGCTGTCCCCTGTAACTGACCAGATGCATATAACACCTTTTCCATATCATTGCATTGGGCTATATTCAGCTGTTTCTCAACTGCTCTCACCCAATCATCTGCCTCTAAAGGATCAGCAGCATGAGAAAACACTGGAGGGCGTCCCTTTAAAATTTCCCACGCTTATCCCTCACTTGCACAGGTGGTGGTCCTCCCGCAGGGGGATTGTTCTGCATATGCTGCATAAACATCTGCATCATCTGATTCTGAGTTTGCATGAGTTTCTCCATAGTAATGGGTGGGTTAGCACCTCCACGACCTCTGCCACGACCTCTGCCTGACATCTGTTTCCAAAAACACAGAAAATGAAATTCAGTACGATCCAAGATGATGTATTCAATAGATAAGCAAAATCTGATTTCTCTGGCGAATTCCAATTTCAGCTGATCAGTAAAACTGTCATATCTTGAGCTACAGACGTCCAATTCAGATGATCTTTACATGGTTGGAAAGCTTACAAAATTATCTACAACTTTTATTCACAACACTTTTTCTGATTCTGTCAATAAATTGGCCAAAAACTGAACTTAACCGAAACTGTTTCAGAATTCCAGACTGTGCAGTAACCCCAACTTGGAACAGATATATCTATTAACTCTTAATAGATATTAAAGTGATTCTTATGAGGTTGGAAAGATATAGAAGTCTATTTATTCCCAGTAAAATTTCTTAAATTTCTCATGAACGGATTTTAAGTTATTTCTAAAACATCCCAGACTGATCCAAAAATCAGCAAAGGACAGAACTAAGTTCACCTCATATTCAACTGATATATTTTGATCAAACTTAATATTCTTAACCATGGAACTTGTAGGCATGTCTACAAAACTCCAGCACACATTACAAAGATCCAAATCACACATTATCATAATAACAATCCATCAATCACACAATTGTTCACACCACAAACTGACTCTCAAAACAATCCAAACTTAAAATTGACTCGCAACTACTATCGTTCCTATTACATAGGGATTTTTTCTATTTTCTAATTAAGCTTCTCATAAATCTTGGGACGTCCTAACTCCGCCCTTAATTGGTCAATCTCCTTATAAGCTTGCTCCTTAAGTTCTTTTTCCTTCAGCAACTCATCCTTCAAATCCACCTCATGGAGAGCCAATTTACGAGCTAATCCCACTGTAGCTTGTAGAGTCAAGGATGAATCATCTGCAAGCGGCACGGTCCAAACACCCTTGTCATGTAGGAAGCAAGGAAAGTGCCAGAGTGCACCCTGTAATGTCTTATCCGAGCGTAGACTATGGTAATAAACGAACGCATTATAGGCGACATCCTCCATGCTTGTTTCAACGGTTGCCCGGCTCACTCGGGTAATGAACTTTGACTCCACCTTAGGCTCCTTAGTGGTTGGATCCCTTTTCTTAACCCATAACTCCGTTTCCCAATAGGAATCCATCTATGGATGATTATACTCTACACTGCGATACTCCAACATAGCTTCCCAGTCGTAGTAGTAGTTGTCCAAGGTTTTTATCAGCATATCATGGAAGAAAGCATCAGCCTTAGGAACCATGATATGAAGCTTCGTGGTCCACCCCATAACTACATCCTCCATTGGAGTGTCACCAACTCTTGATTCAGCATCAGATAGCTCTTGGTCACCATCTTCATGGGGCTCCTGAGGTTTGAAACGGGCAATGTACTGTGCAGCTGACAGACGGGGATGAGGAGGCATCTATAAGATTTAGACATAAATTAGATAGAATCAATGTATTTTCGCAATAGAATAAAGTAGAGGAAGCATAAAAAAAAATTTAGTAATTAACAAGGTGCAAGGAGTAAGCATGAAATAAGTGAAGCATAGATGTTAATAACGACCATTCTAACTAGGCTTGCGTCCTACAGTCAACCTGGCTTTGATACCAATCTGTCACACCCATTTTTAAGAACAAAAATAGGATGCATAAAGTACTCATGTGCGCCCCAGGATATGATCGCACACATAAGTAGACAAATTACATAGTATCATCACAGTGCTTATTACATAGCGAATAAATATTTAAGACATAGTCTTGAACGATAGATAATAATAACTAATAGTAAATCTCCAGCGGAAACTCCACACAGGGACACGGTTGACTGGTTGACACCAAGACTAGTACTCATTACGATAATCTTCCTCATAATCTTCATCTGTTATGGTTGAAATAGCAAGGGTGAGTCCATGTCGAACTCAACAAATATAACACAGGGTTCATGAAGCTCAAAAGGCTAGACATTGTTTGACTGCGTTTAGCTTTTAGTCATCATATATTTAGCAATTGTGTAGCATCAAGATGAACCAATTCCCAATAGTGAACAAATGATCAATTGTAATTAAGAATAATGAATAACATTAACATGAGCATAATATCAACAATAAGTAAACATGATATTGCAATGGTGATCATCTATCTGTAAATGTTCCAAGGCCGCTCGTATCCGTGAGCACGGCTAGTATACCAGTTTTTAACTCTGCGCAGAGGTGTACACTTTTACTGTGAGTTATGACTTCCAAATGCATGGGTTAGCTAGGCCCAAAACACAGGAAATCATATAAAGCCACTTAAAAGTTCGTCTAACAAGTTAGGGCCATTAGATTCACTCGGCAGGCAGATGTAGAACCCCCCTTCCCAGTGGCACAACAACCGCAGCCTATACACACTAGGCCAGGGGCTCGTCCTACACCCAACGTGGCAAGCCGTTCTTACGCCATTTAAGGTAACCACTAACAAGCTAGAAAAAGGTCCTTTAAGCAAATAAAGCCAGAGCCATATAGCCCTCACAGCTGTACTGTATGTCCCGGATGATCACGTACAGATAAGTCCTTATGGAGAGTAACCAGAGCATCAAAAATAATACACATGCTCTAGCCCCCTTTTAACAGTAATTAAATCATCTTAATGGTTGATTGCTTAATCCATTAATCAAATTACAAGATCATTGTTCATAGTTTAAGCACTAGCAGTAGCTACCCATATGCATTCCCAAGGTTGACAAGGAATCAAGATAACAATCACTAAGTTATAATCTCTAAGGTTGTCAAGGTAAGCACATGCATATG
Organism: Saccharum spontaneum; assembly: GCA_022457205.1. NCBI lineage: Eukaryota > Viridiplantae > Streptophyta > Magnoliopsida > Poales > Poaceae > Saccharum > Saccharum spontaneum. Next base: position 31,648,018 of record CM039580.1, on the reverse strand, counting down.
TATGATAACTTCAATGTATAGGTAACAAGGATAGTCCTGTGTTATACTTGCCTTGATCAAAACTCTTCAAGTGATACTGGTGACTTGGCTCAAAGTAATACTCTGAATCGTCCAGATACTGCTCACCTTCTATTCTCGATCATCAATCAACAACATACATGCATCCAAACAAACATACACGAAGCAAACAAAGAGATATAATTAGAACAGTACACCAACAGTAGCAAAACAGTAATAAAAGTTTATAAAACTCTTCTACATGTTTCTACGATCACACAGACGCAAAGATCACCAAATTCGGAGTTAAAACGTGAAAGTTATGAATTTTCTAAGATTTCCTATAGATAAATAAATACTTAATTATAAACTCGAAAAATAAATTATCAAAATTAACTGTACAACTACACTAACATGTAGAGCTCGCAAATACGAACCTAACGCAACTTGAACGGATCAAATCGGAGTTAAAACGAAGTTTTTATGACCAAAACAATCCTAGTGGCAAAACTGTAAATACCTGAAAATGTATTTTTGATTTAGCCGGGAGAAAATACGCTTTTAAAACACGAAAACGCATTTTCAGAAATGCGCTTTGGATGGCGGGTTGATTATTAAAAAGCTAAGGGTCTCTTTAGAAAATTTGCCACGCGAACAGTTACGTTCTAATCTCAACCATTGATCTGAGATTGGACGGTTATTATTCAATCCAGGGGAGAGAAAGAGAATCCCGGCCATCTCTTCCAATGCCGGCTGCCAGCCACCATTACCGCCACGTGCCACCTCGCCGGAAACAGCCAATCTCGCGACTCAGACCACCAATCGACCCACGAATTGTCCCAAACGAAAAAGAACCTTATCACGAACTCACCTAGGGTCTTATCTTAGGCCGAAAGAGCTCGTCGGTGATGCTTTACCCGAATAGGCAGAAATCCCCCCTGTGAATCCCGACATCAAAGTATGAGCTCTTAGAACAAAAGGAAGAAAAATAAAGCTACTACGTACACTTCACCTCGAGACAAAAGCACCAGAAAGATTTTTGATAGCAAGGAGGCGGCTACCGTCGAGCTCAACCGCGGCGGCCTTGACTTCAACCCGGCGAGATCTAAACCCAACTTCCGACAACGAAGCTATGACCTAAGGCAGCGCGTGAAAAGAAAAACGGAACGCGGGGGTCATCACGATCTTATAGGGATACACGGCTTGCGGTCCAAGACATTGAAACGGAGGAAATCGAATTCTATCGGTGGTAGAGTCCGTCTCGGCCACGAACCGGAGGTGGAAGAGGGCACTGACAAGGGGGCCCGGCTGGTCAGCGTAACAAGGAAGGAGAGGGCGCGGCTGCTGGCTCGGGCCGTCTGGGCTGCTCGTCTGTTGGGCCGGCCCACGCGGCCACGACGCGGGATAAAACGGAGAACTCTGGGCTCGGCTCGGTTCGGCGGCCCAAGACCAAGAAATGGAAATAGGCCACTAGCTGGGCTGCACAAGCTGAACAGGTAAGAATTTCCTTTTTGTTTTCCATTTCTTTTCTAATTTTCCAAACACATTTTCAAATCAAATTTTCCTAAACCAAATCAAATAAAACAAATATATCCACACCACAAAATAAAATAAATGCAACAGCATGAATGCATCACCAAATAATTTTGAAATTTTAATTTACCATTAATTGTTATCTAATTTATTTAAAATTCATTATCCTTAAAATTTGGGTGTTACAGGATGCCTCAGAAACGCGCCCTGTGGTCATGTGTGTCGTCGTCGTCGTTGTGGCCGGCGAGAGGGCCCGAGTGCTAGCGGCGGCGGTGGGCGCTAGGTGACAGCGGGCGAGAGGCGCATGGTCGATGGAGAGGGGACGTGAGCCGGCTGCGGCTGTTCGCTGCTCGCGGACGCAGGTCTTGCAGGCTGACGCAGGCAGGTGCAGGCGACATATTTCAGTCTGCTAGGCTATGCAGATTGGGCTGCTTAAGCCCGCGTAACAAGAAGCAGGAGCCCACAGTAGCCGTTAGGCCAGTTTTTGCAGGCGGGCCAAGCAGGCTGGCAGGTCGGCCCGCACCTGCTTGCATCCCTAGCGACAGAGGTGGCGTCGTGGCGCCGGTCGAGGGGGAGGGGGAGAGGGCACCATGCTGGTCGGCGACAGGGCTCTGGATGGCAGGGGAGGTGGATAGGGAGGGGGAGGAGGAGAGGGCGGGGGTAGGGCCAGCACCGGCGCCGGGGTGGCCGCTGGGGCCGCCGACGGCGGTGGAGTCGGGCCCCTCAGGGCGGCTAGGGTTCAAGGTCGGGAGAGCCCAACGGACCGTCTCCGCCTATCATAGCTTTCAGGTTTTCTTCGTGTTCTCTTTCTTCCAGTTAAGTTGCTGTCATCTAGTCTTGGTACTACACGTTTGTGTGTCCTCCGCAGAGATGGGAAAAGGGACAAGGAGTCAAACACCCGTGCGGCTGGAGATGAGCCCCGTCGTGTTCTAGGAGTACATTGCTTTCGTTTCCGGCCGGTGCACCAAACTCTCTACAGTTGAAGAGACAGTTACAGGCTTACAGCTCCTGCGGTCCACTCGCGACTGGCCTTGCCTTGTTGCGGGACACATAAATCGATCCCAGTCTCAGCGCGCGGCATTTGCCGTCGTGCAAATGAACCGCGCGCGCGCCGCAGCTGCTCGGCGCGCCGACGGTGACCATGACCACCATGTCGTGCGCCGGCCGGCGTGGATCGGCGCGGCGCGCGGGTCGATCAGTCATCAGTCCCATTCCCACACCAAGCTAGCTAGCTCGCCGAGCTAGCGCACGCGCACGCGCGCGCCCGTGCGGACTCTGCCGAGACATGACCGCGTGAGAGGGAAAGGCACCAGCAGCTGGTTTGCGATCATGCGCAGCCGCACAGGCCGCAGCGAATGCCAAACTGTGTGACACTGGAGACGTGGACTACAGGACTTAAAAGTGTGACGTGATCGACCCTCGCTCCATTACTCAAAGAGTGTGGTCGATCGGGTAACAGGTTCGGCCGGCGGCGATCCTATAGGTCCGTGGGTTGACGCGCTAGCTGCCGTATGTCCGTTCGTCCTCCATTTAATGGACGATGGGCGATACGGTATCCGTGGTGGACAAGCACTTGATTGTGCGAAAAGGAGGGTACGCCTACATTCCTGTTGTAGGACCTTGCTTGGTTTGATTAGCAGCACGCGCTAGCTATCTAGATTAATTAGGGCGTTCTGCCTGGTGACTCGTGCTGATCTGATATGCCGGCCCTAGGGGAGGGCACGGGGTGCCTCGGGGTATACAAACCCTCGGACCCTATAGTCCATTAGGTATTATTAGCAAACTAATAAAAAGAGAGACACAGAACTGGCCAGGCGGCCCAAGAAGATAACATCGATCTTTCTTTCCTAGTTTCCCTTCCCCACGCCCTCGGGCAGAGAGGAGGCGAGGAGCCGCACATCACACTCTAATCGTGAGATCGCAACGTGCGCGCACACACACGGAGCTGGCGAGCCGCGCCGCCGCGAAGACGGACACGACACACGATGTCGGCGACCAGGCAGGGCTCCACGACGACAACATCTTGATTCTTGGCTTCTTGCGAATTGCGATCGCTGATCAGTTGTTTAGACCCAAGGTATTTTTTCTTTTTATTTTTTAATCCAAATTAATTATTTGTATAGTATTCCAAACTTCTAGTACTTTGTATTCGTATAGTCATGTTTTTCTTCTAATTTAACTGTTAGAATTTTAGAATGTTACCTAAGAAACATTTGTGAGGGGCTGAGAAAAGAAAACAAATATATTACTTTTTTAATCTATATGGTTCCTCGATAATTATCAGACATGTACAAATATATTATTTTTTTAATCTACATTGTTCCTCGATAATTATCAGACATGTTAAATTAAAAATATATTATTGGATTTGCTTTTACCTTACGAGTAAAATTAGCACCTATATATATTATAAAATTTTATACACGTTCCGAAGGGACGATCGCGACGAGTTTGCATAAGGACCTCAGAATCCTTGGACCGGCACTGTGATAGACCCGCGGCAGTGGAATGCTGGCAGACCCGTTTGCCAGCCGTACGTCGCGTATTGACGCTACGCTACTTGTGCGCCTGCACTGCACGCGCGAGAATTCATGGCTGGCGGCTGCCCCTGTCTGCCGGCCCATCATCGTCATCGACGACGCCGTTTTGACGATGCCACGACGGGGTACCTACCTAGCCGTACCTGTACTCAGGCCGAGCCGGCAAAATTCAGGGTCATGTACGAAACCCTAAACCATGTTCTTTTTTACGTGCCTATTTTCTTTTATAATAATTATTTCATAACTATTTTTTAAAACTGAATTAAATCCTGATATATTATTTGTTGTTTTCTTAAGTAGTTTGATATTTGCTTGAAGACATGTCTTAGTGTTGGAACGTTAGACATAATCATACAAAGGATACTAGAATTTAAATTGAAGGAGAAGATTAAAATTGCATATAGGGCGTTGTCGCTGGCTCATGGTGCTACTACTGTACCCATTAGAAAAGTTAGCTGCATCTCCATGTGCTGAGCTAGATCCTAGAAAAGTTAATTGCATTGGTTTGATCCCCTAGGTCGGGTAGTCACTATGTACTCAAGAGTAGTCACTTGCTTCACGGTTCGCACACATCATGGAGTGATGAATGTAATGTAGTCGAGTAACATCAGCCAGTGGCAACTACTGTGCGCTGGGTACTCAGTACTTTCACAACACACCGATCTATCACAGCGCGGTAGGGTGACGACCTGCGAGGCCCCTGGAATTTGGGAGCCCTGTTCCTATGCACCTCTCGCACACCCATAGGGCTCGGCCCTGCCTGTACTGTACGTCACTGTCGGCCTCTGTCGAGGCGTTGAGCCCAGCAGCTACTAGTACTCGTTCAGTTCCGTGTCGCAGTCCGCTGTGCCTGCGTTGCAACTGGGAACGCCTGTAAAGCATTTGAGGAATAGAGGAAACATGTCACAGTCCAGAATTCCACTCCATAAAACGCTGTACTGGACTGATAACTACACTTGGATTTGTGCACCGGATCGTCCGCACAGTGTATAGTACTATAGTAGCGATTGATACTGACCTGTACCTTCCACGATATCACGTTGTCACGATATCACGTTGTGTACGTTAGGCCTTGTTTAGATGTCCAAATTCATCCCCAAATTTCACTATGCAAAAAGAAGATTCCCTATCACATCAAAATGTCGGCACATATATAGAGTACTAAATGTAGATGAAATCAAAAACTAATTGCACAGTTTTGTTGTACTTTGCGAGACGAATATTTTAAGCCTAATTAATTAATATTTGGACAATTATTATCAAATAAAAACAAAATTGCTACAGTGTGACAGGACATTTACTATGCAGAATTTGATTCCCAAATTTGGGATCTAAACATGGCCTTAGCAAAATCCAGTACTGTACACTATATGAAATAAGCTGTCCGATCGAATGCGCGCGGACGGCGTCCTGTGATCGACAAGACGACAATGGCGGCGGCGCGCTGCGCATGGTTATGTTGTGTAAGGACGGTGGCCGCGCGCTGCCAGAGTGTCAGTTCTATCTAGTTCTGGTTTCCAGTTTCCACAACCATGGCCAGCGGACAGAAATATATCGACACCAACTCCACTACGGTCTACTACGGTAAGAGATCGTCAAGCCCCGACATGTGCACGCGCTCTTGCTTTCCCTTCAGTTGTAGCGCTGGGAGAAGGGAGAAGGATTCGATAATCATTGATTACCGATCCTTCTTGTCAAATTATTCTCTTTAATTTCGTCTTAACGAAACACTTGTGGCAGACACGTTCGTGAAAAAAAAGCTGATACAATACACCAAATTCTCCTCGAGAGATGTTGCAGCAGGTCGGGGTGATACAAATCGATTTCGGCCGTGTGGGCCAATAAATGGCGCCGAGATGAAGCTGCACTGTGCGTGTTGCGTGATAGGGCTTGCACAACCGGCCGCGATACATGCATGGCAGCTCGTGGACACGCGCCGACGACTCCGCGGCTTGCCGGACACATATAAATCCGGTGCCGCGCGCGCGGCAACGCAGCGTGCCACTTGCCAGACAAATCAATCGCGAGCCGCAGCAGCTCGACCAGCCAAGCCCCGTCGCGGCGCAACCGGAGGAACCTCGTCGCCGACGCGCTTGCCGCACGCAAACGTGAGAGACGCATTATCACTTTATTATCAGTTATTATATACTTATATACAGTAGAATTTTAAAACGAGAGCGACAGTAAACTGTCCTCTCAAATCTCAATGCGGGGGGCATGATAAATCGTGACAGTTCAGACTGGACAGGACTACTCTGGTGGGCTCTACAGTAGTACAGTGGCATGATCGGTCTTCCTCTCCAACTGCTAGCGAACCTTGTCCGGCAGGGATCATATAGGTTCGCCACCGTATACCACCTTCAATGCCGCTCCAGCTAGCTAGGTACGTACTCCTATCACAATATAGCCATATAGATTCATCCCAATTCCATTTTTTAATTTCGATCACTAATACACAAAAAAAACTCGTATGAACTAATATTAATATGGCCATGCTCATCCGGCTTATAATCCGTACCTTTCAGCTTGTTTTTTTTAGCCGGAACAATGTTTTTCTCTCACAACAAATCAGCCAACAGTGTTTTTCAGCCGGTTTATATAAATTTGATGTCAACAGTTTTATGAGAAGATGCACTTTCATAACATCTGATTATACATTTTTCTTTGAAATGTTATATAAGTCTACAAATATTGATAGCTCGATGAGACATTGGAGATCATGTCAAGGTTTAAAACTTCAAAAGTAGACTTATATTTGAGGTCCCTGGAAGTAGGATCATAGGTTAATTTTAATAGGGTTTTATAAGAGTTTCATAGATACTCCATCTGTTTCAAATTATAAGTTACTTTGACTTTTTGGGTACATCCATTTCGCTATGTATCTAGACATATGTCATATCTAGATAATAGCGAAATAGATGTACCAAAAAAGTCAAAGCGATTTATAATTTAGAACGAATGAAGTATTAAATAAGCTATAAAATTAGTAAATATATTGCCATGATGTGATATTAATGAAGAGAGATGATCAAAGTTTCATAAAGTGAAATGAGTTTGTGTGTAGGTCCATCTATTGCCTTCCTCTTCTTATTCTTTCTAGGTTGCCCCACCGCTCCACAAGCTGCACACGATCACTTGTCTCTTGCTCCGCCTCTTGGAACTCCTCGGTGATATTGAGCTCATGCACCGTGCCCGCACCTTCAATTCGTCATCCAGCCCTTCCCACATCCTCCAACCCTCTTTCTTTCTCCTCTTTTGGATACCTCAAAAACTGAAGGACCGAACAAGTGACCTGAGGAGGGGTGATGATGAGTGTCTGTTAATGGAATTGTGCTTTGGCTAGTTCTTGAGAAGAATTTTTATTTGCTCATATTCACCCCACTCCAGTTGCTACTTCAGTTTTTAAGATAGTCATATGAGGAGAAAACGAGAGGGATGGAGGATGTGGGAGGGGCTAATCGGCTAGATGACGAGGGTGCACACATAGTGCATGGGCTCAATATCGTCGAGGACTACCACGAGAGGGAGTAGGAGATAGGAGGATGCATGCACGATGCTCATCAGATGGTGGGGCAATCCTAGAAAGAGAAGGGAAAGGGAGGAAACAGATGGGAATGGACACAAAGCATGGGTACTTAGGCTAGCGTCGTGACATATATACAGTGTCAAAACAGCCCTACAAAATCATAAATGAGTCATTTGAATATTATTAGATGCTTTAAGGGCTATGAATAATATCAGGTTTTATAGTCGAGGGGTTATGTAGTCAACCCTTAATATGTTAGGGGGTTTTGTAGACTTTTTTCTATTATTTACTAACTCAAAACCATATTAGCACTCACATAATATGTCGTATCAGCGAAAATATCTTCAATCAAAACTGCCTCAGGGAGTTAACTAGATGCACTCTGTATCATATGAGATTTCCTCAAGTAAGTTCTTACTATGCTCCAATGTTTATTCCAAGCCTTATAATTTTTTTATGAAACCCCTGCACAGCAAATGAAAATGGATCTTCTCGATGTTCCAAAATTGCTTTTGATTTTTGCAATTAACACATGGGAAGTGTATGTATCCATCAGCCTGTATATTATCTGGCATGTACAGCATGACAACCTTCACAAAAGAATCAATGCCTTCCACGAACGTGGCAGACATATGTTTCTTATAGATTCATTCATGATCCATATGCGTGAATAACATAACATGTATGACATATGTTGTACTAATATAGATGTCATTCAATTTAATAAAAAAAATCCAACTAAGATTACACCATTCACAATTGTGAGTGGCAAGATACCAACATTAGAGTAATACAACCTTCACAATTTGGGAGTCTCTTGAATGACATCATCCTTAATTTTTTTTCATTTTAGAGGACATATCGTTCAAGAGACCACCATAGTTTTCACCGCCGGATCATACATCAAACCGTCGGCGAACATATTTACCATCGCCGGTTCAGTGGCAGGTGGGGTGCAGTGGGACGACAAACTGCGGTAGTTTTCACGAAACCGGAATGAAAGTCCCAGTGGTGAAAGCACAATCTGCTGTAGCGATAGTTTTCAATATTCTAAGAGTAGAATACCTAGTTTTATATATAGATGGGAGAGTGAAAAAGTAGACAACCACGTATGGTACTTTGGACTACCATTTTTTTTAATCATACTTGGGACTACCATTTGGCTAACGTGAGATCACCAATATCTGTAGTTGTACGTACACCATTTATTTTATTTTTAAGAAAGAAGCTAAGCCTTATAATAAAAAAAATAAAGGACATCTAATACAAAGTACTCATGCATAATAAAGATTTCAGAGCTCTAGTTTTTTAATTCTTCGGAAAAAGTACTTGTAGATTTTAGGAGGATATAATATAAGAAGGATATAGAAATGGATATAAATACAGTAAACAGTTCATATATCTGTACACATGGACATGCATGGCGCAGAAACATGGCGCATTTTCCGCATGACTGCCAACACAACGACGGCGCAAGATGTGCCGAGGTCGACAAGACATGGCGTGGAAAGGCACTAGTGGGCAACAGAATGATGTGCCGTGGAGTGCCCCTTAGAGCACCTCCAGTGTATGTCTCAACCGAACCGTGGGAGGAGTATGGTTCGATTGGCACACTGGAGCAGTCGAACCATAGTGAATCTTTCTTCGGTTCGGAGGTTGCAGACGGTTCGAACCATATCGAATAGAAAAATGAAAGAGCGAGTGGTAGCCATGCATGGGGGTCTCAAGCCGGTACTTTGCTCTGCCAACAGACGAGAGAAAGCTGACGCCTTTCCATTTTTCTAATCTACCGGAGGCCACCTACCGAACCAAACGCTGCACCAAACGAACCATATCTCACCCTGACAACGTTGTCAGTTCGGTTCGATCTCTACACTGGAGCTGCCCTTATGCATCAGTACGTACGGGGAGAGTGGTGACTATGCCTTCCACGGTTCCATCGCTGCTATGACAAATAGGACTCTTAAGTCTTAACCTAGCTCATGTTTAGATTGCAAGTTTTTTCACTCTCTCTTTGTCATATTGAATCTAGGAATATATGCATGGAACAGTAAATGTAGATAAAAAATAACTAATTACACAGCTTGATTGTAAATTACGAGACGAATCTTTTGAGCCTAGTTAGTTCATAATTAGACAATAATTGTCAAGTACAAACGAAAGTGCTACATTGCTAAATTTCGCTCTCTCTTCAATCTAAAGGGGCCCTAATTTTTTTCTCCGTGATGGCGACAACTGAGGGGCCTCGGGCATAGACCTTGACATTGCATTTAAGAACCATCGTATCCGGTAGTTATATTTTGCCCTGGAGTGTTACATTTCTTGTGTGTCCTAGTTACCGGTCCGTGTTGCCCCTCACTGCCACATGAAGGCCATGCCTGCGTGGGCGCTTATATAAACACCGCCAGTTAGCCAGGCCTCCCGGGAAAGTGAGAGGAAGGGAGAAGCAAGCCGAAGCAGAGCCAGGGGTCAAAGGCCCTCCTCGTCCTTTGTGGCAAGTTAGCGTCACGCACGCAGAGGCCGCCCGGCGGGCTACAACTGCTGAGGAGCGTCGGGGAACCAAGGCATGGGGAGGCCACCGTGCTGCGAGAAGGGTGGGGTGAAGAAGGGGCCCTGGACGCCGGAGGAGGACCTCGTGCTCGTCTCCTATGTGCAGGACCACGGCCCCGGGAACTGGCGCGCCGTGCCCACCAGCACCGGTACGACCATGCTCTGAAGTTTGTCTTTGTTTCTTTCTAGACTAGACGAGGATGGCTGTCGTTGTTTTATGTCGTGCAATTCCTTGAATCGTTTCGGCGGCTGCTCGTGTCCATGGACCATGGATATAGGGCTGATGCGCTGCAGCAAGAGCTGCCGGCTCCGGTGGACCAACTACCTCCGCCCGGGCATCAAGCGCGGCAACTTCAGTGACCAGGAGGAGAAGCTCATCATCCACCTCCAGGCGCTGCTCGGCAACAGGTAATTCCACTCGATTCCACTTCAAGACCGTCTGCTCCTATGTGATTCCTCAGCACAGCTCTAACGACCGACTGTGTTCTTGCACGATCAGGTGGGCCGCGATCGCGTCGTACATGCCGGAGCGGACAGACAACGACATCAAGAACTACTGGAACACGCACCTCAAGAAGAAGTTCACTAAGACGGGCGCTGGCGCCGAGGCGAAGAGCGGCAGATGGGCCGCGCCCAAGGGTCAGTGGGAGCGGCGGCTGCAGACGGACATCCACACCGCGCGCCAGGCACTCCGGGAGGCACTGTCCCTGGACCCCGTGCCTCCGTCCGCCAAGACGGAGCAACTGCCGCAACCGCCGGCGCCAGCTAGCCAGGCCCAAGCGACATACGCTTCCAGCGCCGAGAACATCGCGCGCCTGCTGGAGGGCTGGATGCACCCCGGCGGCTCCGGCTCCGGCGCCGCCGGGAAGGTGTCGTCCGGGTCGGGGTCCTCGGCCTCCTCCGTGTCGGCGTTCTCCGGCGATGAGGGCGTGTCGGCGAGCAACAACGGCACAGGGCGCACGCCAGAGGGGTCCACCAGGACGAGCAAGGCGGAGAGCGCGGGCACCGCGGGGCCGGGGCCATCGTTCTCAATGCTGGAGAGCTGGCTGCTCGACGACGGCGTGGGGAATGGCGACACGGGGCTCGTCAGCGTGCCGTTGGCCGACCCGTGCGAGTTCTTTTAGACCGGATCGGAGGGGACGGGGCAAATATGGAGGAACAAAGTAAAAGTAATAACTAAGCTGGAAGTAGAAAGAAGCCAGGAACTCAAAGCTGATGTTGATCTAGTTTAGCTGGCCAATCCAGTTCATTGCTTTTTTTTTGGGTTTTGGTGTTAGGGTTTGGAACTGATCATGTTATGTAACTATGCAATAAGTCCATACTAATCAATGGGGCTGGAGGCTGAATGTTTCGTATTAGTAGCGGTAGTAACAGTCCTGAAGCAGATGATCAGTTATGATATCCATGATTATGTGCATCAGAAACCAAAGAATTGTACTTCATAAGAATAACAATCCTTATAGAATTTATGCATCCTTTGTTTAGTTTGTGTAGGTTTTCCTAAATGAAAGGGAATGTGTTAGTTTCTTAGGCCAGTCTCAGCGGGGTTTCATGACCTAGTTTTCAACACATTAATATTTTGAAAACAGTGCAGAAGAGTTTCATCCCCACGAAACTATCTCTACTCCAATGAAACTTTCATCATCTCTCTCTTAATTAATGCAGTGCCATGTCAGCGTATTTAATGCCCATGAAACTCTAAGATTGGCCTTATCACATATCAATTTAATTATATATAAGATATATATGCCGAACAATTTAACATGCCGTTTAATAGGTATATGTAGAAGGACAAATCTACTGATAGCCTCATCAATTTAATCATACGAAAGACCTATGTTGAACAATTTAACATCCTACTATATTATTGGGTTTTAAGGGACACTTGTTGCACCACTAAAGCGACTCTTATAGGTTTGAAGGAAACTGAACCGAGAACTTTCCACAAAGTTTTGTACAGGGTGAGGCCTTTCTGATCTCACTGTTTTCTCCTTGTTTATGATATGGTTTACCTAATTAATTGGTGCTAAATACTTCCCATACCATCTAAATTGTGTCCTCTTCCCATACCCTTGTTTGCATTTCATAGATTTGAGCATCTGACATACGTCCCCTGAGCGGATGTAGATGGCGACTACGGCGTCCCCCACCATCTTCGCTGTTGAGCCTGGACTGAAGGCTGGCTCGGCCTCGGCAGGTGCCTTCCTTGCTCCCTCCCTCCCCCCATACCCCTATCCAGCTGTGCGGTAGCCCAACCATCGTCATCGGGCCATCCGTACTTCGAGCAAGCCAGCCCGTCCGCCGCCAGAGGTGGTCTGTGGATGGATCCATGGCCCATCGGGCGCATGGAGTGTACCATGGCTGCCTTCGCCTCGGGTCAATGATTTTCGAGAAGCTCATCCCGAGGGTCTTTCAGGAAGGATGGATAGAGATCTCCTAGCCCCTACCCTACAACACCTCACCAATGGAGACTACCACGCCTCCCACGTCTACCTCTATGCCTCCCCGTGCTACAAGTGAGCCAACCTTCTTCCTCTCGTCAAACCCTTCCAACCGGGAGACAACTTAGCAGGCGATCCAAGCTCCACTGGTGGGCCGATGATGATGACGATGACCTCCTCTATGACTGAGACTCCTCCCCCGACATATCTCCGGTGATCGCCTCGGCCAACTGGTTCCCCTCCATCGGTGCGCCGAAGTTAGCATCGATGATGGTAGATTCACCTTGGCCCTCGCTTAAGTCCATCCTTGTGTGGCCTGACACTAGGGCCCCTCCTGTAGAGGGTGTTTGGAGGTTGGTCTATGGCTGGGAGGCTGCCCCACTTGCAGCGCAAGTGTTGCCATCAACACCAGAATCACCAACAACCTTAGTTAGTCCATGGCCTTTCCCACGAGGGATGTGAATACCGCCCGCTGCCACAACCTCAGCTAGTCCCTAAACACTAACGGCTCAGGCATAGGGAGTCTCATCACCACCGCTTCACGTCGCTAATCGCACAGGGGTGGTAGGACATGCTGCCACGGTAGCAGCTAGAGCCATGGTGGTCAAGGACCCCACACAATGTTGCTGAGGCACCAAGAAAGATTCCACAAACCATGGTTGACCATCGCGTCAACTTCCCCAGCCACTTCCAAGGGCGATCCTTCTAGTGCCTCGCGAGTAACCACAAGGTCGCATCTTATCGCGATCCTATGAGGTGCTGGCGCTGCAATTGCAGTGGGCAGTTTGTCAACAACGCACCGTCGTCAGCAACGGAAGATGACAGCAATCCTGAAGACGTCGCGCACGCCAACATCGCAGATGGGCCAAGAAGGAGCGTGCGTGAGCGTCGGCCCAGTACGCGCGTCCAAGGACCAGAGCGGAAGTGAGCCCAGCTATTTGGCTGCCGAGAGAGAGAGTCGTGTTTGAGTGGTATATGTAACACATCGGGAGAAAGGAGAGAATCATCAAAACAACAAACTTGTAATATACTCCTAAGCACTCCTCTGTTCTACGAAAGTTCATCCAAATTCCTGCCCAATTGCTTGCTATCCTACCATTATTCTGTCCAACACACATCGTCGTGCTCACATCCAGCAACCAAGAAATTTTTCGCATCCGTAGTTCGAGTCACAAATGCCTCTGGTCGTTGAGTTCGATTTGCCTCCGTGCATCTCGAGCTCTGTAATTCCACGCACGCGCTCGATCTGGATTCAATTCGCGACCTGGACTGCTCACCTATTCCTCCGTCGCCACCGCCGCCGTCGCTACCACCCCAACATCCGCACTTCACGCGCTTTGCCCACATCCAAGGTGCCATGAATCCCGATTCCAAGTTGATTCTCGATGAGATGCACCGGCTGTTCAAGGAGCAGAAGTCTGGCTTCAATTCGCGCCTCACCGACGCAGACCACAAGCTCGATTCGCTGGAGAAGTGTTTCGCCGACAGCGACCGCATCCTGGAGAAGCGCTTCACCGAGATCGATGCATCAGTCGCCAAGCAGCTCACCGACCTCGACGACTCCTTCACCAAGCACCTCGCCGATTCGGATCTGAGCTGGGAACGACGCATCACTGATTCGGAGTTACGCTAGTCGACGCTCAACTCGGAGGCGGAACAGCGCCGGGAGAAGCTCGTCGCCACTGTCGTCAAGGCTACCGGGGCATTGGAGAGTTGGCGCCACGACGCAGAGGGCGAGGTGGACGATCTCAAGTTGAAGATGTCCAAGCTTACCAAGTACATGGATCGATCGGTCTTTGACAACTCTCCTGCGTCGATAGGACTAATCTCCTCGTCGCCTCAGTTACCGGAGCAGACCGCCGCACGCTCATCTGCCGGCAACATGGCTGCTCGGCCCAGTGGGCACCATGACGACATGACTCAACAGGTGGATGGTGAAGGGGGAAAACTTCCCCTGACCCATTCCCCGGCCAATGGTACGCATTCGGACGCTAATGTTGGTTCTTCGCAGTTTCATGGTACTCTGTTTGATCATCAGCATGATACGCAGCCACCTGACACCGCACACATTGACAATGGTCGCTTGCCTAAGCTCAATTTTCCATCATATGAGGGTGAAACCACTCGCCTCTAGATTTCACAAGCTGAGGATTACTTTGAGATGTACACTGTTCCTCCCCGCCGCTGGGTAAAAGGTGTCGCGTATGCATTTTCGTGGCATCGCAACACGCTGGATCGAATCAATCCATCATCCTGACATCCCTTGGCCAGATTTCTGCAAGATGCTCCACGATCCTTTGGCCATGATCAGCACGATCGCCTGTCACGCCAAATGTTCCACATCCACCAAACATCTACCGTCCTCGAATATGTGGAACGGTTCTCTTCCTTATTCGACCAGCTTAAAACTTACCAAATTGAACCTGACATGCACTATTACACAACCCACTTTGTTGATGGACTTAGGCATGATATTCTTGTAGCTATCGCTATTCAACATCCTTCCACTCTTGATACTGCGTATGTGCTCACCTTGTTGCAGGAGGAAATGGCTGAGACGCCAAAGAAGCATGAATTCCATGGCTATGACCGTGGAGCAAGGATGAGACCCCGGCTGGCCTTGCCTCAGCCACGCTAGCAAGGAGCCGTTGCTGTCGGTGGCGAGAAAACGGTGGCCAAACATCAAGCTCAAGATGACAAGATGTCGGCCTTATGCACTTTTTGTCGTGCGCGAGGCCTCTGTGATTTCTGTGCTGAAAAGTGGTTTCGCGGCCACAAGTGTGCACCGACAATCCCTCTTCAAGCCATGCAAGGAATTTGGGACTTATTTCAATTGGAAGAATTTTCAGAGCCAACAGAGGAGGACCAGGCCACAGCTGATGCAACACTTGAACATCTATTCTTGGCACTTTCACAATATGCCCAACGAGGAGTGCAAGGCCGACAAACCATTCAATTCTTGGAGTCAGTACAAGGACTGACGGTTACAGTACTGGTGGATTCAAGAAGTTCAGCATCTTTCCTTGCCGAGTCAGTGGCCTCACAGTTATAGCACATCCATCTAACGCCCATTTCGGCATCTGTCATGGTCGCCAATGGCCAAGTACTGCACTGCTCAACTGCAATTTTGGGTTGTTCTTTTTCTTTGGGGACCCTGCAGTTTGAGCATGACCTGAGAATATTACCATTGGATTCTTATGATCTCATTCTTGGAATGGACTGGCTAGAATTGTACAGCCCTATGGAAGTGCACTGGAAAGCTAAATGGTTATCTTTTCCATACAAGGGAGAAACAGTGTTGTTACAAGGTCTCACACCGGACACAGACACTGATATTGTTATCCAACTGTTAACAGTGGCGGCAACAGAGCAAGAGCCAACCATGTCCCAATTGCCTGCCGATATTCAAGCATTGCTCGCTGAGTTTCCATCTGCACTTACTGTGCCCAACTCCTTACCACCAAAGCGAGCTTGTGACCACACCATTCCACTCATTGAAGGAGCAACACTGGTTAACATCAGAGCGTATCGCTATCCTCCAAGCTTGAAGGATGAGATTCAGCGCCAAGGCAACATCATGCTGGAACAAGGCCTCATTCAACCAAGCAAATCACCGTTTTCGTATCCGGTACTATTAGTCCGTAAAAAGGACGGGTCATGATGATTTTGTGTGGACTATCGCTACTTGAATGCCCTCACGGTCAAATCAGTTTATCCTATACCGGTGTTTGATCAGCTAGTGGATGAATTGGGATCAACTTCATGGTTTTCGGTTTTGGATCTTCATTCGGGGTATCATCAAATCAGGCTGCAGCCAGGGGAGGAGTTCAAGACAGCCTTCAGTACACATACTGGTCACTTTGAATTCTGTGTCGTTCCATTCGGTGCAACAGGTGCCCCAGCAACATTCTAGGGCACTATGAATGCCACCTTAGCCCCTGTTCTTCGCCATTGTGCATTAGTTTTCTTTGATGATATCCTAGTATTCAGTTCCTCATAAGCTGAACATCTGCAGCATTTGCATCAAGTCCTTACTCTTTTGGCAAAAGATCAGTGGGTCATCAAACTGAAGAAATGCAGTTTTGCTCAGCAATAGATACATTATCTGGGCCATGTGTTAAGTGCTCGTGGTGTCAGTACTGATCCAGAGAAAGTCTCTGCTGTATCTTCCTGGCCTGTCCCTCAAAATGTTTGTGAACTCTGAGGTTTTTTAGGTTTGGCTGGGTTTTACCGCAAATTTGTCAGGCATTTTGCTGTTCTTGCTAAACCTCTTACTTAGCTTTTGAAAAAGAATCAACTCTTCGTCTGGACGTCGCAGCACCCGTCAGCATTCGAGTCTCTAAAGCATGCACTTTGTACAACACCAGTACTCGGTATTCCCCATTTTTCCAAGCCATTCGCAATAGAGACGGACGCCTGTCAGACAGGTGTTGGGGCAATTCTCACCCAGGATGGTCACCCATTAGCATACGTCAGCAAACCTCTGGGGCTAAAAACACAAGGACTTTCCATCTATGAAAAGGAATATTTGGCGATTCTCATCGCAGTGGAGCAGTGGAGATCCTATCTGCAGCTGGCGGAATTTATCATCTACTCTGATAAAAAATCCCTCACACACCTCAATGCCCAACGCCTCAATACAGTTTGGCAACAAAAAGTGTTCACCAAGTTACTTGGACTCCGCTATCGGATTGTCTACAAGAAGGGAAATGAAAATACGGCGGCCGATGCTCTATCTCGTCGTGGTCATGATGAAGGTGTTTGCTATGCCATTTCTGTTGCCACGCCACAGTGGTGCGTTGATATTACACGGGGCTATGCAGTCGATGATCAAGCACAACGTCTGCTAACCAAACTGGCGGCATCCCAGGACGGCTTGGACCAATTCTCTCTCTCTGATGGCATAATTCGATTCAAGAATCGAATCTGGGTCGGCAATAACAATACGATTCAGCAACAAATCATTCATGCCTTCTACAGTTCACCTTTAGGGGGTCATTCAGGTATTCCGGCCACAATCAAGCGCATCCAAGAGTTCTTTGCTTGGCCCGGCTTACGAAAGCATGTTGATGATTATGTTCGTAGCTGCCCAACTTGTCAGCAAGCTAAAGTCGAGCATGTCAAATACCCTGGACTCCTCCAACCATTGGCCACCCCGACGTCAGCTTGGCAGGTAATCTCAATGGACTTCGTCGAAGGGTTGCCAAATTCACATGGATTCGATTGCATATTGGTTGTAGTGGATCTGTTTTCCAAATTCAGCCACTTCATAGCTCTTAAGCATCCTTTCACTGCTCTATCGGTGGCCAAGTTGTTCAAGGTACATAATTACAAACTGCATGGTCTGCCGTCTGCAATTGTGTCTGACCGTGACAGAATATTCACAAGTCAACTCTGGAGGGAGTTCTTCCGTTTGGCAGGCGTCGAGCTGCGGATGAGTTCAGCATACCATCCACATCAGACGGGCAAACTGAAAGAGTTAACCAATGTATGAAAACATTTCTGAGATGTTTTACCAATGCTGCACCGTCCAAATAGTTTGACTAGATACATCTAGCAGAGTTCTGGTACAACACAACATGGCACTCAGCTCTGAACCAGTCACCCTTCTTCGTCCTTTATGGCCAGGCACCTCGGCAATTGGGAATACATGCTTCTTCTGCTTATCCAGTATCTTCATTGGATGACTAGTTACAACAGCGATCTATGATGCAGTCTCTAATTCAGCAACACCTTGCTCGTGCTAAGAGCAGAATGAAGAACCATGCTGACAAGAACCGCACAGAACATTCCTTCTCAGTGGGCTCTTGGGTTTATGTCAAGTTACAACCGTATGTTCAGACATCAGTTGCTGCTCGCTCAAACCAAAAGCTATCTTTCAGGTTCTTTGGGCCTTACCAAATCACTGAGAAAGTTGGGTCAGTGGCTTATGAACTTCAATTGTCGGCGACCTCTACGGGTCAGTGGCTTATAAACTTCAATTGTCAGCGACCTCTATGGTTCATCCAATCTTCCATGTGTCTCAACTGAAAGGAGCCGTGTCTGAGCCATTACCAGATACCATTGATGCTCTGCAGATTCTTCTCCGGATTCTTCAGAAGCGGGTGGCCCGGTCCGGTGCTACTGTTCTCCTTCAAGCACTGATACAGTGGACCAGCTCACCGCCATCGCTGTCGACATGGGAGGACCTAGAGCAACTTCGGCAACGCTTTCCGCGAGCACCAGCTTGGGGGCAAGCTGTCTCTGATCAAGGGGAGATGTCAACAACACACCCATGTCAGCAACAGAAGACGACGGCAATCCTGAACACGTCGCGCACGCCAACATCGCAGATGGGCCAAGAAGGAGCATGTGCGAGTGTCGGCCCAGTACGCGCGTCCAAGGACCGGAGTGGAAGTGAGCCCAGCTACCTGGCTGCCGAGAGAGAGTCGTGTTTGAGTAGTATATGTAACACATCGGGAGAAAGGAGAGAATCATCGAAACAACAAACTTTAAATATACTCCTAAGCACTCCTCTGTTCTACGAAAGCTCCTCCGAATTCCTGCCCAATTGCTTGCTATCCTGCCATTATTCTGTCCAGCACGCATCGCCGTGCTCACACACTTCTCCAAGCACTACCCATCACGACACTGCCTCAATAGTCGCCGGCCACATAGGTCTCACAACTCACCTGCTCGCCGGCTGTATCAAGATGCGAATGGGCCAGCCCGGACCTGGCCTTGGACCTGGCCCTGTGGCCTCAAGGCCAATTTGCAAGGCCATGGGCCGCCCCAAATTTCCCGATGCCTTTGGCCTTGCTGGCCCAATGGGTACCCTGGGGTCGACCCAAAAATATTTTTTCCTTGTTTGTAATCATACACTTAAACAAGTAATTGGACAGACTTTGTTTGCATTTCTACAATATTTTTGGAGTACAGCAAAACACATCACTTTTGTTTACCCATCAGTGTTACTGACCCACGTTTTAAGGTTCCATCAGCAAGACAGTAAACAGCCTGGGCTTCATATCACAGCAAACACCCAGCGCCGACTGATCATACCACAGGCCACAGCAATTGCAGAAATACCAGAGCCATAGGAAACTATGACATTACTAAAATACCAGAGCCAGACAAACAGCCTAGGCTATGAACTATTAGCATATAGCAAGCCAGCAAAGATGAAACCGTGTTTGAATGACGACCAAAGAAGCAATTATGATAACATCATGTAAGAATCTAATCTAATTACTATAATAACTTAATGAACAGATTACAGATGCAACACTGGCACCAAAGATGTCTCAACTCTTCGCAAGCCTCCCTTCAGTCATCTGAGTCTTTATCTACATGGTGGCCCTTCAGTGAGATTCTGAGTCTTCATCTGCATAAATAAACAGATACTTTCAGTAGAAGACAACAGCATGCAGCTACAAGTACAGTAGGAGAAAATTCCTATTTGAGTTTTTGTCTAGCACAGCATCTGACCAAATGGATTGTACGCTAATTATATATGGCTATATGCCACACAGTATGTAGATGATGTTTGCAGTCCCTTCAGTATGATATATCAACTGAAAATGATTCATCAGAATTCAGAAGAGAATCCTCTTCTAATTCTTCTTCGTCTTCATTATCATCATCTTCTTCTTCCTCTTCTTCATAGTCTTCTTCCTGTAGAAAAAAGGAAATAATGAGTGAACATTTAATCATAAATTAACTTAGCAACTCTAACACAGCATTCATGTAAAAGAAAAAAATAACATGCTCACCACTATAAGCTCTGCAAATGGCTGCTACTCTAGCAGATAAATCTGGGGTGGAACAAATCTTGGCCTTGTTATAACAGGTGTCAAGAAAGAGGTATCCCCTTGGTACAACTGCTGGTTCCTTTGTTCGTCATCCATGTTTGTGATCTAAAGAATACAATAAAATCATTTTAGAAGCCACGGAAAGCAGTAATGTAAACAATGGGGCTCTAAAATCAACAATCAAAGTGACAGTTCTCGTGACTGAAAATCCTTTGAATTCACAACAAGTCAGCACTCACAAGCGTTGACCTGTCGTTCAGTCTTCAACAAGCCTGTATAGGCACAACCATCACAATGCTGGCATGCACTTCTCACAAAATGGCCGGCCATATATACTAGAATAATACTAAACAGATTATTTTTATATACATGGATGCATGGAGGGATCGGATTAGCACTTCTACACAGCACCACGGCAAGCAGTACTATATTTTATATACCACATATCCAAGTTAAAAAAAAAGAGACAGATATGTTGTACAGCCTCAAGGGGAACGGAGGAGAGGCAGGATCTGCGCTCTGCGGACTCACGGTGGGGAGTTGCGGCGGCATCGAGTGGAGAGCCAGGGTGTCGTCGATCGAGGTAGGCACCACCGGCGCCGCCCCCGGTGGCCCCAAACCTTAACGAATCACCGGCTCCAACTTTTTTTTTTGCCTTCGCGTGGACTGCGGACAGAGAGACCCACGGAGACGGAGGGAGTCACGGACGGAAGGATGCAGCCATGCGGGTCGACCCGTGTTACCCGATGGGTCAACAAGGACTGGCCCTCTTGGCCCGTTTTTACTTTGAGGACGACCTGAATGGCCCAATGGCCATACTCCCGTGGGTCGGGTCAACGACCCAGTGGGTTGACCCGGCCCATTCTCATCTTGACGGCTGTATACGAGCGATTCTACTTCCCTTATGACTTCCTACCGCTTGTTGCGACTTCCAAGCAGCCTTATGATCGAGAGAGCCTGCATCGTCATGAGGGCCACAAACAACAATTCTGGCGTCTCCATGCCGCTACCGATGCTTTGCCATGTCGTAATTATCGCGCTGCCTTCCTGGGACATGGCCGAAGAGGAAGCTACCGAAGCACAAGATACCGCTCTCCTTCTTGCCATGGCGAGCATGGCCACGGACATGTCCCACGTGCAGATGAGGATCTTGTGCGGGTGCACACCTAGCAACCTGCATCGAGAGGAACTTGGGCCTCCTTCGGTGATGAGCTATGACTTGCTGATGGATTCCATGGATTGGTTCGTGTTGCTGCCTCCACTGCTAGAGGGAATGGTAAGGTCAGTTTCTAATGACCCTATGCTCTTGGAGGCCTACCTTGGTCATGAGTACTACCAAGGCCGAGTGGAGCTAAACAGAGTTGACTCCATTGAGACAAGTGTGACGCTGATTGAGTCCCATCCAGCTATCAGCATGCTTGATGCTCATGCAGAAGAAGAGAGTGTGGCCTTGTCTGTGCTCAGGCACCTCTCATAGAGGAGAATTCCATTAATAGAAGTTAGGCTGACCCTCCGTTGCTGGTCTCGACCACAACGACAAAAGGCGGCCATCGTCGGAGAACTCTACTAGAGGACACTGTCCGCACACAACGACATATCACACGATTGGTAGCCAAGCCTTTCAGTTGTGCCAGTGTCGCGAAGGGTAGAACACTGTATAGCCCAACAGATGGAAATGCTTGACCTTGGGGCCCTTAACTAAACCACCTGGAGATAAGACTCTTAAGTTGTACTTGGCGAGGTACAATGGGGCGGGCACCTCCACCAAGTGTGACTGCAGCCCTAGCTAGCGGCTCTATATGCTTCCGAAATGGCTCATCCAAGAATGCAACAACTATGTTGGCTGGAGCAAAAGATGGAGATGTTGTTCCTTTTTCTCCTGCTTCTTATTGTTACCTCTTTAGTTGTGAGTAATCCCTAACTTTTCACAAGTTTGTTAGTAATCCTTGACGAGCAAGGCTTCTAGTTGTATCGCCTCTGGCTTAGCATGTATTTTCTCCCTACTTATTAATATAAGCCGTCATCACTGGATCTTTAAAAAAAACATTTCATAAATTTGTGTGTCTGCTTGTTACTAGGGTCACATTGGTTTAAGCTCTGAATAGAAATGAGTAGTAATAATAATCAGAGAAGTAGAAAGCATTGAAATCTTCCCCTTCCTCTGTGCGGGACTCGTGGCGGCAGCAACTGTTGCATGGGGCAGGCTCGTGGCCATGACGGTGGCTGTGTAGGATTTTTGTTTTTTTTTGTTCTTTGGAAACTGGTATTGCTGTCGGGTGGGAGACCGGCAATGGAAAGTTTTGGGCCACTGCTGCTTGTCTATTGCCGGCTTAAAATCCGGTAGTGATATTTTGGCTTACTAACCAACAATGTTTCCTATATTTGTGATAGTGCTTGCCAAATCACGTATGCACTATACATAGAAATTGTATTTTAAATAGATAGTTTATTCAGAATAATTTTTTATTATATCAGATGTCTTCTCTTTTCATCATCTGCCTATCACATTTCTTCATATCTTGATTCCTGTATAGGCATAGTTTCTTATTTGAGAAACTATTTCCTTCTCTCTTTACTTAAATTTTAACACCATATTATTATTTTCCTTAGTTGACACCTTAATTCATGAATATAGAAAACCATCTTAATTTTTTGGTTGGGAGTACCCTAATGCTAACTTGAGAACATCTAGAAAAACAAGGCCGGTCAATTTTTATCCGAAATAGTACACTAGTACTAGCTGCCAATCGTAACAGAGATTAGAGATGCATGAAAAGCATTCAAGGGTGGTATGGCGGAAACATGTAATAAAAAGGCATATCAACATAAACATGGATGGACAAAACTCCAACCAAAGAGTGAGGCACATGAAAAGCAATTCTGAAATATAGCAAATTGAAGGATGACATGAACATGTAATATGTACTGATAGGTATGGGTCATATGGACCGGAAATAAATAAGGTGGTGGTACCAAATTCAAATTAGCTGCTAGGTGCAAAGAAGTATTCGTATTGAGCATGGAAATTTTCAGTAAATGAAGAAAATGTAGATGAAAATTTCTGTCCTCTAGCGTGCATTTATATAAATCTTTCTTTTCCAATTCAACCGTGTTGATATGAATGAACTTAAAAAAAGAAAAGGAAGAGACAAGAAAAAAAAAGATATTATACTGACATTATGATAGGCTTTTCAAAAGCGGCTATAGACAGTTTGTAGGGGCAACTGCTCCAGCCGCCTCTACTTGCCTGTCTCTAGAAATCAACGATTTCTAGATTTTTTTTGGAAACTAACGATTTCTAGATTTTCAGGGGGTAGGTATTTAGCCGCATCTAGAAATTGATCTCTAGAGCCGGGTTGAAACGCAACCCCCTCCGTAAATTGTTTTCTAGAATTTGCAATCGAGTCAAAAATTGTTCTAATGTGAGAGAAGATTGACTTGTGACTTACAATCGTGGGGGATCAAATATATTCTTCACCTCATGCGTCATGTGTTACTTCCTCACCAATGCGCCTCAAAGTTATTATGAGTTACGACTAAGTGGCTAATACATTTCATTTGTATTCACTTTACTGAATATTTTAATGCATATTTGAGACGCTAAATAAAATCAGATTCAAAAGTTTGAACAGTAAAGTTTTAGATCTATTCGAGTACTGCAACTTCGGTTTATGTCATTTCTCCATCCGAGATTATTTGAAAGATTAAAAAAATGAATTTCAAAAATATTAAACTTAAAGTAGAATCTGGGTCCTAAATGATTTTAAATGAAAAGGTACTCAACTCGAAAGTTTTATATGTATTTGAGTACTACAATTTTGGTTTGGGTCATTTCTCAATCCGAGGTACATTGAAAAATAAAAAATAAATTTCAAAATCCGAAAACTTAAAGCAGAATTTTCGGCCACTAAATTATTTCAAATAAAAAATTGTTAGTTGTAAAATTACAGATTTCTTCTAGTTACTACAACTTTGGGTTTGGTCTTTTCTCCATGAGATATCATTTGAAAAATTCAAAAAAACTGAATTTTGTTTAACAATTTGTTTTCATGCACTAAATGAATTCAAATGAAAAAGTTGTCAAACAAACAATTGTAGATCTGCTCTAGTACTACAACTTTCATATATTGTTTGTCCTCATCTAACTTGATTTGAAGAAGTTATAAATTTTACCGTGTTGCACGAGGAGGGTCAAATTGCCAATCGTCTCTAGAAATCCATTTCTAGAGGCGGTTGGAAATCCTAGCCACCTCTAAAAATGACTTTTTAGTTGGGGGTAGGTTCGGCTCCCTTAGCCAACTCTAAAAATCTATTTCTAAAGGCAAGCCGGCTCAGAAACTAGTTTTAGAGGTGAATTTTGATAGAGTCGTCTCTAACAAAAAAATAGAGATACCTTTAAAGATGGAGGTGAAATAGAGATACCTCTAAAAAATGAGAGCTTTATGGAGCTGAAATGAGCCCGCGCTATTTTGCACACGTAGGAAACCGGATGAAACCTTCACTAACTTGCACTAATAAGTAGATGAAACCACTAGCACGAGTAGAGGAAAACAAGGTCCACATGTCAACAAGCACTCTCCTCATCGCTAGGTGGGCTCCACGGTCGCTCGGGCAAGCTCTCCCGCCATGTCGGATTGGATCTACTTCCTAGGACCACCGCATTGACAAAAAAGCCCCCGCCGTAGCTTTTGCCTACCCTAACCGATAAGATCCACTCTCATCCAAGCTAGCCTTGAACCGTTGGCCCCAGCGTATATTCATCCTGTCGGCCTTGACTACTAGCTTAGCCCTGCCATCGAGTCACTGAAAGGTCCTTGTTTGGTTTTGGTAATTGAGTGACAACCTAGGTGGACTAATTGTGTTTAATGTGAGATACACAGGTGATTAGTGCACAGATACATGTGTGTGAGCAACATTTGCCATAAAGGTGAAAATGGCTCAGAGATGTTGCAAAGCTCACACATGTGATGAAGGAGCTCATTGTATATGAAACATGACATTGAGTCATGTGATCAAGGTGGAGAAGATCAAGACATGACTTGGCTCGACGGACTGGTTGCAAGTGTGAAGGGCAAGTTGAGTGATGACTTGGCGCCGATGGACTGAAGCAATGGTGAAGAGCAAGTGAAGTCAAGATTGATGAACCAATACGGTCATATGATGATATGAAGTGGATCACATCATTTGTGATTGATTGGTGCATGTGTTGCATCAACGATGGAGGAGATGAAATGGAATGCGCAAGGCAAAGGTATATTTGTAGGGCATTTCATTTCATCAGTCATAGGTGTGTAGAGAAGTTTATAACCGGGTTTAGGATAGATGGCCGTACTATCAAGAGGGGCAAACTTGTTTGCATATCGGTCATCTAGTGCCACTCGAGTGATCTAACTTTACATCGTTGCTAGGATCGAGTGGCGTGGCAAGTTAAGTAGCTAACTCCTTAGGAAAAATTGTTTATGAAATGCTAACACACTTGCACATGATGGTGTACACTTGGTGGTGTTAGCACATTTGCAAAGGAGAAGAAATTGGTGAAAGAAAGGAGGCGAAACCAGGCTCGGGGTGCTGCCTGGGTGGCACCGCCACCCCCTGTCCGGTGGCACTGCCACCCCTAGGGCGGTGCCCTCCAGACTTTGGCCGAGAGCAGCGAAGTTAGTGGGTGGCATCACCGGTGATGGTGTACACTGCCATGGTGTTGACGATGCACCGCCGGGGGTCGTCCGGTGCCACCGCCGCTCTTCAGCAGAGAGCGAGGGAGCTGGGCTTGGTCACCGCCCTATTTTACCCGAGGCTAGGGTTTTTGGTGTGTTGGCCGGGGTGGCACCGCCACCCCCTGTCTGGTGCCACCGCTGCCTATCCAGTGCCTAGCCGTTGGGGTGACCGTTGGGGGGCACCGCAACCCCTAGGGTGGTGCCACCACCGCCGTGTCCAGTGCCCTCGCAAAAAGTGCAGCTTTGCTCCAACGACTCTATTTGGCTTGGAGGCTATAAATAGAGGTGGAGCTCGGGCATTTGGCTATTGAGCACCATTAGGACTGAGTGTCCATGCTTGGGGAGTGCTTGGGAGCCCTCTAACTCACTCTTGCTTGATAGTGTTCATCTGATTGAGTGAGTGAACGATTCTAGTGCGATTGCATCGTGAGGTTGCATCGTGTGGCACTAGGTGATCGAGTTGCAAGCCGGTGATGCTTGTTACTCTTGGAGGTTGCCACCTCCTAGATGGCTTGGTGGCGTGATCTCCGTCGAAGCACGCAAGAAGCTTGTGCATTGCTCTGGAGAAGAGCTTTGTGAGGGGTATTGTGCTCACGCCGCGGGAGCCGCGAAGAGCAACTATAGTAAAGTGTGTCATTGAGCTACCCTTACTTTTGGGTAGGTTCTTGTGGCGCCCGATGTGCGGGCTTGGCGGATGATGCCAATTAGCCACCGAATCACCAAGTGAGCGGTCGACACAACAGGGACTAGCGTGTTGGCAAGAATGTGAACCTCGGGAGAAAAATCGTCGTGTCATCCTTTTCTTCCCGTTGGTTTGCATCCCTGTTACACAAGCTTGTATTTACTTTCATATACATTGCACTTGTGTAGTTGCTCTTGTAATTAGTTTGCTTGTGTAGCTTGCTAGTTACCTTCTTGCTTGTGTAGCATAGAAGTAGCTTCCTTATGTGGCTAATTTGGTTTTAGTAACCTTGTTAGTCACATTGCTTAGTTTGTGTAGCTAAGTAATTTGCGCTCTCTAATTTGGCTTGTGTAGCCTTGTTATTGAGCATTGCTAGTGAGTTTAGGAGCTTTGTACTTTTGCTTACTAGTTGTGTAGGAGGTCCCTCTGTTGCCAAAGTACTGGTGCATAGGTTTGTGTGGCCCTTGCTCTAGAATTGTTTAGATGAGCTCTAGATAGCTTGACACCTTTGTTGATTAATTAGAATCTTTGTAAGGTGCTTGTGAATATAGATAGAGGGTGTAGTCTAGGCTAGACCGATAGTTTTAATTCCGCACTTGTATCGGTTAGCCAGCGCGATTAAGTTTTAGAAAGGACTATTCACCCCCCTCTAGTCCACCATCTCGACCCTACAGTCGCCAGACTAATATACAAAGTTCCCCTACCTGGCAAACCAACTGTTGTAAGATTTTCCGTTTGATTAGTAGATCAGTGTTTTGCGTGTAGGGAATTGGAGGGGTAGCACATGAGACACACATTTATATTGGTTTAGGTACTATATGTACGCTGCATCAAGTGGATAATGCTTCTTTTGTATCGCATACTCTGGTTTATAGTGGCACTATTAGATTTGTCAAGTGTTCTAATCTATGGGTTGCTTGGATTACAAATGGATCGCTCCTACCTCCCCTTATATAGTCCAGGAGGTAGGGTTACAGATGGAATGTCGAATGACCTAGATCTATGATTTCCTAGTTTGCTACAAGGTAATCTTATTGAATTCGAGTGGATCAACATGATATGCCTGGGTTCCAAGTACATCTAGTCTATATCTTGTATTCCATGTAGGTGATGTCGTACCCCCATCCGTTTTAGGCCTCTTCCTTAACAGGCTCAACCGATCCCATCCTAGTTGGGCTTTTTTGCTTGTGGCAAGGATACTCGGGGTCCAATACACCGACACCAAGTGAGTACCATTAACAAAAAATTGTCAATGTTTGTGTAAAGAAATAGTATTGTCATTTACAATTGTAATATGCTCTCAAATTTGCGAAGTCAAGGACAACCATAGATCCATATTGAGGATAGATTATGAATGTAATATAGTGTCCTCTACACATGTGAAAACACCATGTAATTAATAAAATTCTTATATCCTTGAAATATGAAAAGAATGTTCCTAGCAATATGGTTGAACTGTAATTACTTGAAGCAGTAGGGGGCAAGTAGACATTCCTTTTATTAGTATGCAATTGTAGAACAATAGATGTACGATGCAACCTCCATTTCAATTTGCTGTGAAACTATTTTCAGAAGTTTGCTTTCTCTTTATCATTCGTGGTAATCTGGCAATGGCTGCCCCATGTTGGATTTCTTGTTAATCATGATGGGATTGAGGTACCTGACCTTTTGATTTATCCTTGTGGTGATGTGGTACTACATTCCACAAAGGCACATCATGTCATTTGGTACCTAAAGAGTACGTAGGAATATTTCAATGCATATATACAAATAGGTTGCATCTTATAGGGAAAACAAAGTAAGTTGATAGATGTCGAATTCACCGTGTCATACCAATATGCACATGTCCAAGAAGTCTACAATGATTTCATCATCGTTGTTACTGAATCCCTCTTTTGGGCTTCGTACAAAGAAGGAGCATAGCCCAGGCTTTTGCTGCCTCCATGCACCTAGCATGGAACTTCCTAGTTTCCCAAAGGTAGCATGAACTTGTCATGCTCATAGTCTTTTGGGCAATCATCGGTAGGCTTGGAGTCTAGTAGTGGTGATGCCCTCCTATTTATAGATTTGCTATTTGAAAGTCAGCTCAACAACTCCCTAAATCAACTTGGTATTCTTATAAATTTGGCAAAAACACAAAAAAACCCTCTCCAACAACTTGGTAAATCAACTACCTATTTATCCTAACTTGGCATCTGCGCGTGGTGTCGACTGCGTATCGCGCGTTTCGGCGTGGACCGCTCCCTCACGGGCGATGATTTCCTCTTCATCTTCCTCCATGCGCTCGCATGCGTCCGCACAAAGGCGAGCTCGCCCCGGATTTGGATGGAGCAGGACGCGAGGGCGGCATGCGTCCGCACAAAGGCGCCGGCAGCGAGGGCGGCATGCGTCCGCACAAAGGCGTAGCTCAGCGCCGGCAGCGAGGGCGGCGTGTGGGGCGGCCTTGGCGAGGTGGTCGCCGGCGAGCTGGAGGAACAGCGGCGGAGGAAGCCGATGATGTAGACGAAGGTGATGCTGCCGGAGGGGAAAGAAGACGGTTGGAATAGATATTTTATTTTGTGTGGGTCCCACTAGTGGGCCTACTTTTTTTTTTACCAAGTTGGAATAAGGAGTTGTTGGAGAGAGGTCATTTTTTCACTTGCCAAATAAAATAGCAACTTGCTAAAACTGAAGATCTACCAAGTGATTTTTACCCAGTTGTTGGAGATGCTCATGTTGGATAGGCTGGCAATCCTTTCTTTTTATATTTTTTGATGTGCTTCGCGACTGCTAGCTTCAGTTTCATCTGATCATTTTGGTGCCCTTGTGCATCTACTTGATGACCTTTCATCAGCAGGGGAGTAGTTTGCTCTTGAGTCGTGCCTGCTTAGGCTTTTAACTAAAGTGCAGTGCGTTCTTTTTCCTTTGGTGTTGTAATTCTTGATGGCGGGGAAACAAGCGGTTATGATCCGCCTCTGCGTCAGCAGAGATAAATTTGGTTTTGGTTTAATTTAAATGGGACAACATAATAAGAAGAACAAGTATTGTGAGTCCATACTTCCATAAGTCTTATATTTGCATAAAAATTATGTTAATTACACCTCCCTAATTAAGAGTTCCAACACAGAAACATAAAAATAAGATTACTTCATATGGTCGGCTGGTACAAACTACTACAAAAGAAAACAAAATTCTTCGGTCTTGTAGTCGCGGATGGATGTATGCATATGTTTTGAACTTGATAGTTGCCATTTCTTTAAGCATGACGTGATTTCGTTTGTTGAGGAGTTAATATACACACTCCTTATATGATGGCCACTAGCTTGTTTGCCTCTTTAGCATGATATGCATGTATTTAATTCATGCACACTTTTGTGAATATTTTGTTATTTGTTTAGGCCGTGACATGGCGCTTTAGTAACTTAGCATATGACCTATGTTTGATAATTTGGGCATGCATGCATTCTGAGCCACCGAAAGGATCAAGATGCCCAAGAGGGGGGGTGAATTGGGCTTTTCTAAAAATTAATTGCAAGAATTAAATCCTATAAGCCGGAATTCACCCCTAGTGCCTACTTGTGTTCCTAGAGATTCTACCGATAAAAGTTTTGCACCCTAAGTTCCAATCCTACTCTAGCATGGCAATTCTAGGAAAGTAAACCAAGCAATGAAAGTAACACAAGAATGTAAATGCTTGAAAGTAAGGGGCAAGGAACAAGGCGATGTTTTCCCGAGGTATCGGAGAGTCGCCACTCCCCACTAGTCCTCGTTGGAGCACTCGCGCAAGGGTGTAGCTCCCCCTTGATCTGCTCAAGGATCAAGTGCTCTCTACGGATTGATTCTTCGACACTCCGTCGCGGTGAATCGCTCAAAACCGCTCACAAGATGAGTTGGGTCATCCACAAGCTCCGCCGGATGATCACCAAACTCCCAATCACCACCAAGCCATCTAGGTGATGGCGATCACCAAGAGTAACAAGCTAGAACTCTCACTTGACCACAACGAGCCTAATGAGAAGATGGATGCACACTTGCTACTCTCTAATCACTAGTGAGGGACTCTCAAGCTTTGATTCTCAAATCACTACGCTCACTAGAGCTCTTGCACTCCCTTGCACTCCAAAGGTGTTTCTCAGCTGAACAAATGAGCAAGAGACCTCTAAAAGAGGTGGAGGGGATGTATTTATACACCCCATAGTCAAATCCAACCGTTACCTGCCAACTCAGCAAAATACGAGATGATCGGACGCGCCAGTCGACGTGACCGGACGCGGCGGTCGATCGTAACGGTCGAAAACCTGAAATAACGGCTGAGTGACCGGACGCACCGATCAAGGGTGACCAGACGCGTCCAGTCATGCAGGGAGCTTACTATACTCTGACCTGACGTGCGACCGCATCTGATCAGTGATGACCGGACGCGTCCGGTCGTCAGAGTACCTTACTGGAACGTGACCGGACGCGCCGATCACATCCCAGTCGCGTCCGATTAGGTGATTTCCCTTCTGTGACACGTGTCAGCCTGAACACCGCGTTCGGTCCTCACAGGGACCATGTCTGGTCAACAGCGCTGAGACGCAGTAGCAGTTTAGAACTGGCCGGACGCGTCCGGTCAAGCCAGACACTGCGTCCGGTCAAGGGAAAACGTCTCTAAACACTTCGAAACGCGACGCAACTGGAACCAAGTTGCTTCCAACTGAACTTTGAGCTATTCTAGAGCTACCTAGTGCTAAGTTTGACAAGTGTGCACCACACCTAAACATAAGACTCACCTAGGTTAAGCTACTCGCTCATGCCCCCCTTTATAGTACGGCCAAAGGAAAAAGCGAAGATCCTAACGACTATTCCGAATGTAACTCAACACCTTGACATCCGGAACTAACCGTCCTTAATCTCAACGTCAATCCTTTGAAAACCGAAATGATTTCCATCAAAGGGCATGAATACCATAGTGCCCAAAGCAGTTATCAACCCCATGACCTAACTTACCAAAGTTTCTGCAAAACACACGTTAGTCATGGTAATAAAGCGTTGTCATCAATTGCCGAAACCAACTCTCGGGGCCTAGATGCTTTCAATCTTCCCCTTTTTGGTGATTGATGACAACACTAAGATTCAGAAGATAAGAGTTGATGTTTTCGAACATGCTTGGTTCACATAAGCAAAAAGCAATAAGCACAAGGGATTAGGAATTGCTTATGTGCCCCAAGCCAACAGTGTATACTCATAAGATAAAACATGAAGCGTTAGTACACATAAAGACATAGCTCAAAAGAAATCGGAGTAAGGCACAGAAGCACAACCTTATGAGCTATAACCAAACAAGTGACATGATTTAAAAAAGAGACTAGATAGACCATATAAACTCAAAGTATATGACTCAAAGTATCTCACAAGACCACATGTCACAAGATGCAAGTACGGGAATGTAAACATGATGCATGAATGTAGCACACAAATAAAAATGACGAAAAACCTTCTATCAAAACTCCCCCTGAATCTACTCTCTCTCCCCCTTTGGCATCAACCGCCAAAAAACTAATCTAAGGATCCGACGGGGGAACAGACGGAGTCAAGTCGGGTGCCGAGGAGCGCGGAGTGATCACAAACTGAGAAGTATCTTCCTCGGACTCTGAGCTGTCAGGCTGATCCTCTAAAGAAGCACGTGGCTATGAAGCGGTCTGGGTCTGAACAACAGGAGCAGGTACTGACGAAGAACTAGCAACTAGTGGAGCAGTCTCTGTGACCTGAGCCTGAAGTGAGCCAATAGCTGGGGGATCTGTCGAGGCAACTAATGAAGGTACAGTCTCTGTGGTGCCCATCCCTGTCACGGGAGGAACAGCTGCCTCTGAAGCTGACAACCCTGAAGAAGTCACTAGAGTGGTGTGCGAGGGCATCGGCTGACCAGTCAACTCGTTGTAGGAGGCACTCAAGTCAGCAAACGGAGTGCCTGTCAGTAGGTGAGGGCGAGGCTGGTCTGAAGGAGTGAACCCCGTCTGAATAGGCGTGTAGCTCAGAGACTGAAACGACTGGGGGACCTGCTGCTGTGGAGAAGTGAACTGGAAACTCGGCTGTGCCTGACTCGAAGGTCCGCTAGACTGTAATGCTGTAGTCAGAACAGATGCAGGAGAAGGTACCCCAACTGTAACCAAGTGACGCAGGAGCTCTAAGTACTATTGCTGGTTTGCTGCCTGCTGTCGCTGCATCTCAAACTGCTGATGCTGTAGCTCAAGCTGCTACCTCTGGAACTCATCCTGTCTAGCCTGAATCTAAGCAAAAGCGGCGGTCGTGTCCTGAGCCTGTCTCTGCATCTGAAGCTCGTGTCTCTCCTGTGCCTGGGTCAGCCTCTCAAGTATAGCCACCATGGCTGGGTCTGAGCGGGAGGCTGAGCCTGAACCACTGGCCTCATGGTCGTGAGGCCGAGGAGAGCGGTACCTGGGGATGGGCTGGTAATCCTCATCAGTGCTGTCAGAGGCCTCATCCTCAACTGGATTAGCAGGCTGAGCATCTAGATCAGCAAGCTCTGCCTCAGCAAGACCCTCAACGGTCGCGTCCTGCTCAACTGCTGTCTCAGGCACCTCAGGTCTCTCTCTCTCTGTCCTGGCACTAGGGCCTGCTCTCTGGTAACAAAAGCCCATAGCTGACAGATATCATACTCTGAAAAAGCAGTGGTAGTGTCTGATATCTCAGCTCTAATCTCAGGAGGCAGCTCACATGAAGATCTGATGAGAAAGCATATCTAATGGGTATAGGGCAGCTGACGGTGTCCCTTGAAGCCTTCTGCCAAGGTGTCCTCCATGTCACATAGCATAAGATCCCATATATCAAACGGAGTCTGCGAGAGAAGGTGGTGCACTACCACAACTGCATACGGGTCAGTCCCTCTCTGTAGCCCAACCTCGGAAGGAGTGTACGTCGGACAATAGCATCCAATACTCTGGCAAGTGGTGTCAGGCTGGCGGGTGTACGTCGGGACCCTTCGCCAAAAGGCTCACGAAAGCAAGGTCGGATCAAATCAGTAGGGGGCACTGTCCCATCGTGAGAGCGTTTCGGTGGAGCAGTCTGACCAAAGCAAAGCTGATGTATCTTCGTGTCTGAAGCTGGGAGTCTGAGAATCTCCCGTACTCTGGTGCTGTAGAGTCTGCGGTCACGGCCTCGGAATGCAGAGTGAATAAACTCATATGCCGGGTCAATCCATAGTTAAGAATAGAACTCCCTGACCCAAGTGCCGCAGTATGCTCCTGTCCGTCGAAGAAAATCTGATAAGCCCGGAAGAAAGGACAGGTGCGGACGAAGCTGCTCACCCACCACCTCAACAAGAGCCTCAAGACGACAGACCCTCCGAGGTCTAAAAGCAATCCCACTGTCAACATATGCTCTGTAGAAGTCCTCCTGTAGGGGTGTATAGAATCCCTCTGACGCTCTGGAATCCCGCACAGGTGGGAACCACCGACCAACCTCAACAAACCTCAGGGCCTACACCTGGCGTGCTGTAGCTCCCCTCAAGTCAAAGTGCTCGACTGGGGGTGTCCTCGAGCCCTGGGAGGTGGGCATCCTCCACGACGCTGGCCCTCTAGCCTAGGAGTCACCTGAGCTCGCGTACGTCCTGAGCGACGATGCGGTGGAGTCTGAACTGGCTGCTCCTCTGTCTCCTCTGGAGCATCTGCAGGTGGATCAACTGACATAGCCTCTGTCCCCTCTGTGGCCTCAGTACCGAGCTGTCGACCTTCAAGATGAAAGCGACGCTCGCCAATGTGAATCCCACTGCTCCTGCCTCCCCTCTCTGCCTGCTCTGCAACTGCCTGAGCGATCTCTGCATCTGTAAGAGTCTTCTTCTTCTTTCTGGCCATGGTCTTTATGCGCTTACCACGCGCAACCTCTGTCAGACGAGGATGACTCTCGTCCCCATCACTAGGAGCACCCCCAACGTTCTTACAGCGAACCATACTGACAAACTGCAGAGAAACTCTGAAAGATGATGAACTGTCACTCAAGAGGCTTGGCCTCAATCCGTATCCGCAGGCTTGGCCTCGGATTTAACCACTGACCTGCTGTCACCCAACACACCGACAAAAACTCGCTGAAAAGACGGAATAGATGGATCTACTATAAGCAACATATATAACCTAAAAGATAAGAAATCCTAAAGATAGCAAGCATATGAGATAAGATGTGAATCGAATAGCGATGGCTACCTTAGATCGACGAGAACTCGGTGAAGAGATGAGATGACCTAGATTCGCGAGAGTTACCGAAAACGCCAGATGAGCGCTGAAAACGCCGAGACAAGCAAAGATGGTAAGTGATTGAATGAAACTGTCACGGCAAACCCTAATGACGGAATCGAAGGATTGAAAACGAAAAATCGATTTCACCTTTGACGAGGAGGGTTAGGGCAAGCGCGAGGCCGAAGAAGATGCCGGTTGCTCGGCCTAGGGTTGGCGCGGACTGAGATGGAAAAGGGGGCTAGGGCAGCGGTGGCTTGGCTCTGTGGAGGCGCGCGCGAGCAGCGGTGGTGGTAGGCAACGCGGCAACGGCTCGGGTTAGGGCAATGCGGCAGCGGCGGCGCGAGCTCACGACGGCGCGCGGCGCGGGCGCAGGGCGGCGCGCGGCGCGGGCAGCGGCGGAGGAAGCACGGACGGTGACAGAGGAAGCACGAGCGGCGGTGGAGATGGCGCAGGCGGCGGTCCCGGCGAGCTAGGGCACAAACACGGCGAGAACGGGAGCAGCGCGGGCGACGGATAAGAAAAAGATAGATCGAAAACGAAGAGTTATATGAGGACTCAGATCCGCTCGCTACGCACTGACCGGACGCGGTGGTCGCATGACCGGACGCGGTGGGGCAGCGTCCAGTCACAGTCCAGTAATCTCCTAGAGCGACCGGATGCGTTCGGTTAGGGCTGACCGGACGTGGACAGAGTCCGGTCAAAGGTCATCCGGGAAACTCATCGCGCATGACCAGACGCGGTGGTGGATACCGGGACCGGACGCGGTGGTCAACAACGACGCGTCCGGTCGAGCGTCCGGTCACAGGTCCAAGAGAAAGTCTTCGGAATGACCGGACGCGCTGGTGGTCGCCGGAACCGGACGCGGTGGTGAAGCATCACTGCGTCCGGCGCAGCGTCTGGTCACTGTTTAACACCTTTCTTCAAACCGATCTTCGACGCGTCTTCTCCCAATCAAGTTCTAATTCAAAGAGACTCAAATAAACACCAATTGGAACCTGATATGAGTGACCTCACTCAAACCCTCAAGTTTTTCACATAATTTGCCTTAGGCTAATATTTATTTTTAGGAAAATAAGCAATAAACACCCGATGAGCAACGTATGGCCATGCAATAGAGTTTGTGAACCCTTAGGAGCGTCAAATGCTCTCTCTATTCATGGACAAACACAGAGGTTGCTCAAAGCCAAACCGAAAAGAGACGACAAAGCAACAACCATGCATATACAATGCAATACAAGTAAGTAAAACTAGGTTGCTTATCAAGTTTGATCCACGGTTAGGCTTCTTCACTCCTCCAAAGGAGGGTTATTGTAACCATGTTAGACAAGCTCTAGATGCATTACGGAGAATTTAAACATGGCATATAATACAATGCAATGCAAGGGACAACACAAGCTCATTTTTAAAGTTACTAGAGTCAAGCACATTAAGTTACCTGCCAACTCAGCAAAATACGAGATGACCGGACGTGCCGGTCGACGTGACCGGACGCGCCGGTTGATCGTAACGGTCGA
The DNA here is from genome assembly GCA_022457205.1 of Saccharum spontaneum. Taxonomy (NCBI): domain Eukaryota; kingdom Viridiplantae; phylum Streptophyta; class Magnoliopsida; order Poales; family Poaceae; genus Saccharum; species Saccharum spontaneum. The sequence goes on along the minus strand of CM039580.1, from coordinate 31,611,524 downwards.
AAACCTGAAATAACGGTTGAGTGACCGGACGCACCGATCAAGGGTGACCGGACGCGTCCGGTCGTGCAGGGAGCTTACTGTACTCTGACCTGACGCGCGACCGCATCCAATCAGTGATGACAGGACGCGTCCGGTCGTCAGAATACCTTACTGGAACGTGACCGGACGCGCCGATCACATCCCAATCGCGTCCGATTAGGTGATTTTCCTTCTGTGACACGTGTCAGCCTGAACACCGCGTCTGGTCCTCGTAGGGACCGCGTCCAGTCAACAGCGCTGAGATGCAGTAGCGGTTTAGAACTGACCGGACGCGTCCGGTCAAGCCAGACACCGCGTCCGGTCAAGGGAAAATGTCTCTAAACACTTCGAAACGCAACGCAACTTGAACCAAGTTGCTTCCAACTGAACTTTGAACTATTCTAGAGCTACCTAGTGCTAAGTTTGACAAGTGTGCACCACACCTAAACATAAGACTCACCTAGGTCAAGCTACTCGCTCATGCCCCCCTTTATAGTACGACCAAAGGAAAAAGCGAAGATCCTAACGACTATTCCGAATGTAACTCAACACCTTGACATCCGGAACTAACCGTCCTTAATCTCGACGTCAATCCTTTGAAAACCGAAACAATTTCTATCAAAGGGCATGAATACCATAGTGCCCAAAGCAGTTATCAACCCCATGACCTAACTTACCAAAGTTTCTACAAAACACACGTTAGTCATGGTAATAAAGCGTTGTCATCAATTGCCGAAACCAACTCTCGGGGCCTAGATGCTTTCAGCCACTACATGCAGCATGACACAATGCGTGTTGATCAAGAGGGATTGATTTGTTTGTGTAACAGATATTAATTTGGTGCGTCGTATCATGTATGTGTGTAACTTGTTACTTTGAAGACTAAATTTGACATAGTCCTGTTCAATCATATAAGATCATGATTTATCATACAAGTCCATCAACACGTGCTCTCGCATGGGCTAGAATTTTAAGAGATAAGTATTATAGTTACTATTTAATACAAGTGACTAATACAAAATTACTTATATTAAATTAGATGTTTTTATATTTATTTATGTAATATACATAATAGATACTTAACCTATATCCAGTTATCATAAACTTATTAATACTATTATATTTGTCCATGCTAACGCCATGGCGGCATTTTAAGGATGCACATGAAAATTCTAAAATGATCATTTATGAGACTGCTTCTCTCTGTTCCAATTTGTGATGTCCTTTTACAGTTTTGGGGATCATAATTTCGCTGCATTCTTGCTTCAAAATCCTACACCTTTCATCGGAGAAATCAAATTGTATTTACATAATCAGTGGTTTTGACATGGGTGGCCTGCCACTTCATTTCACATCTCTCTTCGGCCACTGAATTCTATTCTTCTTTTGTGAATCAACAGTCAGTACTTGTACTTGTAGCAAAAAATTGTTAAAGAGTTCAGTAAACAGTACTTGTAGCAGAAAATTGTTAAAAGAGTTCAGTAAACATACTTGTACTTGTAGCAGAAAAATGAGATCCTCTAAAAGAAAACTACAAAGAAGAGCTCCCAGCTGGTTTAGGAGAAATGCTTGTGGTATATTTGACAGCAGTTTGATTCTTCTCCATGGTCTTCCCTAGTTCCCTCTGAACTAAATGCTTATACTTTCAGACATTGCACTAAACTAAATGCTTAATGTCTATTGCTAGATCCTAGCTCGAAAAAGTACAACAGAGTGCAAATAAAAAGAAAAAATCATCAGGTTTTAGACAGTATATAAATCACCAAAATAACTCGAAGAAGTTGGAGCATACATGGCAATCTACTTCTAGAAGTTCTTCAAATATGCGCAACCCTGTCAATACCAAAACAGTTGTAGGTGATTGCTCAACTGCATTCTTTTCTAAAAGGAAAAAAAGTTGTACTTCAATAAAATGAGTTCAGATACAGTTCTGGATAGCGGTCCATTGTAGGTGATTGCTCAATTGCATTCTTTTCTAAGAATATGAGATAGGCGAGGGATCTAATTAAGAAGCACATAGCACATCCAAACTCTGTAGCTGGAAAGGATTATTGATGTTGAAACTCAGCTTTCTTCAGACATGTTTTATGTCTGCTGCATCCTTTGTAAAAATTTAAAACAGGTGCCCAGGTTTATACTACACCTGCTCAATGTTGAAGGGTTGGCTATAGAACAAACCATTATCTGGTGCTCCTTTTCTTTCTTGTTATAAATGCACAAGACATAAATCATCTGAAAGAACACAGACAGAAGGGATGAGAACGTATACCCAGAAATTAATTAACGTAAGCAAATAACTCATGTGCAGGTGCTGTATCTCTTGCTGTGATATTTGGTAATACAAACCAAAGAACCAAAGTATATATATTTTGCTGTTGCCCAAAAAAATGTATATATTTTATATTAAAAAAATAACTCAGTTTATTTTAGAAACCAAGGTTATGCAAGCAACAAATGCATCTCAATGATCTGCTTACACATTTCGGTAGAGAAAACATTCTGCTATATCAGTTATTCAGTTTGCTACCAAACAATTATTTTAGAAACCAAGGTTATGCAAGCAACACTGCATCTCAATGATCTGCTTACACATTTCGGTAGAGAAAACTTTATGCTATAACAGTTATTCAGTTTGCTACCAAACAATAAAGTGGTAAAGAGTTTCAAAAAAAATAAAGTGGTAAAGCAATAATTTCCGAAGTGCCAGATTTAGTATAATATATCGGTGATAATGTGATGTGCAGGACAAGTGTTACTACTGAAGACCTCTATTTTCTCAGGAAAAAAAAACAAGTGAACCCTACTTCTCAATTGGGGCTAGCAGCAATCGTACACATGGGACTGCAATAGAGCAGTTCCTTCTTTTGCTACCTGAAACTCGTTTCATTAAAACCTGGAATATATTTTCCAAACTCACCTTGGTTGTGTCGTCAAGAAGAGAGCAGCAACAGCAGCGTGGCGGCAGGCAGAGAGCAGCAGCACCCATGAGTCTCATCCTGTTCCAAATGTTATGATCATATCCATGCAACTGAAATTATCCTGCAAAATCGGTTCTTTAACTTCAAAAGCCACAACTTGTGCTTACGAACTTCCAGTTCATGAATTTCCATCCTGAGGTGGCAATACACATTGTTTAGATGCCATTTTCAAAGATACCATGGATATAAAAAAAGCATAGCACATGGAGTAGCAAGGAAAAAGATATAAGGAAAAAAAAACTACAAGACACCATGTAACATCTTAAAATAAAAAACAAAGGATTAAACCCTGATACTGTAAAAAAAGATTGAATCCTGATATGGCAAAATACTTATCTGCCAAGTGGAGAATTGAACTGATGACATAAGTAGTTCAGAATTAGAAATGACTGGCCACCCATATTGGTATTTCTGACAACAGAAAAAAACAATATTGAAGACCAGAATGGTTTGCATGTTATTGATTGAGGACCAGCAACAGGTACTCATCATGCTTTTCTTGCCCGCCACAGCCAAGACCTGCAGAAGAGCGGCACATAACGCAAATTAGACCCATGCCTTGATTATCAATGAATCTGATAAAAGCCTTAGTCAGCAAGGAGGGACGGGAACAGATGCTCATGGGGTTGGTGGCTCTAATCTGCAGAAATTAAATAAAATTGTATCGTTACCATAAAAACTGCAGAAATTAAACATCTATATCAATAAATTGGTATTGTTGCCATGCTCAGGGATTCATGAATCATATGCCTACATACCCTAAATTCAGATCAGAGTTCATACACCGATAGAAATTATGAGCATCACATACCGACAAGACAAAATTACCAGCAATTTTGATATTGTTAAACTGAGCGGAAGATGCAAAAGTTAGTTCCTCCCCAAACTCTCCATCGCTACAGAGCGAATGAACAAAACCAAGACCAACACTAGGGGCGGATCCAGCAAAATCGAGTTTGGGTCCTCGGCTTCGAACAGAAGGGAGAGCAGGGAAGGGGTGGGCATACCTGTTGGGTGCTCGTCGCCGGCGAAGGGTTTGGCGAAGACATGGTGAAGAGTCACGTGTGGGGGTGCCCGGAGCCCTGGTCTGGCGACCGGCGGCCCGGCCTGGAGTGGTGTCCGGCGGACCGGCGCCCTAGTCTGTTGGCCTCGCCCAGCGCCCGGCGGCGTGGCTTCCGGCACCCTGGCGCCCGTGGAGAGAATCGCGCGTGGGGGTGCCCTGGTGGACGGCGCCCTGGTTGGGAGAGGACGCGTCGTGGGTAGAGATGGCGACGGGACATATCCGACTGGCAGTGGCCACCCGTACCCGCCACTTTGTACCAGTCGGGTTACCCGTACCCGCATACGGGTAGAAAAGTGCTCCCATACCCGCACCCGCACGGGTAAATTCTACCCGACAGGTAATCCGTACCTGACATCATACCCAAGAATTACATGTAAATATCAAATATTCACAGACAAAAATAAATCATTCCAAGCTTCCAACAAGTTACAAACTAATATTCATATAATGACATCATTGCAATATATATAATAGAAGGGTTTAGTTGGATTTGAGCCAAATTTATGAGTTGTATGGACTAAAATGATGAGGGTGGTTGATTCTTTTTGCGGGTATTTTTTACCCGTGGGTAGACGGGTATGGGTAGTATACACCCGCACCCGTACCCACCATACCTGATGGGTATAGGATTTTGCCCAATAACGTACCCACGGGTAGAAAATTTATCCCATACCCGCCTCTTTATCGGGTAATACCCGTCGGGTACTCGGGTTTCTGGTACCTGTTGCCATCGCTAGTCGTGGGAGAGGGAGAGCCACGTGAGTCCGCACGTGTGGGAGACCCCGAGCCTAGCATGGATGTGGAAAAAAAAAGAGGGACGCGAGAATTGAACCGTAGCTGTCGGGGGAGAGAGGGAGTCGCGCGAGGGATGACTGCAGGGTGGGACGAGTGATGATGTCTGACCCAAATCACGTGGACCTTTGGATTCGAGTCTTTCTTTCTAGAAAGAAGGGGCTATAGTAAATATGGTGCGTTCGTTTTAAAGATGTGCTTTTTTTGGTGTAATTTTTCTGCTGTATCTAGGATAGGTCTTGACAGTGGGGGATCATTGGTTGGTGTGTCTTTACAGAAATTCACAACTGGTGGATTTTATAGTGATAGAGATAGAGATTTTTTTTGCATGGCGCTGATCTATACATTTTTCGTTCATATTCAAATTTTTTATTTGCATGGCACCTATCCATTGTTTAAACATACATTTCGTTTGAAACCATAGCATTAACTATGGTGGCTCTTGTTACATCATATACCTTACAAAATCATGAATTTGTATTTCAATTTTTAAAATTTATTCTTATTGAGCGATACGTATTCATTTTTATCCTCAAGTTAAAACTCTTGCGTTTATGTACTTTTTATTAACTCTCTTTTTGCACTTTTAAAATAAGGATTATAGGTCATAGAGTATGTTCTTAAATGCTATAATACCAAAGGCAATTATTTGAAACCTATACCCTGCCACTTATAATAACATAAGTGGTAAAACTTGAAGTGAGATCTCATATCATTGTAGCAGTGCTACCCTCAATAGAATTTTAATACTTAAGCCTTTTTTTACTCCAAAGTAATCTTAAAGGGATAGAAAATTATAGCCACCAATGGTCTCCCACACTTTTCAAGATGATTGAATTTTTCTATCAAGAAATTGTATGTGCAGTTGCAGCTATACTATTGATATAGATGTGTCAATAAATATATCTAAAGTAACAACCTATATAAATTATGTCATAGTTCCTAATACACTTTTAAATAAATTGTTAGTATCATTAGTATATGAGTTTATAATAAAACATTTTTTACCTGGTGAAACATAATATGTATATTTATCGCTCATGCATGCTAGCATGCCATGTATGCTTACTTTAATCAAATCTTAATATATTAATATTGACAGAAGTGGGTAACGTAGAAACACATATATATGCTCTATGGTTATTTAAATAATTCTTTTTGTAATAGAAGATGTTGACAATTTAGATGTAGATTTGAGGGGATATTAATTTTAAGTAATGAGATGGAATTGGGTTATGTAAACTATCTATTGTAATAGGATGACATAGATAATTAGATGCAAATTATTTTGTTATTAAAAATTGTTAAGGTCCTAGTAGTATTATTTTCCACATGTTAAGTTGAAACTTAACTTGCATCCTAGCACTATTCATGTTGAATTTGTTATATGACATGGTTATATATGTGTAGTACTATTTTATATCATAGAGCACTTAAAATTAAATTACCAATATTCAATCAAAATGTATAAACTTATTTAGAACAACAACTTATGAAATTTATTATCATAGTGCAATAATATAAATTTAAGTGAATTGTCGAAGTTATTGCTATGAGATTTGTTAAATGAATATCATGCTTCATAAGCTATTAAAATAAATGTGTTCTAATGTGTATATGTTTATTTTGTATACATGGTGAAACATAACATTATGGTTATTTAATTTCATGGTTGTAGAACTCTATAATGTATAAATATATATAAGCACCATACTTTATGAATATTATTTTACTTTCAGTAATATCATATTTTATTATTTACATGTATATTTTTGAGAGATATTTTGATTTATTTTTCTTATGCTGAAGTACATATGAATACTTTATATTATCTTTCGTAATGACATATATGGGTAGGTGGAATGCAAAAGGTTACTCTGCATTATCTTTATAATGACAAAGATATATAATTTATAAAATCATCAAGGGTACTTTAAATTATCTTTTATAGTGGTAGATGTGGGTAATTCAGATACGAAGTTAGAGTGTTATTTTTATGTTTCATAATGGAAAATATGGGTAAGTAGATGCAATGTTATGGGGTTATTTTAAATTATGTTTCATAATGACAAAAGTGTAAATTTAGATGCAAATTTATCGAGTTATTTTGAATTATCTTTCAAAATGTGAGATGTGGATAATTTATATACAAATTTAGGAGGTTATTTTGAATTATCTGATGTAATGGTAGAGGTGGGTAAATTAGATGCAAAATTAGTGGGTTACTTTATGTATTTTCATAATGGCTAAGGTGGATAATGTTTTATAAATTAAATAGATCTGGTGACTATTATCAGGGATGATGATTTGAGTACGTCTAATTAAAGGCTAGATGTTTCTGATTATTATGAGAATTTTTAGGATTTATGTTTTTTCCTAGCGCGTCTGGTGAGAATTAACGTGGTGTTCCCATTATGGCCTCTAATTAGTAAGAAGTCTATCGTTTAGAAATATATATACATACCGTATTTTATGAATATTAATTTACTTTCAGTAGTAACATATGTTATTATTTACATGTATATTTGAGAAATATTTTGGTTTAACTTTTATGAAGTATATCCAAATATAAAATTTAATACTTTCGTAATGACATACTTCCTCTGTCCCCATTTATGTGTCATCGTAGCTATGCTTCTAGTAGTCTAGATTCGAAGCATGTTCTATGTACCTAGATGTTATATATGTCCAAGTTCAAAGAATCTTACATGTATCTTGTGTAATGGCAGAGGTTGGTAATTTAGATGCAAAATTAGAAGGTTACTTTATGTATTTTTCATAATGGCAGAGGTAGGTGTTTTTATAAATTCAATAGATCTAAATGACTATTATCGCGGATGATTATTTGAGTCTACCTAATAAAAGCTAGATGTTTCTGATTATTGTCAAAACTTTTAAGATTTATCCTTTTTCTAACGCGTCTAGTAGTGGGTTGACCTTAGAAAAGTGGCATGGGATAAGCCTAAAATATATTGGTCATGTGATGAGTTTTAAAATTTTAGAGGCTAAAAAAAGATTGGACTAGTAAAATCATTCATGTTGAAATGGGCTAGACTAAAAACTAGTCCTAGTAATGGGCTGGGCCCATTATTAGCCTGCTTGCTACATGCCAAATTTTTGTTTATGACGTTTACAAGAGTTGTCACGTGAGCGCCACATCAGCATTTATGTCGTTATTATCCTGGCATGGTCAATGAATTTGTGACGTGACAAACATCATAAATCTTTGTGACATATAAGAAAACGTCATAGATTTGTGACACAAAATTTGTAAATGTCATAAACCATGGTTAGAGGGTGTTGATAGGTGACGTACACATTTTTGTCACATGACCATCACTAACATTGAATTGTGACGTAAATACAAGATATTATGACATAAATGAATCACAAATGGCTATATGTGTTGTTGTGACCTAAAATTATTATTATTTAACAACATTCAAAGTAAGTGTTTCAAATAAAAGGTACAATAAGCATAAGAGTTTCAATTTAACTTGTGGACAAACATTTGTGAAAACAAATATCTTGATTTATGATGTTATAAGATAGGAAACAACCAGAACCACCATAACATAAAGCTCACATGGAGATGACATATATACCAAGGAAGGAAAACTAAATATATGGATGTAATAACAAACCGAGTAAATCACAATTGAATAGAATACATAGTATCTAAACATGTATTGTCTCAGAAAACGATTAGAGAGATTAGTGAAGATAATACTTTTCATTAGTCATAGGTATTAAACAAGAATATCTAATGCTGATGACTCTTGAGGTTCTAGCAAGTATACGAGCATGGTTGATGTACTAGTATTTCTAATTAAAGATATATAAATAATATAGAATAATCTATTAAATTTAATTAAAGACTAAATAGGATGTATACAAAAATAGTAATAGGCACATGGAAATATTGGTGATTACCTTGCCGCTTGTGAATTTTGGTTGTGTTCTCAAGAGATCTATTTGCTAATCCCTATAATTACCTCGGATAACACTTGCAATGGAGTTAGGCACTTAAATTTGGTGGCCTAGTGGAAGCAACTTGTGCCTAAACCAGACAACTCTTCATGATTTTAATAGAACATTCTATAGGCAAGGTACATGCATCATCTTCAGAAACCCAAACAAACATGCCCATACCGAGGACAACGACTTGTGTTCTGTAGGAGAGAACCTTGACACTGTAGGGTCAAGATGGCAGACTAGAGGGGTGAATAGTCCTTTATAAAATTTAATCATGTCGGCTAATCAAAATAAGTGTGGAATTAAAACTATCAGTCTAGCCAAAACTACACCCCTCTATCTAAGTTCTCTAGCACCTTGCAAAGATCCTAATTAAGCAGCTAAGGTGTCGGGCTAGCTAGAGCTCACCTAATCAATTCTAGTAGCAAGGTCACACAACCTATATATGCTACTAGTACTTCAAGCACGGGAGAGCTCCTACACAACTAGTAAGCAAAAGCACAAAGCTCCTAATCTCACTAGCAATGCTCAATAACAAGGCAACTAATACCAAATTAGAGAGCGCAAATTACTTAGCTACACAAGCTAAGCAATGTGACTAACAAGGTTACTAAAACCAAATTAGCCACGCAAGGGAGCTACTTCTATGCTACACAAGCAATAAGGTAATTAGTAAGCTACACAAGCAAACTAATTACAAGATCCACTACACAAGCGCAATGTATACGAAAGTAAATACAAGCTTGTATTTCGTGAAATGCAAACCACCGAGAAGATGATGAAGACAATGTTGACAGGGTGATTTTTCTCCCGAGGTTCACGAGGTTGCCACCAAGCTACGTCCCCGTTGTGTCGACCGCTTACCCGGTGGTTCGGTGGCTAATTGTCATCACCTACCAAGCTCACATGTCGGGCACTGCAAGAACCTACCTCACAAGTGAGGGTAGCGTAGCTCAATGACACACTCAACTAGAGTTGCTCTTCGCGATCTCCACGGGGTGAGCACAATCCCCCTCACAAATCCTCCTCCGGAGCACCGCACAAGTTTCTCGGGTGCTTCAACAGAGTCACAAGCCATCAAGCCATCTAGGAGGTGGCAACCTCCAAGAGTAACAAGCACCACCGGCTTGCAACTCGATCACCTAGTGCCACTCGATGTAACCTCATGATACAACACACTAGAATCACACTCACTTGCAATCGGATCGCACTCTTGCAAGCACAAGTAAGTTAGAGGGCTCCCAAGCACTCCCCAAGTATGGACACTCAATCCCAAGGGTGCTCAACCAGCTAAATGCCCGAGCTCCACATCTATTTATAGCGCCCAAGCCAAATAGAGCCGTTGGAGCAAAGCTGCATTTTCTGCGAGGGCACCGGACATGGCGGTGGTGGCATCGCCCTAGGGGTGGCGGTGCCCCCCAGTGGTCAAATCCAACGGCTAGTTAGACTGTCGTGGTCACCGGACAGGCGGCGACAACACCGGATAGGGGGTGGCGGTGCCACCCTAGGCCAGCCCCCCGTTTTCCCTCCTCTCTGGAAAAATGGGACGGTGGCATTCGACACCCCCCCGATAGTGCACCGTCGCGCCAAAGGCCGTGTACACCATCAGTGACGGTGCCAGTGCCAACTACTGCTACTCAGCCGAGGTAAAGTGGTCACCGTCATAGGGGTGATGGTGCACCGGACAGGGGGTGACGGTGCCCCTAGAGGCAGCACCTCATCCCCTACTTCACCTCCTTCGCCACCTTTGCAAATGTGCCAGCACCACAAGTGTTTCACCATCACGTGCAAGTGTGTTAGCATTTTCACAATCAAATTTCAAAGATTAATCTCTCAACTTTCCACGCCACTCAATCCTAGCAACGATGAAAAGTTAGATCACTTGAGTGGCACTAGATGACCGATATGCAAACAAGTCTGCCCCTCTTGATAGTACGGCAATCTATCATAAACCTGGTCATAAACTTCTCTACACACCTATAACCGGTGAAATGAAATGCCCTATATGTTATACCTTTGCCTTGCGCATTCCATTCCATCTCCTCCACTGTCGATGCAACACATGCACCAACACGATCAACAATGATATGATCCACTTCATATCATCACGTGATCATATTGGTTCATCGATCTTGACTTCACTTGCTCTTCACCGTTTCGTCGCTCCATCAACGCCAAGTCTTGCTCAAGCTTCACTGTCACACGCGGTCCCTTGCTTCAAATCCTCCGACTTGCCCTTCACACTTACAACCGGTCCGTCGAGCCAAGTCATGTCTTGATCTTCTCCACCTTGATCACATGACTCAATGTCATGTCTCATGTGCAATGAGCTCCTTCATCATCACATGTGTAAGCTTTGCAACAACTCCGAGCTATCTTCACCGTCATGGCATATGTTGCTTACACACATGTACCTATGGACTAATCACCTGTGTATCTCATATAAACACAATTAGTCCACCTAAGGTTGTCACTCAATTACTAAAACCAAACAAGGACCTTTCAGACACAAACTCTATTTTTTCCTATGAGTATTGCTCATCAATTGGAGAAAAATGTTAGTAGGATCAGAGTATTATCGAACCTAGTGTTTATCTCGAATTATAAAACATTTGCAAACTGTGGCAAAGCTTAGAATCCAACTGCGAGCCTATGTGCACCTTCAGACATACTATCTATGCCATGTTGCCAGCAAGAGTCTTGAAGGTAGTGACCTCACACCCCACTTGGTCCATACAATCGACTATGTAGCCAATTTCCACGATTCAACACAAAAACAAAACACGCTTAGGTGCCTTTAAAGTTCACTACTTTATTGTTTTCAAAACAAACTAGCTGTCACATGCAAAAACTTATGCGTTGATCAACACAACAACCCTCTTAGGTGCATCTAACTTCACTGCTTCACTTCATTCTAGCCAAGCTTACTTTCTCATACACAAACAAATGCGCATACATTTATTTCCATGAAGAAACCGCTATGGCGCATTGAAGCTATACTACATTTACTGCATTCCAGTCAAACATACACCTGCTTGCTCAAATGGATATGCATATATTTATTTTCTATATATGTAGCAAACAAAATTAATTTCCATGGAGGAAAAAAAACTAAACCAGCTCAGATACATCTAAACTTCACTACTTCATTGCACCCTGGTCAAACTTACATCTGCATGCGTAAACAGATATGCATAAATTTAATTTCTAGGAAAGAGAAAGAAAACCAAGCTGCTTAGGTGCATCTAAACATCATTACTCCATTGCATTCCAGTCAAACTTACTCCATGAAAAGAAAAAAACACTTAGATGCATGTATTCCAACCATTGCTACTTTATTGTACTCTAGTCAAACTTACATCAGCATGAACGGAATCGATGTGTTGACCATATCAGATATCGGCATGCAAGTTAAAGGTCAACACATACTCCCTCCATCTCTAAATAACTGTCGTTTTCGCTTCTCGAGAAACAACTTTGACTAAATATGTATAAAAACATTAATATTTATGGTATAAAATTAGTTAGATAGATCGTTGAATCTATTTTCATAATAAATTTATTTAGAGATATAAATGTTGCACGTATTTTCTACAAATCCAGTCAAACTTATAGCACGGAAACCAAAAGCGACAGTTATTTAGGGACGGAGGGAGTACTCCCTCCTGTCAAAATAGAAGATGTGATTAGACTTGGTGCGGTCTTCAAGATCACACGTTTTTGGTTTTGGACACTCCCAATGCAGAAATCACCATAGTTTCTATGGACATTAATTGTACTGCCACCTAAGTGTTTTGCTGATGTGGCAAGGGAATTATTGAAGAAAGAGAGCAAAAATCATAGAAACCGGGTCTAAGTTAGAAACCATGTCTACACGAGAACCAAGATATGAAGGGATGTGATTGATAGAGAATGGAGAGAGAATTCTATAATTGGATAAAAAATTATTCTGTAGAAACTATGCATTGGGACCATGGTTTCTATATGTAGTGTCTACAGAAATTAATAGGTATAAAAACAACATGTAGTTTCTAGCATTGGGACTGTCCTTGTCACATATAATTTAGGCAAATTTTGCTAGCGAACACAAAGTGAGGTCGCTTTGCCAGCGGATAATGAGAAAAGATCGATTGCTATTGGACACTCTAGTTTGTGTCAAATTTGAAAGAGGACACAAATATTCATTTCTGGCTCAAGAGGTGAGACAAGAGTGGCAAAATGTTTTTTTTGCCCCTGCCTCTTTCTTCTTCCTCACTTGTTCTTCATCCATTGCTTGCCGTTTGAGCTCAGGCAGGAGCGCGCAGGCCACCATACGTGCCGCTGGTGCGCGCGGGATCTAGCCACCACTGGCATCCTCGCGCGGGTTTAGGTGGCAGCCGTGGGTGGGCGAGTGAGCATGGGCCTTGCCCGATTGACCGCTGCCGCACAGACTGTTGCCGGCCGCAGGTGAGCTCGCAGGCGTGGACCTCATTCGACTGGCCACCATCGCTCAGGCCGAGCAGGTCGTGGGTGCGGGCCCTACCACGGGCACCGCACCACTGCCGCCGCCACCAGCAGCGAGCACGCAGGAGGCGTGGGCGTGGACCCACCTAGCCAGCACGCAGGAGGTGCCTGCGAACATGTAAGAGGCCGTGGGAGGCCACCACCGGCAAGTGCGCAGGAGGCCACATGCGTGAAACTCACCGTAGCAGAAGAAGAAAAGGGAGAGAGAGGAAGAAGAAAGAGGCAGGGGGCAAAGACGCCATTTCACTTCTCTCACACAAGAAATGAATAATTTAATCCGTTTAGTGTCCTTCAGCAAATTTGACACAAACTTGATCGTCCGATAGCAAATCGATCGTTTTCGGTGTCCGTTGGCAAAGCAAACTCACTTTCACTGTCCGCCAACAAATTTTGCCTATAATTTAATTTAACAAAAGTTTGATCATTAGAAAGTATTTCAAACAACAAATTTAATGTTATCGCTTTTATACTATAAACTTTTATGTGATTGGGCTAATTGTTGATCAGTGATATCTAAATTTAAATTTTGAAATATATATGTGTTTCGAGATGGAAGGAGTACGTATACAATACAATCGAAGAGACTACTCCCTCCATGTTCATAAAGAAAGTCGTTTTGAGGTTGTCTTAATCAAACATTTTAAACTTTGAGTACCAATAAGTTCTTTTGGGTTGAATTTGAAAATATAAAAGTAATGTAAGTAGATTCATCTCGAAATATAGTTTTACAAAAGTATATATAGACTATATTTATATATATTTTATAGCAAAAAGTATTAGTCAAAGTTGTTTTTTTAGAGACCATGTCAATGTCGAAAACGATTTTCTTTGGGGAGGGAGTAATCTCCAGCCGACCCGGACCAGACCAAACGTCTAGGTATGCACTCTGATTGACTTTCATTAGTTCCTCATTATGATCATGCCTCTGTCAAGTGTACTCCTTGGGCATCATTTTTCAACAGGAAAAAAGCACAAAACTAGACATTTGGAGCTCTCCGTCTATAGAGTCTAAGGCAGAAGCAGCAAAAGTTGTGATGTACACAAACGGACTGTGCACACAGTGCACCATACACCAAAGAAAAAAAGTTGATTGAGCGGGGACGGTTCTAATGGAGAAATCAGACACCTATCGTGGATTCGCGACAACCGGCTGGTCCAGAGTCCGGCGCGGCTTGGTCCGCCCTGGCGTGTGCCTCTATCACTAACGTCGCCTTTGCCTTTCGCCGCCCTGCCCCAGTCTGTCATTGTTCGGTTGTGGCCTTGCAGTGACGATGCTGACGAGCGTGGGTGTGTCATGGACCTTGGAGGGGTCCACTGGACGACAGGGCTGCTGCCCTCGCGCGCCGCAGACCTTGCAGTGTGCAGTGTTTTGGTGCTGGATGGCCTCACTCTTGTCTGCCGCTTCTGCCAGGCCACGGTCAAACGTGGGGTCCAGGCCAGGGGAGCTTCCGCGCTTATATAAACACCACCAACCAACCCAAGTCACCATCCATGCCAAGCAAGCGTCGAGCGCGTAGAGGCCGAGCGGCCGGCCAGGACAGGAGTGTCTGGGAAGCCATGGGGAGGCCGCCGTGCTGTGAGAAGAGCCGGGTGAAGAAGGGGCCCTGGTCGCCGGAGGAGGACCTCTTGCTCGTCTCCTACGTGCAGGAGCACGGTCCTGAGAATTGGCGCGCCGTGCCTAGCAACACCGGTACAACCCTCTGCTGAGAGCTTGTCTTTGTTTCTTTCTAGATAGACTAGATGGCTGTTGTTTCATGTCGGCGATTCCTTGACTCGTTTGTGCTGCTGCTCTTGTTCATGGATCATGGATCCAGGGCTGATGCGCTGCAGCAAGAGCTGCCGTCTCCGGTGGACTAACTACCTCCGCCCGGGCATCAAGCGCGGCAACTTCAGCGACCAGGAGGAGAAGATCATCATCGACCTACAGAAGCTGCTCGGGAACAAGTAAGCCCGCTCCATTCCACTTCAAGATCAAAGAGTCCTTCGTTCGCACATACTCCTATATATGTGATTCCTCGGCAAAGAGCCCTAACGACCAACTGTGTTTTTGCTCGATCAGGTGGTCCACGATTGCGTCGTACATGAAGGATCGGACGGACAATGACATCAAGAACTACTGGAACATGCACCTCAAGAAGAAGCTCGCCAAGACGGGCACCAGCGAAAGCGGTGCCTCCGGCTCCGCCAAGATGAAGGAAGATGGGGCAGCCGCGCCCGCGCCCAAGGGGCAGTGGGAGCAGCGGCTGCAGACGGACATCCACACCGCACGCCATGCTCTCCAGGAGGCGCTGTCCATCGACACTGCGCCGCCGGCCATCAAGCCGGAGCCGCCGGAGCCGCTGCCGCTGGCGCAGCTGCCGGCGCCAGCCATCAGCCCGGCGATGTACGCTTGCAGCATCGAGAACATTGCACGTCTGCTGGAGGTCTGGATGCGCCCCAGGCCCAGCGCCAGCAGGAAGGCGTCGGCCGAGTCGATGACCTCCGTCTCGGCGGTCTCCGATGGTGGCGAGGGCGGGTCGGGAAGCCACAGCGGCACGGCGCGCACGCTGGAGGGGTTCACCGGGACGACAAAGGTAGAGGGCGCGGGCGGCGCAGGGCCGGGACCGTCGTCGTCATTGCCGATGCTGGAGAGCTGGCTGCTCGACGACGGCATGGGGCACGGTGACGCGGGCCTCTTCTGCGTGCCGCTGGCGGACCCGTGCGAGTTCTTTTAGACTGGACTGGAGGATAAGGAAAAACAAAATAAAAGTGACTGGGCTGGAAGAAGAAAGAAGCCAGGAACTCAAATCCCTGCTAATCAAGATCGACATAATGCCATGCTTGGTGTTGATCTAGTTTAGCTGTTCAATCCAGTTCCTTGCTTCTTTTTTATTTGCATTTGGATTTTATTCCTTTTTCTTTTTTCTTTCGGAAATTAGGGTTTGGACTTGATCATGTTATGTAAGTCCAAGTAATCAGTCCTACAGAGGATGATGAATTATGATCCATGATGATGTGCATCAGATGCAAAAGAAATTTACATCTTAAGAATAGCAATGCCTACAGAATGTATGCAATCCATTGTTTAGTTTGTGTAGGTTTGCTTAAATGAAAGGGAATATGTTTCCGTTTCTTATCACACATCAGTTTAATCATATGGAAGATCTATGTTGAACCAAAACTGCAATTCCACATGCCCATGTGACCACCAAACTTATCCTAGCGGACGATCTCATCATGGGTCTCACTCCTTTTATTTATTTTTTAATCGCTTTCTCTCCCACGGGGCAGCACGGCAGGGTAGCACCTCGTCGTGTCACTGTGCGGCCACGCCCAGAGTTTTTTTTACCGACCGGACGGCTCAAACCGCCGGCCTCCGGTTCCGGTTTACCGGTCCGGTTTGCCGGCCTCCGGTTCCGGTTTACC
Source organism: Saccharum spontaneum (assembly GCA_022457205.1). Lineage (NCBI taxonomy): Eukaryota > Viridiplantae > Streptophyta > Magnoliopsida > Poales > Poaceae > Saccharum > Saccharum spontaneum. Next base: position 31,594,790 of record CM039580.1, on the reverse strand, counting down.
GGTCCGGTTTGCCGGTAACCGGTCGGTAACCGGTCGAATTTGAATTTGAATTCAAACTCGCCTTCGGTTCGGTTTGCGACCGGTTTACCAGGCGGTTTGAGCGGTTTACCGCTCGGTTTGAGAGGTAACCGCTACAAACCGTTTAGAATTTTCTTTTTTCTTTGCCCGTGGCGGTTTGCGGCGGTTTGTAGCGGTTTGTGCCCGGCTTACCGAGCGGTTTGTAGCGGTTACCGCGTTTTGTGCCTGTGGCGGCCTAATGGGCCTCATGGGCCTTAACGGGCTGGGACCGGGATTTTTCTTTTTCTTTTTTTTTTCAAACTTCTATACGTATAAATAAATACTAAACGAACTCGAATTTGAAAATTTTTTACACCATTGGCTTCTATAAATCATGAACTATTTTTAGGAATTTTTTCAGCATTTTTTTTTTCAAATTTTAAATTTGAATTTGGGGAATACCTAACCGGACCGGACCGGAACCGGTCCGGCCCGGTAAGCCCGATAACCGCGGTAAACCGCGGCTTACCGCCCGGTAGAAAAAACCCTGGCCGCGCCTCCTTCTAAGGCGCCGGCACCTGTTGCCGCCCTAATCTCCGCCGCTCCCACTGCCACCCCGGCCTATGCCGCCACCGCGAGGGCCCCAGGTCGCTGCACCCTATTCTAGGCGCGAATCTTGACGCCCTCGTCCGGCCAGGATAAGCCTGGTGTCCACAGGGGCATGTGGAAAATCCGCGTTGATTTTGAACCATTCAACATCCAATTTAATAGGGGTATGTATAAGGACAAATGTTCAGATACTGGCATCAATTTAATCATGTGAAAAATCTACATTGAATAATTTAGCATGCTACTATATTAATTAGGTTTGGTACACACTTGTCGCTAGTGGCCGAGGTTGAAGAAAATTATTAGAGGGGGTGATTTTAAAACAAGAACAAGTGAAGAAGATTGGGGATGGAACTATCGAGGGGTAGGGGCTACCATCGGGGCCTCGATGATGCCGAGGACTGGCTAAGTGGCTGGAGCACACATGGTGATGCAGAGATGCGAGTACTTGACTGTCGTCTGGTCACTCCATGGCTCCATGACTCCGTTCCGTGCAACCACGTATGCATAAGTGGGCTGCTGCTCCGCCGCAGGCTGCTGGCTTCTAGGGTCCTCCTAGGCAAGTCAAAAAAAAACTATTGTGCTTTGAAAATTTATTTGAGGCAAGGGCCAGAGCCCAGTTTTGTCTTTACTGGGCTCCGTCCCTGCTTGTTGCACACCTAAACCATTTCTTACTAGTTTGCCACAAAGTGAGCCGAAAACCTTTCCATACGGTATTATGTGTTGCATGGATTGAATCAGGCCCTTTTCATCTCATTGTTTTGTGCTTGTCTATGATATGATTGACCTAATTAATTGGTGTTGAATACTTCCCACACCATCTAAGGCCCGTTTTGGAATGGAGGAAAAAGTGGAACGGATTTAGAGTATTGAATTTGTACAGGAAACTTTCATGTAAGAGTCTTTGGAACAAAGGATTGAATCATATGAATAACTTTGAAATTCCTATGGATGTGCGGTCCTATAGAAACTCTAGGGGAAAATAAGCATAAGGTAAAACCTCGTGTTTTCATTTTCTTCGTGTCGTAGGATTCATGTGTTCTTCTTATATGATTTCAATTGCGTGAACACTTCTTAATGTCAAAAAAATGCGTGAACACTTCAATCTTGTGTTTTTCCTATGCTTATGTTTTGAGAATCTTGCGTTCCAAAGAAGGCAAAGATTTTGTCCTCTTTCCATGTCCATAATGTTTGCATTTGATAGATTTGTGTGACTGCTTTTTACTAGGGGCACATGGTTGGTTTATGCTTTGAAAGGAAATGAGTAATACTATAAATTAGAGAAGTAGAAAACAAAACACATGCAGTTGTTTCAATGTTTTAGGTTCTATGCCGCATCGATTTAGCCCTGCATAGTTGGTTTAGCTTTGAAAGGGAATGAGTATTATGTCGTATAGTGTCTATCTCCTGTTTTTTGCGGCTGCTGTGCGTACGACACTCCCGTTATCCTCAAGTAGCACTCTGGCCGCTCCGTTAGCATCGCTGAGTCCGAACAAAGTGAAGTCTGCTACTTTACCGCGACGGCGCTTCGTGCTACGCCGGCTCCACGATGCTCCACCGGCCACTGCATTGCCGCGACAACGATGCCTTCGCGCCACTGCATGCGATGGATCGCCATGGCAACACTAAGTGGCGGAGGCAGAAAAATTTTTTAGGTGTGGCGCGATTTATAAAGATCAAACATGTATAATGTAACTATGCAAAGGCTCAAGAGAACTTATTTAAATATATATGACTTTGTGTTCAGCAAATGTAGTTAAAATCCACATTGGCATTTAACATACCTCACTAAATGAAGATTACCTAGCAGGCTAGCATGTATCATATATACGGAGTATATAATACTACATATATTTAATATTTTCTACAGATTCTAGGTATGGCAGCTCCCAGAGCTTGCCAAATAGCTGGCTCCGCCCATGGCAACACTGATGACCTCACTTTATATAGGCCATCAAACAAAGAAGAATGGTGCATGCCAATGTGTAGTGGCAACAACATAATTCATCTTTGATTTTTTTTTCATGCATCGGCCAAATTCTGAATGGAGCGTGGCAAATTTTTTTATCTAAAGAGTGGTTGCTTTTTCATCTGGGCAGGCTGAAGCAAGATGAAACAAAAAAAAAGAGAGATTAGTGCAGCAATTCTATTCAGCTGAGTGGTGAAACGAGAAACGGAGGTGAGCGACTACCAATTTATTTGGGACACTAAACGAGGGGAGAAGGAGCATGCGTGAAGCCAGGCGAGGGATCGACGTTTTGAGTGCCATTAGCGGATCATTACTCAGAAAATGTACAGGTGGCCTAGAAATTATATTGAAAGCAGTGATTAAATGGAAAAACCGGGATCCTTTTGAGCTCTGTTGGTCACCGTTCAAGAGCCTTAAATGATGTAGATTGTTGGATGGAGGGAGTAGTAATCAGAGGTGAGATAGAAAAAACATGTAGCTATATATTTCAATGTTGAGGTTCCTGGTTAGACTCCTCTATGCCGTCCAACCACTACAAGAATTCTGGCTGGACTTCTGTGACGATTAGATAATGACGAATACAGCCTATTTCCTATCACTACCTATCTGCAATGATGAAGTGACTGTCATCACAGAAGGTGTGTTACTAACCAGCTTCTATGACCACCAGAGGACATTGTCATTGATACAGTGATGATAATTCTCCTGTCATTGATGTAGTGACACAACTAAAATCGTCGTAACATATTGAACAAAGAATAGCGCCACATGTATGGTGACATGGCATATGTAACGTGACAGATAATGTGGCAAGCGACATTTGGCCCATATAGCATGGGCTTTTTTCATTAATTAGGATCAGCCCAATTGACCAACATGTTGTGCAAAGCCTTTTATTGGCCCAGTTATAAACTAGCCCATTAAAACAACAACAACAACAACAACAACAACAACAACAATAATAATAATAATAATAATAATAATAATAATAATAATAATAATAATAATAATAATAATAATAATAATAATTACCCATTACATAATAATACCATACATAATGGCCCACATGTTGTACCGAACAGTAATAGGCATAAGATAGATCGATAAAATAACAGCCATACATAATATTTCACCATACATAATATTCCACCACTTAGGTTGACACCAACTTAATGACATAATTTATAATGCCCCAATCACATGCAGAGCATCTTAGTACTTATTTAATCTTTTCTGGTCCATGTGCTCCAAAGAAACTAAACCTGCACACCAAGAAAAAAATATATTACAAACTCCTAATTGAAAAGGAGTGATAACAAACGTTGCAACTTAAAATATAATAATTTCTTTTATTTCCTAGCTGGTAAACCAACTCGGGCAGTGAATGTGGTGGACGGGGGCTTTTTCCCATTTCCATTCTCCCGGGCCATGTATGATGGCAACCTTGCAGTGTACAGTGATATCTGCCCCCTACATTCCTCCTAGCTCACCTCTCCAAATCTCGGGGCAACGACACCTTGGATCTTGTGGTGATTGGCTAGATTTGTCTTAGCTGGTCCACAACTGGGTGTATGACATGTGGTTTTATGCCAGATCTAATTACAATCGACACTCATCTAGGAGGCGACTAGTTGGATCTGTCCTGGATAGTGCATTGCTAGGCATATGACATACATTTTCACACCAGATCTAGTAGCCATCGACCCTTTGTCGAGCTTGTTGAAAGTCCTATGTTTGGTGTTGGTAATTAGTGACAATGCCTAAGTACTAATCCTATGCCTAAGTTGTATGTAGCATATGAGGATTAGTACATTCCAAGGTTGGTGGCAAGATGGACATGGTGATCATGAGTGGCCACACTTGGATTTGGACGCAACCCTACGTGATCAAGGCAAAGGTATATGCTTAAGGGTTGTGTTTTAGTAACCAAGACACCTAGTGGGTGTGGTTACATTATAGGATAGATAGCCGTACTATAAAGAGGGGAATGACGCAGCTATTGAACTCCTAAGTGCCTCTAGGTGTGCATTTCATGTCATATGCATTTGGATAGAACTAATAACGCCTCGAAAAATGATTGTGAAAATGCTAACACACATGCACATGGTGATGATCACTTGGTGGTGTTAGCACATTTGCGATGGCGGTGGAGTTTGAGTGGTAGAGAGGGTTTGGGTTCCTCTCTCCCTCCCGCCGAGCGTGCGAGCGCGGGATTCAGGCGATTTCGGGGAAATGAAATGCCTATTTTCCACTACGCCGGAAGTCGGAAATCAAACGAAAATCAAACGGAGGCGAACGGAGGTCACAGTGGTGACCGGACGCTGCACCGGACGCGGTCACTGTTTGACCGGACGCGTCCGGTCAGCGTTCAGCGTCTGCGCGTTTTTCAGTTGGTTGATCGGACGCGCAGCGCGTCCGGTCACAGGCGACCGGACGCGTCCGGTCGTCCAGGGAGCTTACTGGACTCCGATCGGACGCGGGCACTGTGGCGTCCGGTCAGTTCTTCAGCGCGTCCGGTCGATGGTTCGTTTTGCGCGACTCAGTGTTGACCGGCGCGTCCGGTCAGTCACGGGACCGGCGCGTCCGGTCGTGACCAGCGCGTCCGGTCGTTGCGACCGGCGCGTCCGGTCAGTGTTTCGAAAACTAGCCGTTGCGCGACCGGCGCGTCCGGTCAGTTGGACCAGCGCGTCCGGTCAGCGCGATTTCAGCTGGATCTCGTTCCTAACGGCTATATTCGAAGGGGTACGTCTATAAATACTCGTTGGCCGGCTCAAGGCTCTTGGGCTTGGACATTTGACATACTTGTGAGCACTTTGAGCTAAGCAACTCCCCTTCCACTCATCTCTCTTGCTTCTTTGCATATTCGAAGTGAGATTGAGTGATCCAAGTGCATTTGCATTGTGAGATTGCATCTAGTTGGCACTTGGTGGTTGATTTGCTGCGGGATTCTTGTTTCTCTTGGTGGTTGCCGCCACCTAGACGGCTTGGAGCAGCTTGGAGGCGTTGGCAAGAGTTGGTGATTGTTCTTGGCCACCTCCGGTGATTGTGAGGGGTTTGTGCCTACCTCGGCGAAGCGCCAAAGGCAACATTAGTGGATTGCTCGTGTCATTTGCAACCTTTTGCCATTTGGTAGGTTCTTGTGGCGCCTTTTGAGAGGCTCGGTGTGAGACCGATTAGCCACCGAACCACGTGGTGAAGAGGGACACAACGGGGACTAGCGTGCCGGCAAGCACGTGAACCTCGGGATAAATCTTCGTGTCATCACTTTCATATTGTGATTGATTGATCCCGGTGTTCGGTTATCTTGGTATTCATTGTTGATCATATTGGTTGGCTCAATACTTCGCCCCTCGGTGATACCCTCCTAACCCTCTCTTGTATTTCTTTCTTAGTTTTCTTTGCTAGCTAGTTAGCGTTACTAGAGTAGCTCTTTTATGTAGCTTGCTAGTTGTAGTTGTAGTTACCTTCTCGGTTTGACTTGTGTGGTTGAGTGCCAATATACTAGAATTGTGATTTGGATAGGTGGCTTGCAAACACCCCATAGGCTAAGCAAAACTCGCATCTCGCTATTTGTTGTATTGATAAACTTGTTTAGCTTGTCTTTGTAGAAAATTTTAAAAGGCTATTCACCCCCCCTCTAGCCATCAAGACCTTTCAAGTGGTATCGGAGCCGTGGTCACCGTTTGTAAGGCTTAACAACCTCGGTGTAAGATGGCTCAAGTTGTGTTCAACCATGTCGGGGGCAAGCCTCCATTCTTTGATGGTGTCTCATCTTTTGATCATTGGAAAAGAAAGATGAAGCAATATCTTGGCTCTATCAATGAGAAGGTTTGGGAGGTGACACATCATGATTATGCTATCATTGATCCCGACAACCTCACCAACAATGACCGCATCAACAACCAATGCAACACTATGGCTCTCAACACTCTCTACAATGGGATTGATGCAAAGGTCTTTGAGCAAATCAAGGATCTTGAGATGGCAAGTGAAGTGTGGACAAGATTAGAGGAAACATATGAGGGCACTTCAACGGTAAAGAGTGCCAAGCTCTATATGCTCAAGGATAAGTTTGCAAGCTTCAAGATGAAGGATGATGAGTCCATACCGGAGATGTTCTATAGGCTACAAGTTATTGTCAATGATCTCAAGAGCCTAGGAGAAGATGTCAAGGACAAGGACTTCTCACATAAGTTCTTGATGAACTTACCTAAGAAGTTTGCTATCTTGAGGAAGATGATCCAAAGAGAGGGTTTGGACAAAGTGACTCCAAACCAAGTGCTTGGAGATGTCATGACCGATGCTCAATATGATGATGATGAAGATGAAGATGAGAAGAAGGAGATCAAGGTCAAGCAAGAGAAGCCCATTGCATTCAAGGCTTCATCTTCTAAGGGCAAGAGCAAGGTGGAGAGCGATGATGATGATCCATTCGATGATGAGACCATGGCCCTCCTAGTGCACAAGATGGGGAGGTTCATGAAGAAGAAAGGATATGGTGCAAGAAAGAGAAGGGACTTCATGAAGGCAAAGGAGATGCTTTGCTACAATTGCAATAGCCCCGATCATGTAGTGGCAAAGTGTCCCTATGAAGACAAAAGATATCGTGATGGGGAGTTGAAGTTGAAGAAGAACAAGAAGGAGAAGAAAGAGAAGAAGAGCTTCACTATCAACAAGAAGAAGAAGGGTGGTGGCTATGTGGTCACTTGGGATAGTGATAACTCCGATAGTGATGATGATAGCTCTAGTGATGATGAGAGGACCACTCGGCGAGCCATTGCAAGCATCGCCCTCTCCAACAAGCCATCCATCTTCGACACTACATCGACATGCCTTATGGCCAAGCCTACCAAGGTAAAATATGATGATAGTGATGATGATTCTTGTGCTAGTGATGGTTGTAGGAGTGATGATGAGGAGGATGAGGACTACTCCAAGGATGATCTATTGGGCATAATAGATCAAATGAGCAAGGGCTACAAGAGGACAACCAAGAAGTGCAAAATCTTGGAGCAAGAGCTCATTGCCAAGAGCAATGAAAATGATGTCTTGATGGAGGAGCTTGTTGCTCTCAAAAAGAGTAAGGAGTGCAAAGGAATTGAACAAGAGCTTAAAGCTCTTAAGAAATCCATTGATGAGCTAGAGGCCTCTCGTGAGTGTCTAAAGGAAGACCACGAGGACCTTGAAGTTGCTCACACTAGGCTTAAGGAAGCCCACTCCTCTCTACTTGAGCTCATCAAGGAGGACCTCAAGTTGGAGAAGCTCATGAAGGAAGCTAAGGAGGAGCAAGTGATTGTCACTTGTGATATTGGACTAACATGTGATATTATTGATGATTCTTTATTTGTTGGTCCTACTAATGCTTCATGTAGCTCATCATCATCCACCACAACCAACTCTACCTCTACTACTAGTGATTCATCACTTGTGGTTGAGAATGAGACTCTCAAGAGAGAGGTGGATGATCTCACCCGCGCATTAGGCAATGCCTATGGTGGGGATGCCCGCTTGCTAAAATGCTTGGGTAGCCAAAGGTTCTCTCTTAACAAAGAGGGTTTGGGCTATACTCCCAAGAAGGGCAAGGCGGCCTTTGCTACTCCAAAGTCTCGCTTTGTGAAGAGCAATGGCTGTTATTGCAATAGATGCAAGCAAGTTGGGCATCTAGAGATTAATTGTAATAAAATGAACAAGAACAACAACAAGTTTCATGCTAAAATAGATTACATTCCTTTTGATTCTTGTTATGTGCTTACCAAGGGTGAGAAAGGTGTGCATGCTAGGTTTGTTGGTACACCAATTGTGGGTCCAAAGAAGAAGGCCATTTGGGTACCAAAGAGCTTAGTTACTAACCTCCAAGGACCCAAACAAGTATGGGTACCTAAGAAACACTAATTTATTTTGTAGGTAAATTACAAGGCCGGAGGAAGACATTGGGTGCTTGATAGTGGGTGCTCTCAACATATGACCGGTGATTCAAGAATGTTCAACTCTCTCAAATCAAATGATAGTGGCATTGATAGTATCACATTTGCTGACAATAGCAAGTGTGATGTGAAGACTCTTGGAAGGATTGCAATCTCAAATGATCATAGCATTTCCAATGTGCTCCTAGTTGAAAAGTTGAACTTCAATCTTCTCTCGGTTGCTCAATTGTGTGATCTAGGTTTCAAGTGCATATTTGGTGTTGATGATGTGGAGATAATTAGTGTTGATGGCTCTAATTTGATCTTCAAGGGTTTTAGATATGAGAATCTATACTTGGTTGATTTCAATGGTAGTGACACTCAACTCTCAACATGTTTGCTCACCAAATCAAGTATGGGTTGGTTATGGCATAGAAGACTTGGTCATGTTGGCATGAAGCAATTGAACAAGTTAGTGAAGCATGACTTAGTTAGAGGCTTGAAGGATGTCACATTTGAGAAAGATAAGCTATGTAGTGCATGTCAAGCCGGAAAGCAAGTAGGCAACACTCATCCATTGAAAAGCATTATGAGTACTTCCAAGGCATTTGAGTTGTTGCACATGGATTTATTTGGGCCAACTACATACACAAGCATTGGTGGCAACAAGTATGGGTTTATGATTGTGGATGATTTCACTAGATACACATGGGTATTCTTTCTTGGGGATAAGAGTGATGTATTTGACATATTCAAGAAGTTCATCAAGAGAGTGCAAAATGAATTTGAGACCACAATCAAGAAAGTAAGAAGTGACAATGGAAGTGAGTTTAGAAATACAAGAATTGATGAGCTATGTGATGAGCTTGGAATCAAACATCAATTTTCGGCCAAGTATACACCTCAATCAAATGGCTTAGTTGAGAGGAATAATAGAACCTTGATTGATATGGCAAGATCAATGTTGAATGAGTATAATGTGAGTCATTCATTTTGGGCCAAAGCAATCAACACGGCTTGCTTCTATAGCAACCGCCTCTATTGCCATAAGTTCTTAGAGAAGACACCATATGAAATCTTAAATGGAAGAAAGCCCAACATTGCATACTTTCGGGTATTTGGTTGCAAATGCTACATCTTGAAGAAGGGCACTAGATTGAGCAAGTTTGAGAAGAAATGTGATGAAGGATTCTTACTTGGTTACTCCACTACTAGCAAAGCTTATAGAGTTTGGAATTTGGCTAGTGGTTTACTTGAGGAAGTTCATGATGTTGAGTTTGATGAAACAAATGGCTCTCAAGATGAGGAAAATAACTTGGATGATGTGAGAGGAACTCAATTGACCAATGCTATGAAAGAAATGGATATTGGTGATATTAGGCCAAAGCAAGTGATCGATGTGGATGACAACAAAGATCAAGTGCTCCAAAGTCCAATTACACAAGCTAGTGGGTCTCTAATGCAAAACCAAGCTAGTACATCATCTCAAGTGCAACAAGATCAACAAGTGGCTAGTTCATCATCTCCAACTCATGATCAACATCAACATCCAAGCAATCAAGTGCAAGTGCTTCAACCAACCAACATTGCTAGAGACCATCCATTGGATTCCATCATTGGTGACATACAAAGGGGAGTTCAAACTAGATCAAGATTGGCATCATTTTGTGCTCACTCTTCTTTTGTGTCAATGGAAGAACCCAAGGACATTGATAAAGCATTGAGAGATCCGGATTGGGTAAATGCAATGCATGAAGAGCTCAACAACTTCAAGAGAAATGAAGTATGGGAACTAGTTGAGAGGCCTAAGGATCACAATGTCATTGGAACAAGATGGGTCTTTCGCAACAAGCAAGATCAAGATGGGATAGTAGTAAGGAACAAAGCAAGACTAGTGGCTCAAGGTTACACACAAATAGAGGGTCTTGACTTTGGTGAAACTTATGCCCCGGTTGCAAGATTGGAAGCAATTAGGATCTTACTTGCCTATGCTTGTGCTCACAATATCAAGCTATATCAAATGGATGTGAAGAGTGCATTTCTCAACGGGTACATTCAAGAGGAGGTGTATGTGGAGCAACCTCCCGGTTTTGAAGATGACAAGAAACCCAATCATGTCTACAAGTTAAGAAAAGCTTTGTATGGATTGAAGCAAGCACCTAGAGCATGGTATGAAAGATTGAGGGACTTCTTGCTATCCAAAGGATTTGTCATGGGCAAAGTGGATACTACTCTATTCACCAAGAAGATTGAGAAAGACTTGTTTGTGTTGCAAATATATGTTGATGATATCATCTTCGGTTCAACCAATCAAGATTATTGTGATGAGTTTGGGAAAATGATGGCAAAGGAATTTGAAATGTCAATGATCGGTGAACTTAGTTTCTTTCTTGGACTTCAAATCAAACAAATGAAGGAAGGAACATTTGTGAGTCAAACCAAGTACATCAAAGATATGCTCAAGAAGTTTGGCATGGAAGATGCAAAGGGCATTACAACCCCAATGGGCACTAGTGGAAGTTTGGATAGTGACAAGAGTGGCAACATGGTGGATCAAAAGCTATATAGATCAATGATTGGTAGCCTACTCTATGTGACGGCATCAAGGCCCGATGTAATGTTTAGTGTATGCATGTGTGCAAGATTTCAAGCCTCACCAAGAGAAAGTCATTTGAAGGCAACAAAGAGAATATTGAGGTATTTGAAGCATACACAAGATGTTGGATTGTGGTATCCCAAAGGTGCAAGCTTTGAGCTAGTTGGATATTCGGATTCCGACTATGCCGGTGACAAAGTGGAGAGAAAGAGCACTTCCGGGACTTGTCAATTGTTGGGAAGATCACTTGTCTCATGGTCATCCAAGAAGCAAAATAGTATTGCACTATCTACCGCCGAAGCCGAATACATCGCCGCGGGTAGTTGTTGTGCACAAATCTTGTGGATGAAGGCAACATTGAAGGATTTTGGAATCAATTTCAAGAATGTGCCATTGCTATGTGACAATGAAAGTGCCGTGAAGCTAACCAAAAATCCGGTTCAACATCAAAGAACAAAGCATATTGATGTTCGTCATCATTTTATTAGAGATCATCAACAAAAGGGTGACATTGCTATTGAGAGTGTGGGCACCGAAGATCAACTAGCCGATCTATTCACCAAGCCACTTGATGAGAAGAGATTTCATAAGCTAAAGAATGAGTTGAACATACTTGACTTCTCCAACATGAGTTGATGCACCCCAATGTTATGACATGCCTCTCCTTCGAGCCCCAAGGTACAATTGGTTGATATGTCATGCATTCTATGCTAAGGACTTGCTTAGTGCATCTAGTCATAATTTACATGTTCTAGGCTCATACATGAAAATCAAATGACTTTGAAGTTTATATGGTGCCACTATTGTTTCCATGACTTGTATGATCTAGTGGTAGCATATAACTTGTTTGAGTAGCTTGTGATCCTAAGTGTTTAATCTAGATCACTTGTCTAAATATTTGCTTCAACATGGTGCATGATAACCCTTCTAGTGAGGTGTGAAGAAGCTTGCCCTTGGATCAAACTAAAGCATTTTATTTATGCAAGCAATCTAGGTTGAATCACAAACTTGATCCTCACCCCATAATTCAACATGATGATCTATCTAAAGTTAGTCCCTTGTGGTCTTTGGTGCCAAAGGGGGAGAAAATATTGTTCACAAAGATAGAACTCAAAGGGGGAGAAGCACAAAGGGGGAGAAGGAAAATGTTGTTCACAAAGATAGATTCTAAAAAGAGGAGAATTTGATAAAAGAAGGGGATCGACTAAAATTTTGAGCACACAAGTAGGGGGAGCAAGCTCTTAAACATGAATGTTGCATTTCCTTGTGCACTTCATATGTATGACGCATAGTTATGCATTTCTTTTTCTCCAATACTTTGCTTGTGTGGTGACTTGCTAGTATACAATTGAATGGTGTATTGAAGTACTAGCATGAATAGGAAGTAGTTAGATTTCTCTTGCTTCATGTTTTTCAAAGTGGTACTAGAGCCTTGCTTATAATGTTGATCTCACAAGGTTTCTAGTTTTGTTTGTGCTTTTCCAAGTGATATCTAACTACACAAGGTGCTAAGATGATGTTTATCGCTACTCCGATGGTATCACGCTTCAAAGGTCTATAATCCAAAACACTTAGCACCTATTGATAGTCAATGCTCCTATTTTTTTTCCTATCTAAGCGTGTATGCTTCCTAAATCCAAACATATAGCATACATGTAGGGGGAGCCATTGCTATCAATTTGAATTCATGATCACATGTCTATAATTCTTACACATGGTAATATACTTGGACAATGTGACATGGGTTCAATCAAAATTTTATCATAATATCTTTGTGAAAGGGTTGTCACCAATTACCAACAAGGGGGAGATTGAAAGTCCTATGTTTGGTGTTGGTAATTAGTGACAATGCCTAAGTACTAATCCTATGCCTAAGTTGTATGTAGCATATGAGGATTAGTACATTCCAAGGTTGGTGGCAAGATGGACATGGTGATCATGAGTGGCCACACTTGGATTTGGACGCAACCCTACGTGATCAAGGCAAAGGTATATGCTTAAGGGTTGTGTTTTAGTAACCAAGACACCTAGTGGGTGTGGTTACATTATAGGATAGATAGCCGTACTATAAAGAGGGGAATGACGCAGCTATTGAACTCCTAAGTGCCTCTAGGTGTGCATTTCATGTCATATGCATTTGGATAGAACTAATAACGCCTCGAAAAATGATTGTGAAAATGCTAACACACATGCACATGGTGATGATCACTTGGTGGTGTTAGCACATTTGCGATGGCGGTGGAGTTTGAGTGGTAGAGAGGGTTTGGGTTCCTCTCTCCCTCCCGCCGAGCGTGCGAGCGCGGGATTCAGGCGATTTCGGGGAAATGAAATGCCTATTTTCCACTACGCCGGAAGTCGGAAATCAAACGAAAATCAAACGGAGGCGAACGGAGGTCACAGTGGTGACCGGACGCTGCACCGGACGCGGTCACTGTTTGACCGGACGCGTCCGGTCAGCGTTCAGCGTCTGCGCGTTTTTCAGTTGGTTGATCGGACGCGTCCGGTCGTCCAGGGAGCTTACTGGACTCCGATCGGACGCGGGCACTGTGGCATCCGGTCAGTTCTTCAGCGCGTCCGGTCGATGGTTCGTTTTGCGCGACTCAGTGTTGACCGGCGCGTCCGGTCAGTCACGGGACCGGCGCGTCCGGTCGTGACCAGCGCGTCCGGTCGTTGCGACCGGCGCGTCCGGTCAGTGTTTCGAAAACTAGCCGTTGCGCGACCGGCGCGTCCGGTCAGTTGGACCAGCGCGTCCGGTCAGCGCGATTTCAGCTGGATCTCGTTCCTAACGGCTATATTCGAAGGGGTACGTCTATAAATACTCGTTGGCCGGCTCAAGGCTCTTGGGCTTGGACATTTGACATACTTGTGAGCACTTTGAGCTAAGCAACTCCCCTTCCACTCATCTCTCTTGCTTCTTTGCATATTCGAAGTGAGATTGAGTGATCCAAGTGCATTTGCATTGTGAGATTGCATCTAGTTGGCACTTGGTGGTTGATTTGCTGCGGGATTCTTGTTTCTCTTGGTGGTTGCCGCCACCTAGACGGCTTGGAGCAGCTTGGAGGCGTTGGCAAGAGTTGGTGATTGTTCTTGGCCACCTCCGGTGATTGTGAGGGGTTTGTGCCTACCTCGGCGAAGCGCCAAAGGCAACATTAGTGGATTGCTCGTGTCATTTGCAACCTTTTGCCATTTGGTAGGTTCTTGTGGCGCCTTTTGAGAGGCTCGGTGTGAGACCGATTAGCCACCGAACCACGTGGTGAAGAGGGACACAACGGGGACTAGCGTGCCGGCAAGCACGTGAACCTCGGGATAAATCTTCGTGTCATCACTTTCATATTGTGATTGATTGATCCCGGTGTTCGGTTATCTTGGTATTCATTGTTGATCATATTGGTTGGCTCAATACTTCGCCCCTTGGTGATACCCTCCTAACCCTCTCTTGTATTTCTTTCTTAGTTTTCTTTGCTAGCTAGTTAGCGTTACTAGAGTAGCTCTTTTGTGTAGCTTGCTAGTTGTAGTTGTAGTTACCTTCTCGGTTTGACTTGTGCGGTTGAGTGCCAATATACTAGAATTGTGATTTGGATAGGTGGCTTGCAAACACCCCATAGGCTAAGCAAAACTCGCATCTCGCTATTTGTTGTATTGATAAACTTGTTTAGCTTGTCTTTGTAGAAAATTTTAAAAGGCTATTCACCCCCCTCTAGCCATCAAGACCTTTCACTTGTCCCTATCTACTTCAATTGCGGCTACTCGTAATGATAGAGAACATGCTCTAAGCCTAGGACGAATCATGGATACATTTCTCGCACGGGTATTGCATGGCCATCCTGATCATATGGGTGAAGTTGTTGAAAGTATCTAGGCCCCTAATTCGGTTTTGACGAATCATGAGGATACAATCAATGTGACTAACAAGTGTTTTGTTGTGGCATTACTTAGTGTGGTCACAATAATGAATATTGATTCAGCTCTTGTGGTTTTCATGCCCCTAATGTTGGGGTTTGATCAATTTTCAAAGGATATGCATGAAGGCTAAGGATGAGTTAGTTCTAAATGTCATTTGGAGGTGACAGATGTTGGTAATTGTTAACACACATAGAAAATTCCGCAAGCACAGGAGTATTTCAGAGTATTGTATTTATCCACAGGAAACAATGGTTAAAGATGCTAATAATTCACCATCATGCATCTACTAACTTAATATACCAACTAGACTAAAGTAGGGGTAAATGATAAATAATAGGAGTTATGCATAATGACACACATAGGAGAATTCCATGATAAAAGAGTAGCATAGCTAAATTGAGAGGACAGCGGGAGAGTTCAAGGTTCCTAAATACTTCTCTATTACTTTGGTTCTATGATAACTGAAATATAGGTAGATATAGTAATCACACAATAACACTTTGGAGCAATAGTACCTTTCCGGCTCTCGAAAAGACTAAGAAGGGGTAGTCGGGGGAAGGCTGCCAAAAAGCTCTACGAACACCAATCTGAACGTGGTGTGGATTACAAAGACCTGGTTAGAGCTGTCACCTCTGAGGCTACCACAATTATATGTGGGACTAGGCGCAATCTCAGGTAACCTATAGTCTAAACACCATGTCTACACCAGCGATTACTACTCTAGTCACATGTGATAACTAGCGCACTCAATACGAGCGGAGATCCCATGCAAAAGTATATAACAACTATACTAACTACACATATGAAGGCATAAAAGTAAATAGAGAAGATTAATATATTAAAGCATAAGTCTTGCAAAGGTAAGATACAAAGATATACCAGACCTTCGAAGAATTCTTCAGAACCTGAGCGTAGTCCGACTCTCTCTAACTCTCAACTAGAACTAATATAGTACATTGGAGAGTCTAGCCCTAATTCTCTAGTGTTGTGCCTTGATCTGAATGAGAGATGACCTCCTGGAGGGGGTAGGGGGCGTCCTTATATAGGCCAAGGTAGAGTAGAGGCCAAGTAACTGTCACGTCATCATTCCATGTGACCTCCCTCGACCACCGTTGGATAAACCGACTTCAATTGGACGTAGATGGGACCCTAGGAGGCGTAGGAGGAGCATTCCAGAATCTCGGGGCGAGGCGGCGCAGCCAAGGGCCGGCCGGCCCCACCTGTTGGCCAATCGGGGTCCGCTTCGGTCCGGTGTCTTCTCGTATCCTCTAGAACCTTCTAGTGTATGCGTAGTCGCGGATTGATATCTTTTTATTCTGAACTCCAAATATAGCAAGTAATATATCCATTTTGATCGTCTTGACGAGCCCTTTGCAATGGTGCACTCCAATTCATCATTTGAGATACTTTTATTGTGTGAAAAATTGCGTATCCTACAAGACAATTGAGAGCACCAAAACTCATGAAACTTGTTAGAATCAAATCCTAGTTTTATGTGTATTCTTTCATTTGTACCATTTCTTATGTTTATTTAACTATAAAATATTGACGTTATCCACCGTCAACAACAGACACTTTGAGTACTTTAGGTTCTTATTTTCTCTTATGGTTTTCATGCCCTAGATGTTGGATTTTGATCTGTTTTCAAAGGATATGCATGAAGTCTAAGAACGAGTTAGTTTTAAGTGTCATTTGGAGTTGAGAGCCACTTAGAATGGACTGATGCACTCTAAGTACTATGAAGGTGGGTTTGGATAGGTAGCTTGACCTAAATGAGTCTAGTGAGTGGATGTGATGCACACTTGCAAAAACTAGTAGCACTAGGTAGCTCAAATGTCGTAGCCCAAGTATGGATGAAACCCAAAGACAAACTCAAACACTACTACATAAAGTTTGACCATTGTTCGGACTTTCACCACCGATTCTGTGAAAGCCAGTGGTGATACATTTCATCACAGGGCCATAGTCTGAGGGGTCACAGAAGCATGTCTTATCGGCGATGATAAACATCTTCATCACTGGCCTGACATATAATCCGGTGGTGAACACAGTGTCAGTCTTCAACATCGTATCATACGCTGAACTAGCGGCGTAAACATTTAGCACCACCGGTTAGACATCCAATGCGCAACGCACAAACAAACAAGCGGATATAACATGTTTCACCGCCGATTTGATTGGAAGGCCGCACCACCCATTAGAATTGGTCGTGGAAATCGCTACCATCATCGGTACGCTTTATGGTCCAGGATGGAAATCACAGCGGTTTGTACCACTACATCGTCCCCCGAGCTAGCGGTGATTAGAAGGTTCACAGATGGTTTGTTCTTACAGTGATCTTGTTTGCAAATTGATTTATTTCTCTTGTTTGCACAGTACATTACGGTGGTGTTACAGCTCCTGTTGTCATTTCATTTAGTGATTGTTGATGCTTGTTTACTTGTCTTTGTGCATCACTATAAAGTACGGTGAGAGGCACATCTTCCTCAGTGTATGGTACAATGTTCTTTTTATTTTGTCATTTAGAATCTATGTTGTCCATTAGTGTGTATTGAATCTGGACCATTCGTTCAAACTGAACTCTAAGGCCTGGCGACCAGCCTAAACCTCCGACGGTTGTCCAAAGAAACCTCCACTGCCTCCTCCCGCATGCCCGGCCAGTGCCACTCAAAAATCCTCATGAGGCATGCCTGAATGCCTTCGGTGCCCTCTGCATCTCCTGCTAGGACACCTAGAGGCTGCTCCCGTGCCACTACAGCCTAAATCTTCGACTGACACCTTTCACTGACGCTAAAGCTATCACCCTAGCAGTCATTCATGCTAAAGGTGCCACCCTCGCTGTCTTCGGTAAGAATTACTGATAATGTATTTGTATAAGCTTCAATTGGATTTTTTTTGCAATGTTCATTGTTTAGGGATTAGATTCATGAAACTTGCACTAATTGGCAAACTAGATTCAAATGGACTAGGTTCCTTTTTGAGGACAAGGATTCATGGCATTATTGCACCAACTGCTAAAGTAAATTGTAATTTGTGTCATGTTCATATGTAATTCAATTGGAAGCCATCAAACTCCATGCATTGTTCCTCTCTAGGAGCTTGGATTTGTGGCATTGTTGTCCTAATTGCTAAAGTAAATTGCGATTTGTGTGAAATTCACATCTAATTCAATTTGAAGCCATGAAACTCCATGTATTGTTCCTCTCTAGGGCTTAGATTCATGGCAGTGTTGCTCTAATTGCTAATAAAGTAAATTGCAATTTGTGTCAAATTCATATGTAATTCAATTGGAAGCCAGAAAACACCATGCATTCTTCCTCTATAAGGGCTTAGATTCATGGCATTGTTGCTCTAATTGCTAAAGTAAACTGCAATTTGTGTCGATTCATATGTAAATCAATTGGAAGCCATCAAGCTCCATGCATTGTTCCTCTTTGAGGGCTTAGATTCTCGGCATTGTTGGACTAATTGCTAAATTGCATCCATTAGGCTGTGAATTCATAGGAACTATACATCAAATTATTCACTGTGGTGCTTTGGCTGACTTGACTATATTTATTTGTAAGTGGTTAGTTACAAGTATTTCACCGTATTTGTGAACTATTGCAGGTTTGATCAATCAGCATGGCCAAGATAAAATTCCTAAGAGGATCCGGAGGAGGGAGACCCCCCAGGGGGACATGAAGGCAAAGGGAATTCCTTATCAATTATAAAGAAGGACAAGAAGCCCAAATTAACCAATGCTCAAAGAACAACAGTAACAGTAGCTGCAGCAGGAGCAGCAAGCGCTGCGAGCGTGAGGGCGAAAGAGGCATTGAATTTTGTGATGAGTAGGCTAAAGAAGAGGGAACAAGGATGATCGGCCCATAGTCCTCAGTGCAAGGAGAGGAGCAGGTAGACGAGCCCAATGCTATTCTAGCAAATTTAAACAGTGTCATTGGTGAAGAAGGAACTTCCTAGCTATAGGCGAGGAAAAAGAAAGAAGAGGAGGAGCAGTAGGATCCAAGCTGCTGATTCCCATAGTTGATCAGTTGTTGAACCTCAGAGCTAGCAAGATTCAGGCCTTGAGGTTTGTTCCCCTAGAGGAGTGCTTCACAGAACCAAGAGCTGAGATCGTAGGAGGACCGTTCTAGACTAGACTTCAGGATGCCTTCTACAGAGCCATTCTTCATGGCTCTGTCAAGTTTTGTGCTCATCATTGGCTTACAATTGAGGGCCTAGAGAAAGCGGCAGGAGCTACCAAGGCAGAGATCACGAGTCACCTATCATACAGGCTCAGACTACTTGACCTATTTACCTGGTCTCTCCTTTATGTTCCACAATAGGTGAGGATTTTTCGCTACTTTGTGGATGCCCTGTGAGTTCAATTAGGATTCTTACTAGCTGATTATAGAGGAGATAGTTGAGGCTTTGGGTGTTCCACTTGTGGACCAGAGAGTACGTGAATTATGTTACCCATCAGCGTATTCTCCTCGTCGTGCCCTAGCAGTAGGGGCAGTACCACCCTTTGATACGATTTCAATTATCTTAAGTGAACCTTTTAGTCCTAACTCTTTGAGGACATTTAGAGAGTTGACATCACTATCAACTGCTCTCCTCCTTGCCTTCAAGAAGTCGTTGTACCCAAGAGCCACATTTGGTGAGGTAATCACACTCATGCAATAGTGGTTGCTTGCTTTGGCGTTGGGACACACCTGATTCGATATTGTTGACATCTCATTTGTGAGTAGGAGGATTGGATTGCTGATGGTTTCAAGGGAAAGAGCAGGATGCCTTATGCTCATATCATCTCTAGTCACTTGTCAAAGACCATGCAATTTCTTGACCATACTAATTGTTTAGAACAACCGTCAGAGTTCCCTGACTATAAACCTCCTAGGGCCACTTATAGATGTAGAGGAGCACATTAAAAGGTCCTAATTGGCTAGAGGGGAGGTGAATAGCCTAATTTAAAATCTACAAAACACTAGGCAAACTTGTTAGACAACTAATTGGCTATAAAACTTTTTGCACTAGCTCTAACAAGTGTTGCAAGCCACCTATCCCAATAATTCTAGTGGCTATAATCTCTAAGCCAATCAATGGCTAAGTCACTATGAGCTATCAAAAGCTAGCTACACTAAAGAGCTCAACAAGGTGAGAAGCTACACTAGCAAAGATAAGATAAGCTCTCAAAACTAATTACACTAAAGAGCTTGTTACAACTAGTTTGCGGGAATGTAAATAAGAGGATTGTGATCTTTATACCGCCGCATCGAGGAATGAATCAATCACAATAAGAAGAAGACCAATCACCGGGAGAAATCCAATGAATCAATCACAATGGAGACACACGATTTTTCACCCGAGGTTCACGTGCTTGTCGGCATGCTGTGTCGACCAACACTTGGTGGTACGATGGCTAAGAGGTGTTGTACAAACTTCGTCCACACGTTGGACACCGCAAGAATCGATCCACAACTGAGGTAACTCAATGACACAAGCAATTTACTAGAGCTACCTTGCGGCTCTTCGCTGGAGAAGGTGCAAGACCCCTCACAAGATCACCGAAGCTAGCCACGAACAATCACAACCGCGTGCCAGACCTCCACCGCTGCTCCAACTCGTCTAGGTGGCAGCAACTACTAAGAGTAACAAGAAATCTGCAGCCACAACGATCAATCACTCAAGCAAATGCACTTGAAATCACTCAATCTCACTTTGAATTCGCAATCAAGCAAGAGAGATGAGTGGGAGGGAGTTTGCTCAGCTCACATGGATGTCAAAGATGTCAAATGGTCAAGAGAGATGCCTTGGAGCCAGCCAACACAATTAAATAGGGAGCCCCAACAAATAGAGCCGTTGGTCCCCTGCTCCCTGTTTTCTCGTGCTGACCGGACGCGCAGAAGGGCCATGATCGGATGCACCAACCAGTGTCCAGTCAACCCCTTCCATCCACGTGTCGCTTCCCTTTAAACATACGCCACCCGATCTCAACGGCAAGTATCGACACGCCAACGGTTAAGTGCTGACCGGACTCGACGCTGGAATGATCAGACTCTGGAATACTTAGCGTCAAGTCAAGTCTAGAGAGGTTCTAGAGCCATTTTTTATTGACCGAACGCATCAGGTCAGAGGTGACCTAACGCACCCCAGCGTCTGGTCCTCCTCCTTCTCTAATGAGGACATCTCAGCCATACGTGCTTCCTCGAGTGACAATCATTCACCATCCAATATGAATATCACAAATCCAGGACCACTTACAAGAAGTCATGCTAAGAAATTACAAGAGCCGGTGAATTTGTTCCTAACTGATCTTAATTCTAACACTTGTGAGAATGTTATACTACCTAAGAATGCTACTTTGGTTGTACTTAGGAAAATACATGAAGAGGAGGAAGAATCCGACCACCAGCTCGGACCAGACCACCGACCACCAGCTTGGGCCAGTCCAGCGCGACGGAACCAGCAGAAAGAATCGGCCATAACTCTTGATTCACAAAAGCTATGAAGGTCCATGAGGATATTTTGGAAAGCTTATCAAGTCTATTTTCCAATGCAATAAGCCCCGACCAGATTGGAGTTTTTCCCATAGCGTCCGACCAGATTTAGTGAGGACTATTCAGGTGGTCGACAACATGCATGTTGTTCAAGTTCCTGTGTAAAACTGTACCAGTCTACCGATGATACATGGTGCATGGCATATATGGATGGAAAGCTTGTTGAGTCTAGTTTCACACTTAAGAAACGGATCGTCATTTGGACTTCCCACTAGGGAGTTATGACACTTTTAATGGAGACTGCTTTAGAAACTGACAGCCGCGTGGACTCCTAGAAACTCATTTCGTGGAAGCCTTTTCACATTCTAGTCTTTTTATTTTCCATCTCATGATCACACCTATACAGGAGGGTTGTTCCTTGTATAAATACTCCTATGCTTATAAAGAAAAGGGGACTTTTGATAATCTAAATACAGACCACTTTTGTTCAGCTGTGTGCTAACAAAAACTAGAGAGAGATCTCTACCCCTTTGCTCTTGTGTCTTCCTTCGCGGAGATTACAGAAGCGGCCGCGTCATCGGCACCCAATCCGTGCTCCTGGTCCATTGATTCTAGGTTGCGTAAGTTGGTTTCTTTGAGAATGTGGTTGGGCGAATCCTTGGTTCAGGCTGCCGTATAGAGACGGTGTTTGACTCCTTGTGCGTGTCGTCAGGTTGCACTAGTTATCGCTGCTTGCAGCAAGTTATCGGTTGTTTATCAGCTAGTTATCAAGATCAAGATCCTACGTCGTGGAGATCGGGACAACAACCTCATCATTTGATATCAGAGCCTTCGTTGCCACGGTAGGAATCTTTACCCTTAGCTACATATATATCGTATTCGTCCTATCCACCAAAAAGCCAGAAAAATATTTTGCTATAGCCCTTTGTTTTAATCTGTTATTCTTGTGAGTTTTATTAAGTTTCAGTCTATTAGAGTCTTTGTTTTAGTTGCTGATCACATTATCCTTCATGTGTCCTTTGTGCCTCTTTGTTTTATATATCTCTGAATTTTCCCATATATATAAGAAAAAAATCAGAAACCCGTATCATCCTTCGCGTTAACTTTGATCCTATCAAGTTATAGCTGACGGTTGTGTCTTGTTTCTATAAAAAAAACAAGTGTGCACGTGTTATATCTGATCCTGTTCTTAGTTATATAAAAAAAGTGTCAAAAAAAAGAAGAAAGAAAAGTTAAAAAAAAGAGTTGAGAAAATAGTGAAAGAATAGTTGAAAGATCAGTTTGTTATATGCACAAGTTCTGAAATTTTCATCAATTACACAACCAGATAGCTATCTTTTCCTTAGTGCAAAATTTTGCTTGGGTTTGATTACAACACTTGCATCCTAAGCATACTCCTTGTTTGCATCAAATCTGAATTTTCTTTGTGCATGTGTTTGATCCATTTACATCACTCATAACTTGTGGTCAGCACTAGGCATTGAACTTCTAGTTTGGACTGTGATTTAGCCTTACAATATCTAGAATTCAGATTGCATTCCTTGTGAATTTTTTCCCCACAAGCTCCACATAAAGGCCACTGTCATAGGAAAACTGATCTTGTATTCGCTTAACCATCACTTTCTTGTTACCACCTCGCATTGGCCTTCTGTAATCCGTAGGAATTCATAAGAGCTTCGGTTGGTAAGAGAGGTGAGGTTGAGAGATTATATATATATATATATATATATATATTTCCTATTCTACATATATTGTTGTTTGGCCTAGCTAACTTTACAAGAAGATGAGTGGAAATGAGATTGAGGATTGTGTCACTATGGCACAATTTAATGAGCTGAAGCAAAGTTTGGAAGATAAGCAAGATCGATTGTCATGAGATTTTCAGACTCTTATGGCTGAAATCAGAGATCAACGCCAACCTCATGATGGTGTAAGCAACCATGGAAAAGATGCTAATGAAGCTGAAGAAGAAGTTGCTGCACGACTTGCAAGAGAACAACGGAGACGTAGAGAGCGAGCTGTTGTACATGCGAGAAGGCCTCCACCTCTAGGGCATCGAGGAGGTGGTAGAGGTGCTGATCATGATCGTGGGAGTGTTGGCCTAGAAGAAAGTGGGACTGAACAAGAGGATGAAGAAGAAGAAGAGGAGGAGGTTGAACAGCCCCATAATGATGGTCGTCGTCACCGAGGTAATCGTGGGCGTAATCGGCCCAATGAAGAGAGGTTTGGCAAATTAAAATTCAACATGCCTAAGTTTGATGGAGGATCTGATCCTGAAGCATATCTTACATGGGAGTTGAAGGTTGATAAAATTTTTCGCTTGCATAATTATTCTGAGCAAAAGAAGATGGCCATGGCTGCTCTTGAGTTTGATGGATATGCTCTAATCTGGTGGGAACAAATGCTCAATGACAAAGAAGAAGCTGGGCAAGGTGCAGTCCGTTCGTGGGCTGAAATGAAAAGAGAAATGAGGGCAAGGTTTGTCCCCAAACATTACCGTCGTGATTTATTTGATAAGCTGCAGAATCTGAAGCAAGGAAGCCTTAATGTTGATGAGTATTATAAAGAGATAGAGAAGGCAATGATTCGAGCCAATGTATATGAAGATGAAGAGCAATCTATTGCATGCTTTATGTCAGGGTTGCATCGCAATATTCAGCGCATTGTTGAATTTCAGCAGTACCGTAATCTCATTGAATTGGTACATAAAGCTAGCAAGGCTGAGCGTCAATTGCAGCAGGACATGAAGTCCAACAGAGGAGTATCTTTCAGCACAAGAAGTACGCCAAGTGGTAGCAAATTCACACCAAGAGGTAGTGCAAGCAGAGGTACAACTTCCAACTCAAGTGGTGGTACAAGATCAAATAATTTTGGTGCTTCTAGTGGGAAGGAGCTGGCTACTCCAAATGAGAAGAACAAATCAGCAATCTCATCACCTACTTCAGTGGGTTCTTCAACCAAGAGTAGTGGAATTCAATGCTTCAAGTGTGGAGGTCGTGGTCATGTTATACGGGAGTGTCCTAATAATAGAACCATCATTGTGAATGACCAAGGAGAATATGAATCTGCTAGTGATGAAGAACATGAAGATACTAAAGGAGAAGATAATCCTGAAAAGAAAGTATGTGCATTTGAAACTGGTGCTGCTCTTGTTGTAACTCAAATTTTGAGTGTGCAAATGAGTGAAGCCGAAAATGGACAGCGGCACAATCTTTTCCAAACTAGAGCCAAGGTTGAAGACAAGGTGTGCAAGGTAATCATTGATGGTAGAAGTTGCCACAATCTTGCTAGTAAAGAAATGGTTGACAAGCTTGGTCTAAAGCTGCTGAAACATCCTCATCCCTATCATGTCCAATGGTTAAATAATTCGGGTTCCATTAAAATTGCACAAAGAGTGAAAGTTCCTTTCAAGATTGGTGAATATGTTGACACTGTGGAATGTGATGTGGCACCCAGATAGTGTGTCATATGCTGTTGGGAAGACCATGGCAATATAATCGGTCATCTCTGCATTGTGGTCGGACCAATGAATACACCATCAAGTGGAAGGGAAAGGAGTTGATACTTAAACCCATGACACCACAACAAATCCTAGCTGAGCACTTGCAAAAGAGCTCTGTTGTGAGGAATGAGAGTGGAAAAGAAGGAGAGAAAAAGAATTTGAGTGCCTTCCACAAATCGGAGAGTGAGAGCCACAAGCCAAACATGAGA
Organism: Saccharum spontaneum; assembly: GCA_022457205.1. Classification (NCBI taxonomy): domain Eukaryota; kingdom Viridiplantae; phylum Streptophyta; class Magnoliopsida; order Poales; family Poaceae; genus Saccharum; species Saccharum spontaneum. The sequence goes on along the minus strand of CM039580.1, from coordinate 31,569,623 downwards.
GATAACAAAAAAAAGAGAGGGAGAGAACTTAGTGATGATAGCCACCAAATCTGAAATGAGAGATGTGAGGAGAAACCCAGATCAAGTATTAATCATACTTGTGTGCAAGGACACATTGCTTTCAGCTAATGACTTAACTTCTATCCCTAGTGTTGTTGCACGTGTTTTGCAGGAATATGAAGATGTTTTTCCAGAAGAAACACCTGCTGGACTTCCTCCTTTGTGTGGCATTGAACATCAAATTGATTTCATCTCTGGAGCTGCACTCCCAAACCATCCCGCATACCGCACCAACCCCGAAGAAACCAAGGAAATTCAAAGGCAAGTACAAGCACTTTTAGATAAAGGTTATGTGCGTGAAAGTTTAAGTTCTTGTGATGTCCCTGTGATTTTGGTGCCAAAGAAAGATGAATGGAAAACTGCATTTAAAACAAAGTTTGGGTTGTACGAATGGTTAGTTATGCCTTTTGGTTTGACTAATGCACCTAGTACATTCATGAGATTGATGAACCATGTCTTGCGAGCATTCATTGGAAAATTTGTTGTTGTTTACTTTGATGATATCCTAATTTACAGCAAGACATTGGAAGAACATGTTGATCATATTCAGCAAGTGTTAGATGTGCTCAGGAAAGAAAAATTATTTGCTAACCTAGAGAAGTGCACATTTTGTATAGATCAAGTTGTGTTTCTTGGTTTTGTTGTTTCAGGTTCAGGAATTGAAGTTGATGAATCAAAGGTGAAAACAATCAAGGATTGGCCAACTCCTGAAAATGTAAGCCAGGTGAGAAGTTTTCATGGACTTGCTGGTTTTTACAGGAGATTTGTGAGAGATTTTAGCACAATAGCTGCTCCATTGAATGAGTTAACGAAGAAAGGTGTTGCCTTCCAATGGGGTGAGCCACAAGAGAAAGCTTTCCAAAAATTGAAGAAAAGATTGTCCGAAGCCCCCTTGCTTGTGTTGCCGGATTTCACAAAAACCTTTGAGGTTGAATGTGACGCAAGTGGGATTGGAATTGGAGGAGTTCTCATGCAAATTGGACAGCCTGTGGCCTACTTCAGTGAGAAGTTGGGAGGAGCACAACTGAACTATTCGGTGTATGACAAAGAGTTGTATGCTTTGATAAGAGCACTTGAGACTTGGCAACATTACTTATGGCCAAAAGAATTTGTTATTCATTCAGACCATGAGGCCTTGAAATATTTAAAAGGACAATCAAAACTGAACCGTAGACATGCTAAAATGGGTTGAATTCATTGAAACTTTTCCATATGTTGTGAAATATAAGAAAGGTAAGGAAAACATTGTTGCTGATGCTTTATCTCGTAAAAATGTTTTGTTAAATCAACTCGATGTTAAAGTGTCAGGACTTGAACACATAAAAGAATTATACTCTGCTGATCATGACTTTTTAGAATCTTATGCAAAATGTACAATAGGTAAAGGTTGGGAAAAATATCATGTACATGATGGATTCTTGTTTAGAGCTAACAAATTGTGTGTTCCCAATTGCTCTGTTAGACTCTTGGTGTTACAGGAAACACATGCAGGTGGATTGATGGGTCATTTTGGATGGAAAAAGACATATGACATGTTGGCTGACCATTTTTATTGGCCGAAGATGAGAAGGGATGTCGAAAGATTTGTGCAAAGATGCATCACTTGCCACAAAGCTAAGTCAAAACTGAACCCCTATGGTTTATATACTCCCTTGCCTGTTCCTAGTGCTCCTTGGGAAGACATTAGCATGGATTTTGTTTTAGGTTTACCAAGGACAAAGATGGGGAGGGATTCAATTTTTGTTGTTGTTGATCGGTTCTCTAAAATGGCACATTTTATACCATGTCATAAAAGCGATGATGCTTCCCACGTAGCCTCTCTATTTTTTAGGGAAATTGTGAGGTTGCATGGCATGTCCAAGACGATTGTTTCAGATCATGACACTAAGTTTTTGAGCTACTTTTGGAAGACGTTATGGACAAAACTCGGTACAAGGTTGTTGTTTTCTACCACTTGCCACCCTCAAACGGATGGACAAACTGAAGTCGTGAATAGAACACTTTCTATGTTGCTGCGAGCCTTGATCAACAAGAACTTGAAGGAATGGGAGGAGTGCTTGCCACATGTGCAATTCGCTTACAACAGGGCAGTACACTCTACAACTAATATGTGTCCTTTTGAAGTAGTATATGGTTTCAAACCACTTGCTCCGATCGATTTGTTGCCTTTGCCATTGCTAGAAAGAGCTAACATGGAAGCCTCCAAGCGCGCGTCTTATGTCAAGAAGATTCATGAGAAGACCAAAGAAACAATTGAGAAAAGGTCCAAGTACTATGTTGAATGGGCGAACAAGCATCGCAAGAAGGTGACATTTGAACCTGGAGATTTAGTTTGGGTACACCTTCGCAAAGACCACTTTCCAGAGAAGCGCAAATCCAAGTTGATGCCACGAGGAGATGGTCCATTCAAAGTGCTGTCCAAGATCAATGATAATGCTTACAAGATTGATCTCCCTGAAGATTATGGTGTTAGCAAATCCTTCAATGTTGCTGACTTGACACCATTCTTCGGACTAGAAGAATCAGAGTCGAGGACGACTCCTTTTCTAGAGGGGGAGGATGATGAGGACATCTCAGCCATACGTGCTTCCTCGAGTGACAATCATTCACCATCCAACATGAATATCACAAATCCAGGACCACTTACAAGAAATCGTGCTAAGAAACTACAAGAGCTGGTGAATTTGTTTCTAACTGATCTTAATTCTAACACTTGTGAGAATGTTATACTACCTAAGAATGCTACTTTGGTTGTACTTAGGAAAATACATGAAGAGGAGGAAGAATCCGACCACCAGCTCGGACCAGACCGCCAACCACCAGCTTGGGCCAGTCCAGCGCGACGGAACCAGCAGAAAGAATCGGCCATAACTCTTGATTCACAAAAGCTATGAAGGTCCATGAGGACATTTTGGAAAGCTTACCAAGTCTATTTTCCAATGCAATAATCCCCGACCAGATTGGAATTTTCCCCATAGTGTCCGACCAGATTTAGTGAGGACTGTTCAGGTGGTCGACAGCATACATGTTGTTCAAGTTCTCGTGCAAAACTGTATCAGTCTACGATGATACATGGTACATGGCATATATCGATGGAAAGCTTGTTGAGTCTAGTTTCACACTCAAGAAACGGATCGTCATTTGGACTTCCCACTAGGGAGTTATGACACTTTTAGTGGAGACTGCTTTAGAAACTGACAGCCACGTGGACTCCTAGAAACTCATTTCGTGGAAGCCTTTTCACATTCTAGTCTTTTATTTTCCATCTCATGATCACACCTATAAGGAGGGTTGTTCCTTGTATAAATACTCCTATGCTTGTAAAGAAAAGGGGACTTTTGATAATCTGAATACAGACCACTTTGTTCAGCTGTGTGCTAATAAAAACTAGAGAGAGATCTCTACCCCCTTTGCTCTTGTGTCTTCCTTCGCGGAGATTACAGAAGCGGCCGCGTCATCGGCACCCAATCCGTGCTCCTGATCTATTGATTCCAGGTTACGTAGGTTGGTTTCTTTGAGAGTGTGGTTAGGTGAATCCTTGGTTCAGGCTGCCGTATAGAGACGGTGGTTGGCTCCTTGTGCGTGTCGTCAGGTCGCACTAGTTATCGCTGCTTGCAGCAAGTTATCGGTTGTTTATCAGCTAGTTATCAAGATCAAGATCCTACGTCGTGAAGATCGGGACAACAACCTCATCATTCTCTATGCACACTCGTGAGGCTGACATCACCATACGTCAGTGCTGACCAGACTTGGACCCTGCGGGTCCGGTCGCGCCATCGTGCCACTGTAGCAAAGAGTGACCGGACGCGCTGATCACAACCTCTGGTCACTCTACGGCCCTCTCGGCCAGCCACGCGCCCCCGGCTAAAAATGACCGGACTCTGCCGGCCAGCGTCCGGTCAGGACATGGCCAGCGTCTAGTCGCTGTGTAGCTCTTCCTTTTCTTTTTCTAAGTCCGCAACGACTTTACCCTTGCTTCCAACTTACTAACCACAAAGTGTAGAAATTGTGTGCACATCTGTTAGCATTTTTCAAAGCATTTTACAAGGGTCACAAGTCAGCACACTAGGTTCCTAAATGCAATGCATGAATCATGTCACCTAGTGGCACTCGATAAACCATTTAGCCAAAGATTTCGGCTATCGATCCTAAGTCACTCACACCCTCTATGGTGTCTCAAGTGCAAAACAAAAATGACTCCTATCAATATACCTTTGCCTTAAACCCATTTTTGTTTTTCTCTTTCTTCTTTTTCAAATGATGAGCACTTGATCATCTATGTCCATCATCTCCTCCATGGACCATCTTCTCGCTTCACCACTTGGAATGTACCAACCTTATCTAATTCACACACTTAGCATGAAGGTTAGTATTAGGTTTCATCAATTATCCAAAACCAAACTAGGGCTTTCAATCTCCCCCTTTTTGGTAATTGATGACAACCTATTTATAAAGATATTCAATAAATTTTTCTTGAATTCATGTTGCTTGCCCAAGCATATTACCATGTGTAAAGATTATGGACAAGTTTCATCAACCCAAAATTGGTAGTATTAGCTCTCCCTACATATGTGCTAGGAGTTTGGATTTGAAAGCTTGCACGTATGCATGGATTAAAAGTTTGGGAAAGTAATGACTACCAAATGATGCTAAGGTGTAAAGAATGGACCTTTGAAGCGTGATACCAATCGGAGTTGCCATTTGAACACCATCCTTAGCACCATGGTTAGTTAGATAGCTCTTGCAAAACATGAACACTAGATACCTCGTGAGATCAATATTATAAGCAAGGCACTAGTACCACTTGTAAAATATGCAAGGCACATCTAACTATCATCCTATGCGTGCTAGTTTTCATCTCATCAAACATTTTCTATGATCTAGCATACACTGCACAAGCATGAATAGGGAATTGTGCCATGCAAGCAAACATATGTAATGCACATACAAATGCAACATACAAGTTTATGAGCTTGCTCCTTCCACTTGTGTGCTTCAAATTTTAATTGATTTGTAATTGATCCCCTTGATCCCCTTACAATGTCGTTTCATTTGTTTGCTCCCCCTATCTCTCTATCTTTGTGAATTACTTCTCCCCCTTTGGCATCAATAACCACAAAAGGTGAGCTCAAATTTAGATAGGTTGGGGTGAAAACATGTGAAGTGAGGATCATTTTCCCAATTTGGTTCAATCTAGATCACTTGCAAAAGATATTTGACTCAGTTTGATCCAAGGGCAAGCTTCTTCACACCTCTAAGCGAGGGTTATCATGCACCATGTTGAGTTAAACACTTATAACTCATTTTCTAAATCAAACACTAGGTTCACAAGCCAACAAACATGTCATATGCTACCACTAGATCATATCAAATATAGAAGCAATAGTGGTACCATACAAGCATCAAATTCATTTGATTTTCATGAATGATCCTAAGACATGATAGGAATGACTAGTGCACTAAACAAGTCCTTAGCAATGGATGAATGATATGTCAATCAATTTTACCTTGCTTTGCTCGAAGGAGAGGCATGTCATATAATGGGGGTGCATCAACACATATTTGAGAAGTCAAGTATGTTCAATTCATTCCTTAGCTTGCAAAACCTCTTCTCATCAAGTGGCTTAGTGAAGATATCGGCAAGTTGATCATCGGTGCCCACATTCTCAATTGAAATGTCCCTCTTTTGTTGGTGATCTCTAATGGAGTGATGGCGGACATCTATGTGCTTAGTTCTTACATGTTGAACCGAATTGTTGGTGAGCTTCATGGCATTCTCATTGTCACATAGCAATGGCACTTGTTTGAATTTGATTTCAAAATCATTCAAGATGTCATTCATCCAAAGAATTTGTATACAACAACTATCGGTGGCTATGTATTCGGCTTTGGCGGTTGAAAGTGCAACACTATTTTGCTTCTTTGATGACTAAGAAACAAGTGATCTTTCCAATAGTTGACATGTGCCCGATGTGTTTCTTCTCTTAACCTTGCATCCCACATAATTGGAGTTCGAATATCTAATCAACTCAAACTTTGCTCCTTTAGGATACCACAATCCAACATTTTGTGTATGCTTCAAGTACCTCAATATTCTCTTTGTAGCCTTCAAATGACTTTCTCTTGGTGAGGCTTGAAATCTAGCACACATGCATACACTAAACATCACATCCGGCCTTGATGCGGTCACATAGAGTAGGCTTTTAATCATAGACCGACACATCTTTTGATCCACCATATAGCCATTTGCATCACTATCCAAGCTTCCATTTGTCCCCATTGGTGTACTAATTCCCTTTGCATCCTCCAAGCCAAACTTCTTAAGCATATCTTTGAAGTACTTGCCTTGACTCACAAATATACAATTCTTCAATTGCTTGATTTGAAGACCAAGGAAGTAACTAAGTTCTCCAATCATAGACATCTCAAACTCATTTGCCATCATCTTTCTGAACTCCTCATAAAAGTCTTGATTGGTTGATCCAAATATGATATCATCAACATAGATTTGCAACACAAACAAGTCTTTTCTAATCTTCTTGGTGAAGAGAGTGGTGTCAACCTTGCCCATAATGAATCCCTTAGAGAGTTGGAAATCTCTCAACCTCTCATACCATGCTCTAGGTGCTTGCTTCAAGCCATACAAAGCCTTTCTCAACTTGTTAACATGGTTGGGCTTCTCTCATCTTCAAAACCAGGAGGTTGCTCAACATACACAAGCTCATTGATATACCCATTGAGAAATGCACTTTTCACATCCATTTGGTACAACTTGATGTTATGGGCACAAGCATAGGCTAACAAGATTCTAATTGCTTCCAATCTTACAATCAGGGTATATGTTTCACCAAAGTCAAGACCTTCAACTTGAGTGTATTCTTGAGCTACTAATCTTGCTTTGTTCCCTACAACTATCCCATCTTGATCTTGTTTGTTGCGAAAGACCTATTTAGTTCCAATCACATTGTGTCCCTTAGGCCTCTCAACTAACTCCCATACTTGATTTTTCTTGAAGTTGTTTAGCTCTTCATGCATTGCATTGACCCAATCAACGTCCTTCAAAGCTTCATCTATCTTCTTAGGTTCAATGGATGACACAAATGAGAAGTGTTCACAAAATGATGTCAATCTTGATCTTGTTTGTACAACTCTTGAGATATCACCAATTGTGGAGTCCAATGGATGATCTCTTGCAATATTTGTAGGTTGGAGCACTTAAACTTGATTCCTTGCATTTGATTGATCATTTGGTTGAGATGATGTACTAGCCATTTATTGATCTTGCACTTGAGGTGATGAACTAGCTTGATTTTGATCATGAGAACTACTAGCTTGCATATTTGAGTTAGAGAGCACTTGATCTTTGTCATTTTCAACTTCAATCACTTCTCTAGTGTAACACCCAAAAATTTCAAATTTTAGGATTAATGAATTTCAATTAATTTAGATGACAATTAATGGGAAATTAAAATTTTAAAAATTATTTGGTGATGCATTCATGCTGTTGCATTTATTTTATTTTGTGGTGTGGATTTATTTGTTTTATTTGATTTGGTTTAGAAAATTTGATTTGAAAATGTGTTTGGAAAATTAGAAAAGAAATGGAATATAAAAAGGAAATCCTTTACCTATTCGGCCTGTGCAGTCCAGCTAGCGGCCTGTTTCCCCTTTCTCGGTCTTGGGCCGCTGAACCGAGCCGAGCCCAAAGTCCCCCCCGCTCCTCCTCACGCTCGTGATCGCGTGGGCCGGCCCAGAGCCGCGGCAGCCGCGCCCTCTCCCTCCTTGCTTCGCTGACCACTGGACCCTACTTGTCGGTCTCGTCTTCTTCATCATGTTCGTGACCGAGCCGGACTTTGCCGCCACCGATCCTTGCCAAATTAACCGGGATCTCCTAATCGAACACGACGCGGTGGAGCTATAAAAGTGAAGCTGTGACCCTCCTCTTTCCGTTTTTCCTCTAAACCGCGAGTTCCACCACGTGAAATCGAGTTCTAGGGTTTGAGGTTGTTGAAGATCGGCGGTTGAACGGTTGGGGAGTTTTCGGGTGGATTGGAGGTCAATTTCTTCGCTTGGGTGAGTTTGTCATCTTCTCCTCTCCCTCCCAATGCTTTTCTTTTGAGTTTTTGTGTTATGTATCGCGGGATTGGAGCTCACCGTGGCCGGCAATGGCGCCGCCGTTCATCCCCGAGCCGTGTTCTCTCCTCGGGTCGTCGTAGTGCTCCTAAATCGCCTAGATGAGTTCGGGTTTACTTCCTCTTTTGATTGGTGTTGGTTGCGGGTTGATTGGTGGTCGGGAACGGGGAAGCCGAGTTTTTCCGGCGAACTCCGGTGGCCGGCTATGGTGACCGCCGGCTGGAGGGGAAGAAGAAGTCGCGCTCTCTCTCTCTCTCTCTTTTGCTGGGAATGTTTCCGGCCGTCCGATCTTGGATCAACGGCCGAGATTAGAACTTACCCCTTCGCGGGTAGTTTTTCTAAAGAGCCCCTGGATTTGTTAATAATTAACCCGCCGTCCATAGCGTATAGTTGGAAATACGTTTTAGTGTTTTGAAAGCGTATTTTCTCCCAGTTAAATCAAAAATACGTTTTCAGGTATTTACAGTTTTGCCACTAGGATTGTTTTGGTCATAAAATCTTCGTTTTAACTCCGATTTGATCCGTTCAAGTTGCGTTAGGTTCGTATTTGCGAGCTCTACCTGTTAGTGTAGTTGCACAGTTAGTTTTGACAATTTAATTTTCGAGTTTATAATTAAGTATTTATTTATCTGTAGGAAATCTTAGAAAATTCATAACTTTCATGTTTTAACTCTGAATTTGGTGATCTTTACGTCTGTGTGATCGTAGGAACGTGTAGAAGAGTTTTATAAACTTTTATTACTGTTTTGCTACTGTTGGTGTACTGTTCTAATTATATCTATTTGTTTGCTTCGTGTATGTTTGATTGGATGCATGTGTGTTGTTGATTGATGATCAAGTATAGAAGGTGAGCAGTATCTGAACGATCAGGAGTATTACTTTGAGCCAGATCAGCAGTATCACTCAGAGAATTTTGATCAAGGCAAGTATAACACAGGACTATCCTTGTTACCTATACATCAAAATTATCATACATATGCATGTGTTTACCTTGACAACCTTAGAGATTATAACTTAGTGATTGTTATCTTGATTCCTTGACAACCTTGGGAATGCATATGGGTAGCTATTGCTAGTGCTTAAACTATGAACAATGATCTTGTAATTAGATTAATGGATTAAGCAATCAATCATTAAGATGATTTTACTACTGTTAAAAGGGGGCTAGAGCATGTGTATTATTTGGATGCTCTGGTTTCTCTCCATAAGGACTTATCTGTAAGTGATAACCGGGATATACAGTACAACTGTGTGGGCTATATGGCTCTGGCTTTAGTTGTTTAAAGGACCTTTTCTAGCTTGTTAGTGGTTACCTTAAATGGCGTAAGAATGGCTTGCCACGTTGGGTGTAGGGCGAGCCCCTGTCCTTAGTGTGTATAGGCTGCGGTTGTTGTGCCACTAGGAAGGGGGGTTCTACATCTGCCTGCCGAGTGAATCTAATGGCCCTAACTTGTTAGACGAACTTTTGAATGGCTTTATATGGTTCTCCGGTGTTTGGGCTTGATCTCCCCACGCATTTGGAAATCATGACTTACAGTGAAAGTGTACACCTCTGCGCAGAGTTAAAAACTGGTATACTAGCCGTGCTCACGGATACGAGCGGCCTTGGGGATTCTTACGAAATAGTTGATCATAATTGTGATAACATGTTTATTTATTGTTGTTATTGATATGCTCATGTTAATGCTATTCATTATCTTTATTACAATTGATCATTGGTTCATAAGTGGGAAGTGGATTACTTTGATGCTACTTAATTGCTAATAACTTGATGGTTAAAAGCTAAACGCAGTCAAACAATGTCTATCCATTTGAGCCTTATTAACCCTGTGTTATATTTGTTGAGTTCGACATGGACTCACCCTTGCTATTTCCACCATAACAGATGAAGATTATGAGGAAGATTATCGTAATGAGTACTAGTCTTGGTGTCAACCAGTCAACCATGTCCCTGTGTTTGGAGTTTCCGCTGGAGATCTACTATTAGTTATTATTATTTATCGTTCAAGACTATGTTTAAATATTTATTTGCTATGTAATAAGCACTATGATGATACTATGTAATTTGCCTACTTATGTGTGCGATCATGTCCTGGGGCGCACATGAGTACTTTATGCATCCTATTTTTGTCCTTAAAAATGGGTGTGACATCTAGGCCTTATGTCACCAACATCTATCTTCTTTATTACATTGGCCAATTGAATACCTTTCACATCATCTAGATTCTCATCTTCCTCTTGTGAACCATTGGTTTCATCAAACTCCACATCATAAATATCCATCTTCTTCATTACATTGGCCAATTGAATACCTTTCACTCTTGCTAATAAGAAAGAACACCCATGTATATCTAGTTAAATCATCCACAATCGCAAATCCAAATTTGTTTCCACCAATGCTAAATAAATCCATGTGCAACAACTCAAATGGCTTGCATGTGCTCATCATGCTCTTCTTAGGATGAGAGTTACCAACTTGCTTTCCGGCTTGACATGCACTACATAGCTTGTCCTTCTCAAATGTGACATCTTTCAAGCCTCTAACTAGATTATGCTTAATCAATTTGTTCAATTGTTTTATTCCAACATGACCAAGCCTTCTATGCCATAACCAACCCATGCTAGACTCAGTGATCAAGCATGTTGACAATTGAGCCTCTCTATCATTGAAATCAACCAAGTATAGATTCTCATATCTAAAGATCAAATTAGAGCCATCAACACTTATGATCTGTACATCATCAACTCCAAATATGCACTTGAAACCAAGATCACAAAGTTGAGCTACTGATAATAGGTTGAAGTTCAAGCTCTCTACTAGTAGCACATTGAAAATGCTCAATTCATTGGATATTGCATTCTTACCAAGACCCTTGAGCTTGCCTTTGCCATTATCACAAAATATTATACTATCAACCCTATTGCCATCATTTTCATTGATTGATTAAACATTCGTGAATCACCGATCATGTGTTGTGTGCACCCACTATCAAGTACCCAATGCCTTTCTCCGGTATTGTAATTGACCTACAAAAGAAGATCAATTCTTTTTAGGTATTCAAACTTGCTTGGGTCCTTGAAGGTTAGTTACTAAGGTCTTTGGCACCCAAATGGCTTTCTTCTTTGAGCCCATAATTGGTGTACCAATGAACTTAGCCTTCATACCATTCACACCCTTAGTAAGCAAATAACAAGAATCAAACTTGATGGAGGATACGTTAGCATTCTTGTTCTTGTTCTTGCAATATTGCTCTAAGTGGCCAACTTGCTTGCATCTATTGCAAAACCGACCATTGCTCTTCACAAAACTAGCTTTGAGAGTAGCAAAGGCCGCCTTGCCTTTCTTAGGGGTACAGCCTAATCCCCCTTTGTTAAGAGAGAACCTTGCCTAGGGTGTGAGTGAGCTCATCCACCTCTCTCTTGAGAGTTTCATTCTCAACCATTAGTGAGGCATCATAAGTGAAATCATCACTAGTAGTAGAGGTAGAAGTGGTGGTGGGAGTGGATGATGAGCTACATGAAGGGTTAGTGGGAGCAATAACAATGGGCTCATAAAAAATTCATCAATCAAGTCACATGTTATGCCCACATCACATGATACTATGACATTTTTCTTATCTTATTTAGGAAGCAAGGAGTGAGCCTTTTCAAGCTTAGTGTGAGCTTTGCCAAGCTTCTCATAGGCTTCCTCTAGCCTCTCATGAGTAGCATTAAGCTCATCAAAGGATTGCTCAAGAGCATCAAGCTTCTTTTGCAATTCTTTGCACTTCTTGTTCTTCTTTTTAATTATTGAGTCGGCTTGTTCTAGCATATTCATTAGTTATTCATTAGAGAATTCATCATCACCACTATCATTTTCACTTTCACCCCCATCATTTTCACTTTCATCATATTTTACGTTGGAGCCATTGGCCATGAAGCATGATGGAGTGTCAAATGGTGAAGGCTTATTGTTGATAGCAATGCTTCCTAGAGCCTTCTTCTAGGATGTCTTGTCATCATCACTTGAGTCATCATCGGTAGAAGCATCACTATCCCCTGTGACAACATAGGATCCACCCTTCTTCTTCTTTTTGAAAGTTATTTTCTTTTCCTTCTCCTTCTTTTCTTTCTTTTCTTTCTTGCTCTTCTTCTTCTCATTGTCCTCATTATCACTATTGTAAGGATAATCTGCCACAACGTGATCGGGACTCTTGCACTTGTAGCATAATCTTGCATATTCCTTGCTCTTGGAGTGTTCTCTTCTATTTCTTGTATGATAGCCCTTCTTCTTCATCATCTTGCCAAACTTGGGCACAAAGAGAGCTAGTGCTTCATCATCGCTATCATCATTAGAGCACTCCTCATCACTTGAATCTTCCTTCTTTGCTTTGCCCTTGCTCTTGTTCTTAGAGGATGAAGTGCCGGATTTGAATGCCACACTTTTCTTCTTCTTGTCTTCCTCCTTCACAACCTCATTATCATCATCATTGTATTGATCTTCGGTCATGACATCTCCAAGTACCTCATTAGGAGATACATCTTTCAATCCACCTCTAAAGATGATAGTTCTCAATGTCTTCAATCTTTTTGGCAAGCACATCAAGAACTTATGAGAGAAGTCCTCATCCTTCACCTTCTCATCCCAACTCTTGAGATCGTTGATGATAACTTGAAGCCTATAGAACAACTCTGGAATGGACTCATCATCCTTCATCTTGAAGTTAGATAGCTTGTCTTTGAGCAAGTAGTGTAACACCCCAGGTGTTTATCACCAATTAAGTAGTGGGTTTAAGCTCAAATATGATAGATTAGTGGAGATGACGATGCCAAAGTCAAACCTATGGAAATAAACCGTAACCTAAACTTGGATATTGCACCCTTGCTTACATATAGGCTCAATTAAAAGATATATGCTTGGGTGTTGTTATCAAAGTATCTTCACATGTCTCACATCAATAACTATCTATATTGATCCCTGGAAAAGTTTCATGAAGTTTGGAATCAAAAAGTCACATGAAATGATAAGTTCCATTCCTACTGGAATTTGTACCATTAAGTGAATGGAATTATAGATCGTCAACCAAACTTTTCAACTTTTCCCAAATGACTCTAGATGAACTCTACAACAAAAGTCATGAAGGGTTCATGTCGAGCAAATGTCAAGAAAATGCTCCGATTGGCCTAAAACCCTAGTTTCGGCTTTATCGAGTTGTTACATTGACCAAAGTGAAAGTTTGACTTCTGTACCAGTGATGAGGTTTGACCTTAAACAAAAGTTTTAGTTCCTCTTGTGTAGAACAAACTTTGTTTAATGGTCAAGAACTAGTTTGGCCTCTAACCTAGTCAAATAGAGATCACAAGATTGAATCAGCTGCTGTTTTTCAAAGTCCAGAAAATATTCTAAGTCCTGAGTTGGCAGCAATAAGTTGACATGTTTGGTAACCTTTATCTCCCTAACCATGATAAACCAGTTCAAGGTCCTTTAATAAAAGTTTTAGATTGAGTTGTGTACAACAAACTTTGTTTTTGGATCATACCATGATTCAGCCTGGAAATAAGTCAAACTATGGACCAAAGTTTGAATATACAACTGTTTTCAGACTTAGAAAAGATTTAAGGCCGAGTTTAGTCAACTTGATTGACATGTCACGTTCTTGAGATTTTGTTAAGCAACTTGGTTTGACCCCTTAATGAAAGTTGGAGTAGACATTATGGAGAAGAGCATATAAAAAGATGGCATTAGTTGGACTTCAATTGGACCATCAATTTTGAAGTTTGTTAATTGCCATCAATGCTTTGACAATGCCATTTTGGAAGTTAATTACCTACTAATCCATAGCCCTAATGGCCGAGCACCCTTAACCAAAGTTGTAGAGTTTGTTGTGGGCTTCAACTTTGCTTTAACGCCATGTCCAAATTTCCACCCGAGCTGGCCCATAACGGCGTCTCAAACCGGCTGCTCCGTCGCGCGCCACGTATTCAGGGAAATGCCTGAGGGGCGAACACGCGCCCGGGGACGTGGCCGCCATGCGCCTTGCTTGCTGCCGCGTGCCCTGTCTTCCCCTGTGTCTCCAGATATGGATGGCGAGTCTCCACTCCTTCCCACTTTCGCTCATCCCTTCCTCGTTGTGCACACACTAGCACGCGAGCGCCGTCATAGGAGCCACCGAGCGAGCTCAAGCTCACAAGTTCGCCGCTGCTGTGTTCCCGCCGCTCCGTGCTCCCTCGCGTCCCGTTGCGTGCACCACCGCCACCTCCTTCGCAAATCCTAGCTAGAGCCCCACTGCTGGCCGCCCCTCCGCCGTCACAGTTCACCGTCACCGGAGCCGCCTCTACCGCGGGTTCCTGTGCTCGTGGCCAGGGCGCCACGACCCGTCTCCCGGCCATCCGCGACCACCAGCGGGTGCGCATGGGTCCCCTGGTGCTCCCTCGCCCCTCAGCTGTCGCCGGCGAGCGCCCTCCGGCCGGTACCGCAAGCCTCCGGCGAACCTCCTCTGTTCAGTTCGCGTGAAGGACCTCGCGCGACAATTCGACTAAAGGGAGGGGCCTATCTGCACACCACTGACTCATATGAATAGTGACTTTGTACTGCGGGTTGATTTGGAAGAACTGCAGGGACTCCGTTGCAAAGTTGTTTTTCCTTTTTCGTTTTTCTGGTTTTCTTTTCCAGAAAATTATGCCAAACTTTGAAAATGTGTAGTAATTAGTAGACAAATCATAAAATAGCAAATGAGGACTTTTTGGAATTCTTGTGAAATTATCTATGCAGTGGATCTATAATATGTAATGTTTTAGTTTAAAGTTTTAGTTCTAAAAATAGATCTTGGCATCTAGGTTTTCATTGCTAGTTATATTTGTCATTTTCATAACTGCAAATTTAGAGCTCAAAATGAAGTGAAATTTTTGTGTCATGCTACTCATGTGATGTTTGAGGTGTGGTAATAATTTCATGAATTTGGGGTGCTGTATGAGTGAGTTATTAGTGTATCTTGCTCTCACTTGATTTATTGCAATAGCCATTTGTCTTTTTCATAGAGGTTGTTATACATGTCTAAATGGCTTGAAATTTGGAAAATATACTATTGGGAGCATCCTTAGGACACTGTAATTTTGGTAGAATTTATTGTGCAATTTTGCTATGTGTTCATAATTCCACCTAATTATCTAAATAAATTAAGAAAATGCATTAAAAGAATTTATTTAGAAATGGAAATTATGTTTTCTGGTGTTCATTAGTCATGTGTGACATGTTAGTAAAGTTTGTTTTGTCTAACTATATGTTTGCAACATAAGTTAATAATTATTTCTTGCAAATAAGGTTTCTGGACAGATCTGGAAACTTAGCAAAGTTCTTCATGATAATGTGCTTTGTTGTAAAACTTATTTATACAAAAGTTGTAGATAATTTATTTATCTAGTTGCTGTTAAAATTTGGTGGCATTTATCCATGTGGTTTAGGAGTTATAGCTGTTTAAAGTTGGGTTACAGAATTGCTTGCTCTCTGTCTTGTTAGACCAGTTTCTGTGTTTGTGTAAATTCGACATATTAAACCTTGGAATCTGTTGATGCAAAAGTGAATCTGCAAACACAAAGGGCTAATACCTGAAATCGATATCCAAAGCGTGCCAGTCGATTTGACCTGTTAATCGACAAGGATGAAGATACGAGCACTTTGGTCCTAACAACAGCGATACGCCCGGAAGTCACGGCCAAGAGGTACTCACGCGGAACTCGAGGATCGACAAAGATTGCACTTAGAGCAATGCAACTCGCCGAATCGATGAGAACTCGTAAAAAGGAAAAATATGCAAATTGACGAAGTCGCCGAAAAGTAGATGTAAATAAGAGTAAAAGCTGGTTTTTGATGTATTGATTTATTGCTATTACATTGCCCTTCACTCTATATTTATACCCTGATCTATAGAAACATAATCGAATACGACTAGGACACTAAACCCAAGTCTAAGAAAAAGAACATGACTTTGACACAACTCAGACTCTACTAATCGTAAACAAGGAAATCAACTCCTATTTTATTCCATAGTCCGCCTTAATCACGATGGTATTCTCATCGGCCTCCTTTTCACCAGCACAGCCCCTTTTCCATCGGCAGCAACCTTCGATCTCCTTCCATCGGTACATTCCCTGTTTCATCAGCTGCAGTCTTCACACCTTCCTTCATCGGTGCATTCCCTTATCTTATCGGCAACAGTCTCCAAACCTTCTTCCATCGGCATCGGCAATAACACCCTTGACCTCATCGGCAACATTCCAAATTAAATTCATACACTGTCACCGCTTAAAAACAAACTTATTCTCCTTGGCTATCAATTCACACGGCAATCTTTCCCTTGCCGATTAGCCTTTCCTGATCATCTTGACACGTGCTAAAAACGGTGTCAACACATGCCCCCAATTTCGGAGTATAAGATACTGATGCTCCGAAATTTACTCCAACTGATGCTTTGCTATTATCTATTTCTTTAACCCATTCTCCAAGCATAACATGATTCGTTACCAAATTCAATCAAATCTAGATCCAATCCATGTATCTCAATATATATCGCATTTTTTCCAACCTTCTTTGCCTTAACTACGGTTGAGATACCAAAATAACAATCCATCAACAATATCTTACCGCAACGCATCATTTTTAGAACTGAAAAATCTCGTATCAAAATATCCTTCAAGTTATGATTACTTGCCGTCAAATGTTCTGTACCATCCCTTGATTGTCGTGCGAACAGTTACCATACCCAACTGAACCACCTCGATCCATCCGCATACGGCATAGAGATAAGTCAAGAATACCCCTACTCCGAATAACCTATAAATAGATTCCTCTGGGTTGTTCATTGTCACACCCATTTTTAAGGACAAAAATAGGATGCATAAAGTACTCATGTGCGCCCCAGGTCATGATCGCACACATAAGCAGACAAATTACATAGTATCATCACAGTGCTTATTACATAACGAATATATGTTTAAAACATAGTCTTGAACAATAAATAATAATATCTAATAATAATCTTCAGCGGAAACTCCACACAGGGACACGGTTGACTGGTTGACACCAAGACTAGTACTCATTACGGTAATCCTCATCACAATCTTCATCTGTTATGGTGGAAATAGCAAGAGTGAGTCCATGTCGAACTCAACAAATATAACACAGGGTTCATGAGGCTCAAATGGCTAGACACTGTTTAACTGCGGTTAGCTTTTAAATATTATAACTTTCAATTGAGTAGCATCAAGATAGACCACTTCCCATTAAAGAACCAATGATCAATTGCAATAATGACAACGAATAACATTAACAAGAGCATAATATTAATCAACAATAATTAAACATAATATAACAATGGTGATCATCTATCTGTAGATGTTCCAAGGCCGCTCGTATCCGTGAGCACGGCTAGTATACCAGTTTTTAACTCTGCGCAGAGGTGTACACTTTCACTGTAAGTCATGATTTCCAAATGAGTGGGGAGATCAAGCCCAAACACCCAAAAACCATATAAAGCCACTCAAGAGTTCGTCTAACAAGTTAGGGCCATTAGATTCACTCGGCAGGCAGATGTAGAACCCCCCTTCCCTGTGGCACAACAACCGCAGCCTATACACACTAGGCCAGGGGCTCGCACTACACCCAACGTGGCAAGCCATTCTTACGCCATTTAAGGTAACCTCTAACAAGCTAGAAAAGGTCTCTTGAACAACTAAAGCCAGAGCCATATAGCCCTCACAGCTGTACTGTATATCCCGGATGATCACGTACAGATAAGTCCTTACGGAGAGTAACTAGAGCATCAAAAATAATACACATGCTCTAGCCCCCTTTTAACAAAAATTAAATCATCTTAATATTTGGTTACTTGATCCATTAATCATATTACAAGATCATTGTTCTTAAATTTAAGCACTAGCCACAGCTACCCATATGCATACCCAAGGTTGACAAGGAATCAAGACATCAAACACTAAGTTATAATCTCTAAGGTTGTCAAGGTAAGCATATGCATATGTATGATAATTTTGATGAATAGGTAACAAGGATAGTCCTGTGTTGTACTTGCCTTGATCAAAGCTCTCCAAGTAGTACTGCTGACTTGGTTCAAAGTAATACTCCGAATCGTCCAAATACTGCTCACCTTCTATACTCGATCATCAATCAACAACATACATGCATCCAATCAAACATACACGAAGCAAACAAATAGATATAATTAGAACAGTACACCAACAGTAACAAAACAGTAATAAAAGTTTATAAAACTCTTCTACACGTTTCTACGATCACACAGACGTAAAGATCACCAAAATCGGAGTTAAAACGTAGAAGTTATGAATTTTCTAAGATTTCCTATAGATCAATAAATACTTAATTATAAACTCAAAAAATAAATTATCAAAACTAACTGTAAAATTATACTAACATGTAGAGTTCGCAATTACGAACCTAACGCAATTTGAATGGATCCAATCGGAGTTAAAACGAAGTTTTTATGGCTAAAACAGTGCTAGTGGCAAAACTGTAAATTACTGAAAACGTATTTTTGAATTAACCGATTGAAAATACGCTTTCAAAATATAAAAACGTAAACTCAGCTTTACGCCTTGGGACCGCGGGTTGATTACTAGAAAACGCAGGGTCTCTTTAACAAAATTCACCGCGAAAGGGTATCTTTTAATCTCGGCCGTCGATCTCAACTCCAACGGCTCTCGCTCATTCTTCACCCAAACCAGTTATGTCGCCGCCGCCCCGCCCCTTCTCCACGGCGGCGCCATGGCCGGCGGCTTGCCGGTCATGCTATCTCGCTCAAACCTCGCTAAAAAAACACAAGAGACTCACCAACCGATAGAGAAACTCATGGAGATCTCACCTAGGGTTTCAATGAAATCGGAAACGAAAAGAAGACGACGAGTAGCTCCAGTAGGCGGACGGCAACACCCCTACACACGGTGACAAGGCAACCATGCCCCTATTTCAAAATTGGTAGCAAAATTGGATTCGCAACATCAAGCGGAGATCGTTAAGGCAACTTACAGCTGCTAGGTCTCACGGTGGCCGACGAATTTCCCCCTACGGCGGCTCCTAGCTTTGGCGACGGCGGTTAGGGCTTCCAACGAGAGGGATAAGTCACGTTACGATCTAAAACCGACCGGAACAACTTGGCTTTAGCTTAAATAGAGGATGACATAACCAATTTGGGAAGATATCCCCTACTTTGCGGATTCGATTTGGAGGCGCCGGTGAAAATCGTGACCGTCTCGGTTACGACTGAGGAAGGGGACGACTGGCAACAGGGTCCCGGTCGTCAGCGAAACGGAAGGAAGGGAGGGCGCGACTACGGGCTGGCCAACCGGACCGGGCCGCGCAGCAGGCTGGGCTGGTTTACCGACGCGAGCAGGAGAACGAACTTGGGCCGCCGGTAGCTGGCTGCCGAGCCCAGCAGGTAAGCAGGTGAGTCTTTCTTCTTTTTTTTTTTATTTATTTGTTTTCAAAATATTTCAAATACTTCCTAAACCAAAATAAAAATAAAATAAAACAAATATAGCAGCACACAATAAAAACATATGCAACAGCATGAATGCAACACAAAATTTATTTTGGTATTATTTTAAATTGGACTTTATTTGTTATCTAAGTTATTTCAATTTTTGTTATCTCAAAATTTGGGTGTTACAAATTCTACCCCCCTTAAAAGAATCTCGTCCTCGAGATTGGATTGCTTACTCAAACAACTGCGGATATGACTTCCTCAATTCATCCTCTCTTTCCCAAGTTGCCTCTGCCTCTGAATATCGATTCCACTGTACTTTACACATCTTAATAACCCGACTTCGAGTAACCCTCTCAGCAGTTTCTAAAATCTTAATCGGAACCTCTTCATATGTAAGATCCTCCTTAACAGTCAATTCTTCCAAAGGTATCTGCTCCTCAGGCACCCTCAAACACTTCTTAAGTTGTGAAACATGAAACACATCATGCACCCCAGCTAAATTCTCAGGCAACTCTAATTGATAAGCAACTTCCCCACGTCTAGCAACAACTTTAAATGGTCCAACATACCTTGGTGCTAGTTTACCTTTCATGTTAAATCTCTTCACACTTCTCATAGGTGACACCTTCAAATAAACATAATCACCTTCTTCAAAAACTAGATCTCTTCTCCTATTATCAGCATAACTCTTCTGACGAGATTGTGCCACTCTCAAATTCTCACGAATCACTCGCACTTGATCTTCTGCGTTTCTAAGAACATCTGTACCAAACACCTGAGATTCACCTGTCTGATCCCAAAACAATGGAGTTCTACACTTACGTCCATACAAAGCTTCAAACGGTGCCATCTTAAGACTCTGTTGATAACTATTATTGTAAGAAAATTCTGCATAAGGCAAACTCTTATCCCAACTAGTTCCATATTGCAATGCACAGGCTCTCAACATATCCTCTAATACCTGGTTAGTCCTTTCAGTCTGTCCATCTGTCTGTGGATGATATGCGGTACTAAAGTTCAATTTAGTTCCTAAAGATTCATGCACAGCTTGCCAAAAGTGCGATGTAAACTGCGTACCCCGATCAGACACAATCTTCTTTGGTACTCCATGCAAACATACTATTCTCTCCATATACAAGGTAGCTAATTGTGCTCCCGTGTATTTAGTCTTGACTGGTATGAAATGAGCAACTTTAGTCAACCTATCCACTATCACCCAAATAGAATCATAACCTCTCTGAGTACGCGGTAACCCTACTATAAAGTCCATACCAACTTCCTCCCACTTCCATTCAGGGATTTTCATTGGTTGCAACAATCCAGCAGGTCTTTGATGCTCTGCTTTCACCCTCTGACAAGTATCACACAATGCCACATACTCAGCCACATCTCGCTTTAATCTAACCCACCAATATTTCTGTTTAAGATCCAAATACATCTTAGCACTACCAGGATGAATAGAATAAGCTGACTCATGAGCCTCACGAAGAATTGCCTGTCTAATAGCTTGATCCTCAGGTACACACAGCCTCTTTCCAAACCACAAAATTCCATTATCATCCATTCTAAAGCCTGGTGACTTACCAATCACTATATCCTCCGCTATCTTCTTTAATTTCTCATCCTTCAATTGACCCTTATAGATCTCTTGCTCTAAAGTAGGCTCTATTACTAATTCCATTGCATTAGTAACAATTCCCAAGTTCAGATATTCAAATTCAGCACATAACTCACTAGTCATAGACAATGTTCTTATCTCATTGGCATAACTTTTCCTACTAAGAGCATCAGCCACTACATTAGCCTTACCAGGATGATAGTGTACCTCAATATCATAATCCTTAATCAACTCCAACCATCTGCGTTGCCTCAAATTCAGATCTGACTGAGTGAAAATATACTTCAAACTCTTATGATCAGTGTATATATCACTCTTATGTCCAATCAAATAATGTCTCCAAATCTTTAAAGCATGAACAACAGCTGCTAACTCCAAATCATGTGTAGGATAATTCAACTCATGCTTTCTCAACTGTCTAGATGCATAAGCCACAACTCTGCCTTCTTGCATAAGAACACATCCCAATCCTTGACGAGAAGCATCACAATAAATAGAAAACTTCTTACTCAAATCTGGTAAAACCAAAACTGGCGCTGTAGTCAACCTCTTCTTCAACTCCTCAAAACTAGCTTGACATTTATCAGACCACACAAATTTAGCATTCTTTTCTAACAGAGATGTCATAGGTTTAGCAAGTTTAGAAAACCCTTCAATGAACCGTCTATAATATCCAGCCAAACCCAAGAAACTGCGAATCTCACTAACATCTGTAGGTGGTTTCCAATTCAATACATCCTTCACCTTGCCTGGATCCACCGATATACCTCCATTAGAAACAATATGACCAAGAAAAGAAACTTCCTTCAACCAAAACTCACATTTACTTCGCTTCGCATACAGTTTATGCTCTCTAAGCTTCTGCAATACCAACCTCAAATGTTCAGCATGCTCTACCTCTGTCTTGGAAAATACCAGTATATCATCAATAAACACTACCACAAACTTATCCAAATACTCCATGAACACCTTATTCATCATGTACATAAAGTATGCAGGTGCATTGGTCAATCCAAACGACATAACAGTATACTCATACAATCCATACCTTGTAGTAAAAGCTGTCTTTGGAATATCAGAGGCACGAATCTTCAACTGATGATATCCAGAACGTAAATCAATCTTAGAGAACACACAAGCACCTCTCAACTGATCAAACAAATCATCAATCCGGGGCAAAGGATACTTATTCTTGATAGTTACTTCATTTAGTGACCGATAATCAACACACATCCTCTGACCACCATCTTTCTTATCAACAAAAATAACTGGTGCTCCCCAAGGTGATGAACTAGGTCGAATAAAACCTTTTTCTTGTAATTCTTTAATTTGTTTCTTAAGTTCTTCTAATTCATCTACTCCCATCCTATATGGTCGTTTGGCTATAGGTGCAGTTCCGGGTAATAATTCAATAAGAAATTCAATGTCTCGGTCAGGTGGCATACCTGGCAATTCATCAGGGAAGACATCCGGAAATTCCTCAATCACTGAATTCTCATTAATAGTATCTTCAATTTGATTCACCACCGCGGTTGGTTGCTTCTGCATTGCTACATCCACATTGATTTTATCTCCATTAGGCGCAGTCACAACTACCACTTTCTGCTGACACTGAATCTCTGCCTGATTTTGCTTCATCCAGTCCATACCCAATATCACATCAATTCCAGATGTTCTCAACACTATAGGAGTTATCTTAAACTCTACCCCCCTTAATACCATACTAATTGGAAGACAACGATTACTGGTTTGCATGGTACCTCCAGGTGAATTTACTAAGAGAGGTTCTTTCATGGCTAGCATGGGTATACTATGCATTTTAACAAAAATATTGGATATGAATGTATGAGATGCTCCAGAGTCAAAAAGAACAGTTGCGGGAGTGGAATGTACATTGAACGTACCAATCATAACTTCTGGTGCACCATGAGCTGTATCAGAAGACACGTGATTCACCCTTCCAGTACCCGAGTGCCTCTGGTTGCTCTTCTGGCTCTGAGGAGTCTGTTGATTCTGCTTCTCAGGACAATTATAAGACAAATGGCCCTCTTTACCACAGACAAAGCATCTAATAGGAGTACTGGGAGAATTATTCTTCATGGGGGTAGCATTGGGATTCCCAGTGCGAGGAGTCTGTTGCCCACTCTGCTGATACTGTTGACGCTGTGGATATGATGAACGCTGTTGCGACTGATTGTTTTGCCAATTTTGGGACCACCTCTGATTTGAATTGCGATTACCCTGGCTAACCGGTCCCTGAAACTTCTGATGAAAGCCATGCTGAGAATTTGTGCGCTGACGGTTGTTGCTTCCTGAGCCTTGCACCTTCATCTTTCTCTTCCTATCCATCTCCTTACGCTCATTATCCAACACAATAGCCTTGTTCACCAGCTCTTGAAAGCTAGCATAGCTATTCCCCTTCAGTTGCAAGCGAAGATCATAATAAATTCCCTTCAAGAAAAGACGTTGCTTGTCTGCATCTTCCCTAACTTCATTGGGAGCATAGCGAGCCAACTGGGTAAACTTGTCATGATATTCGCTCACGCTCATCTGTCCCATCCTCAGGTTTCTGAATTCTTCTTGCTTCAGCTCAATTATACCTTCAGGAATATGACGAGCTCGAAAATCTCTAACAAACTCATTCCAAGTGATAGGAGGAGCATTGTCAGGGCGTGCAGCCTGGTACGACTCCCACCAAGTCTGAGCTGTTCCTTGTAACTGACCAGATGCATACAACACCTTCTCCATATCATTGCATTGAGCTATGTTCAGCTGTTTCTCCACCGCCCTCACCCAATCATCTGCTTCTAGAGGATCAGCAGCGTGAGAAAACACTGGAGGGCGTCCTTTCAAAAATTCTCCACGCTTATCCCTTACTTGAACAGGTGGTGGTCCTCCAACAGGGGGATTGTTCTGCATATGCTGCATAAACATCTGCATCAGCTGATTCTGAGTTTGCATGAGTTCCTCCATAGTAACGGGTGGATTAACACCCCCACGACCTCTGCCACGACCTCTGCCTGACATCTGTTTCCAAAACACAGAAGATGGATTTTCAGTACAAACCGAGATGATAAATACAATAGATAAACAAAATCTGATTTTCTGGACGAACTCCAATTTCAGCAACTCAGTAAAACTGTCATATCTCGAGCTACAGACATCCAAATCAGGTGATCTTTACATGGTTGGAAAGCTTATCAAATTATCTACAACTCGTATTCACAGCACTTTTTCTGATTCTGTCAATAAATTGATCAAAAACTGAATTTAACAGAAACTGTTCCCGAATTCCAGACTGTGCAGTAACTCCAACTTATAACAGGTATATCTCTCAACTCATAATAGATATTAAGGTGATTCTTGTGGGATTAGAAAGATACAGAAGTCTATTTATTCCCAGTAAAATTTCTTAATTTTCCCATGAACGGATTTTAAGTTATTTCTAAAACATCCCAGACTGATCCAGAAATCAGCAAAGGACAGAATTAAGTTAACCTCATGTTCACTAATATATCTTGATCAATCTTAATATTCTTAACATTAGAATTTGTAAGCATGTCAACAAAACTCCAGCACACATTACAAAGATCCAAATCACACATTATCATAATAACAATCCATCAATCACACAATCGTTCACACCACAAACTGACTCTTAAAACAATCCGAACTAGAAATTAACTCGCAACTACTATCGTTCTTATTACATAGGGATTTTTCCTATTTCCTAATTAAACTTCTCATAAATCTTAGGACGACCTAACTCCGCCCTTAATTGGTCAATCTCCTTGTAAGCTTGCTCCTTAAGTTCCTTTTCCTTCAGCAACTCATCCTTCAAGTCCGCCTCATGAAGAGCCATTTCACGAGCTAATGCCACCGTTGCTTGCAAAGTCAAGGAGGAATCATCCGCAAGTGGCACGGTCCAAATTCCCTTGTCATGCAAGAAACAAGGAAAATGCCGAAGTGCACCCTTCAGCGTCTTGTCCGAGCGTAGACCATGGTAGTAAACGAATGCATTGTAAGCGACATCCTCCATACTTGTCTCCACGGTTGCCCGGCTCACTCGGGTAATAAACTTTGACTCCACCTTAGGCTCCTTAGTGGTAGGATCCCTTTTCTTGACCCATAACTCCGTCTTCCAATAGGAATCCATCCATGGATGACTATACTCCGCACTGCGATACTCTAAAGTAGCCTCCCAGTCGTAATAGTAGTTGTCCAAGGTTCTTGTCAATATATCATGGAAGAAAGCATCAGCCTTAGGAACCATGATATGAAACTTCGTAGTCCACCCCATAACTACATCCTCCATAGGTGTATCACCAACTCTTGATTCAGCATCAGATAGCTCTTGATCACCCTCTTCCTTTGGCTCCTGGGGTTTGAAACGAGCAACATATTGTGCAGCTGACAGACGAGGATGAGGAGGCATCTACAAGATTTAGACATAGATTAGATAGAATCAATGTATTTTCGCAATAGAATAAAGTAGAGGAAGCATAAAACTTTAGTAATTAACAAGGTAAAAAGAGGAAGCATGAATTAGATGAAGTATGGATGCTATCAACGACCATTCTAACTAGGCTTGCGTCCTACAGTCAACACGGCTCCGATACCAATCTGTCACACCCATTTTTAAGGACAAAAATAGGATGCATAAAGTACTCATGTGCGCCCCAGGTCATGATCGCACACATAAGCAGACAAATTACATAGTATCATCACAGTGCTTATTACATAACGAATATATGTTTAAAACATAGTCTTGAACAATAAATAATAATATCTAATAATAATCTTCAGCGGAAACTCCACACAGGGACACGGTTGACTGGTTGACACCAAGACTAGTACTCATTACGGTAATCCTCATCACAATCTTCATCTGTTATGGTGGAAATAGCAAGAGTGAGTCCATGTCGAACTCAACAAATATAACACAGGGTTCATGAGGCTCAAATGGCTAGACACTGTTTAACTGCGGTTAGCTTTTAAATATTATAACTTTCAATTGAGTAGCATCAAGATAGACCACTTCCCATTAAAGAACCAATGATCAATTGCAATAATGACAACGAATAACATTAACAAGAGCATAATATTAATCAACAATAATTAAACATAATATAACAATGGTGATCATCTATCTGTAGATGTTCCAAGGCCGCTCGTATCCGTGAGCACGGCTAGTATACCAGTTTTTAACTCTGCGCAGAGGTGTACACTTTCACTGTAAGTCATGATTTCCAAATGAGTGGGGAGATCAAGCCCAAACACCCAAAAACCATATAAAGCCACTCAAGAGTTCGTCTAACAAGTTAGGGCCATTAGATTCACTCGGCAGGCAGATGTAGAACCCCCCTTCCCTGTGGCACAACAACCGCAGCCTATACACACTAGGCCAGGGGCTCGCACTACACCCAACGTGGCAAGCCATTCTTACGCCATTTAAGGTAACCTCTAACAAGCTAGAAAAGGTCTCTTGAACAACTAAAGCCAGAGCCATATAGCCCTCACAGCTGTACTGTATATCCCGGATGATCACGTACAGATAAGTCCTTACGGAGAGTAACTAGAGCATCAAAAATAATACACATGCTCTAGCCCCCTTTTAACAAAAATTAAATCATCTTAATATTTGGTTACTTGATCCATTAATCATATCGCAAGATCATTGTTCTTTGTATAAGCACTAGCCACAGCTATCCATATGCATACCCAAGGTTGACAAGGAATCAAGACATCAAACACTAAGTTATAATCTCTAGGGTTGTCAAGGTAAGCATATGCATATGTATGATAATTTTAATGAATAGGTAACAAGGATAGTCCTGTGTTGTACTTGCCTTGATCAAAGCTCTCCAAGTAGTACTGCTGACTTGGTTCAAAGTAATACTCCGAATCGTCCAAATACTGCTCACCTTCTATACTCGATCATCAATCAACAACATACATGCATCCAATCAAACATACACGAAGCAAACAAATAGATATAATTAGAACAGTACACCAACAGTAACAAAACAGTAATAAAAGTTTATAAAACTCTTCTACACGTTTCTACGATCACACAGACGTAAAGATCACCAAAATCGGAGTTAAAACGTAGAAGTTATGAATTTTCTAAGATTTCCTATAGATCAATAAATACTTAATTATAAACTCGAAAAATAAATTATCAAAACTAACTGTAAAATTATACTAACATGTAGAGTTCGCAATTACGAACCTAACGCAATTTGAATGGATCAAATCGGAGTTAAAACGAAGTTTTTATGGCTAAAACAGTGCTAGTGGCAAAACTGTAAATTACTGAAAACGTATTTTTGAATTAACCGATTGAAAATACGCTTTCAAAATATAAAAACGTAAACTCAGCTTTACGCCTTGGGACCGCGGGTTGATTACTAGAAAACGCAGGGTCTCTTTAACAAAATTCACCGCGAAAGGGTATCTTTTAATCTCGGCCGTCGATCTCAACTCCAACGGCTCTCGCTCATTCTTCACCCAAACCAGTTATGTCGCCGCCGCCCCGCCCCTTCTCCACGGCGGCGCCATGGCCGGCGGCTTGCCGGTCATGCTATCTCGCTCAAACCTCGCTAAAAAAAACACAAGAGACTCACCAACCGATAGAGAAACTCATGGAGATCTCACCTAGGGTTTCAATGAAATCGGAAACGAAAAGAAGACGACGGGTAGCTCCAGTAGGCGGACGGCAACACCCCTACACACGGTGACAAGGCAACCATGCCCCTATTTCAAAATTGGTAGCAAAATTGGATTCGCAACATCAAGCGGAGATCGTTAAGGCAACTTACAGCTGCTAGGTCTCACGGTGGCCGACGAATTTCCCCCTACGGCGGCTCCTAGCTTTGGCGACGGCGGTTAGGGCTTCCAACGAGAGGGATAAGTCACGTTACGATCTAAAACCGACCGGAACAACTTGGCTTTAGCTTAAATAGAGGATGACATAACCAATTTGGGAAGATATCCCCTACTTTGCGGATTCGATTTGGAGGCGCCGGTGAAAATCGTGACCGTCTCGGTTACGACTGAGGAAGGGGACGACTGGCAACAGGGTCCCGGTCGTCAGCGAAACGGAAGGAAGGGAGGGCGCGACTACGGGCTGGCCAACCGGACCGGGCCGCGCAGCAGGCTGGGCTGGTTTACCGACGCGAGCAGGAGAACGAACTTGGGCCGCCGGTAGCTGGCTGCCGAGCCCAGCAGGTAAGCAGGTGGGTCTTTCTTCTTTTTTTTTTTATTTATTTGTTTTCAAAATATTTCAAATACTTCCTAAACCAAAATAAAAATAAAATAAAACAAATATAGCAGCACACAATAAAAACATATGCAACAGCATGAATGCAACACAAAATTTATTTTGGTATTATTTTAAATTGGACTTTATTTGTTATCTAAGTTATTTCAATTTTTGTTATCTCAAAATTTGGGTGTTACATCTAGGCGCCACCTCAGGGGTGGCCGCCGGCCGCATGGGCCTGGACGCCTCCTCAGGTGTGGCTGGCGTCGTGAGCCAAGTGTCCAGCGTAGGGATGGCTGTCGCTGTAGCCCATACATCCGAGGCAACTGCTAGCCAGGCTTCGCAGGTGATTGATGGAGACGACGACCAAAGTGACTTGCTTGGAGGGTGAGTTTCTATCACCTACGAATTTGCATGGCTGTGAATATGGCAGATTCCTTGTGTTAACAGGTTGGATTCTAGTCAAAACTTAGAAACAACTAACGATGATTGTACTCCTGAAGCATCTAGAAGGTAATTGACACTAGTGCTGAAATTTTATGTTACTATTAATGGCAACTTGGTTAGAAAACTAAATAGATGCTTTCTATCATCACAACCAAAGCTTGGAGATTTCAAGTATGACTAAGGGAAAACATAGTAAATCTAAATCTGGACCATCAAAAAGGTAGTTTTCCTAATTCTGAATTTTTTCCATTAGACTATTATATATTAAACTAATACCATTTATTGCTGCAAATGAACGTTTGTAGGTTAAGAAGTGCCTCAGATCAGCCGGGAGCAAGGGCTAGGTACAAAGCATAATGTGCCACTCGACAGCCCCTCCATGGGTACTAAAGCAAAAAAAACACACAACCACCTAGCCCTATAATGAGTACAAGAAGCAAAATTAAGACTTAGCCTTTAATTTTCGATATACTTGTTCTCATATGTCATGCCATGTACTGCATGTTGGCTTGGCTTGGTTAATGTGAGCGAGTGTATGTGATTTTATTAGTGAACTTAGACATCTTGCGTACTTATATGTGCACCTTGTTCATGTATGCTCTGAACCTGCTTAATGTTCCATCCATTGATTTGTCATCATTGTGTATGTGTACACTTGGATTGCAGTTGTGGATTTTATATGCATTTCAAATGTTCAGTGTGATGTATGTCATGTGTAAATATAAAAAAATAATGATTCCATGTTTGAAAATATATTGTACTTTATTTTGAAAAATTATTGATAGTAGACAGTCTGAAAGGCCTTCATGGCTCTACTGTTGCACATGAGGTTGCGACTGATGTACTGTTGCCAAAGGCGAGTTTGCGTATAAATTAATGTCGTTAGAGCCTCAAACTAACAGAAGGGCCAAGGAAATGAATTTCGTTTTAGAGCCTAGGGATGTTCAAAACAAAAAACTCCAAGAAAGAAAATACAACTTTTTTAGGCCAAGGAACTAAGTTTCTCTAAATATTATGTCAACCATTACTACTAAATAATAGATGTTGGGTCATCCCAGCCCAAACTTCTGAGTGGACCAATAAATATGGCTCAAAATGCCCCCCTTGGGTTTTAAGGCTGACGTCACCAATCCACGCTCTCCCTCCGGCCGCCTCCACTCCACGGGCTCTTCATGGAGCGGCTCAAATCGGCGGTGCCGACCGAACTCAGGCAGGCCGTCGGCGAGGGCACGGCTGCCGACCTCCCCGCCACCACCTCTCGCCTGTTCGCCTTCTTCGACAGCCTTCCTCTCTTCCACCAGGTAACCACCGCCCACCCTCCCCTTTAGGTTCTCGATGCCCCTCTACCCCAGGAGGCCTGAGTTTAGCTGATAGGTCGCTGGGTCTGAATGGATGTTTTCGACTGCAAGGTTAAGCAAGAGCTGACCGACCCCGAACTTGCGCTGTGCCGCAAAGACAAGGTGAAGGCTGTAGAGTTGAAGGGCCACGGCAATGCGTGCTTCTCAAGGAGGGAGTTTGGGGAAGCTCTCGGGTACTATTCGCAGGTTTGTGTCCACCTACTTATTTGGAACATGCGGATTGAATTTTCACTTTGGTTGGTCGAAATTATATAACGGCTGTAAACTTGATTGATATTATAAGAGTCAGGTGGCTCTTAAATTGAACATCTTTGTTTGTTGCTGTGCCAAGAAAGCATATCAACGGACAACGGGACAGTTAAAAGAATTACAGAAAGAACTCGGTAAATATCTGCTACATTGGAATTGGATGGTGAGCTTGAATGAGTGTAATGTTTCAGTGTTTCACACCAAATATACAATCTTTTGGATGTAACACTTCAAAAGCAGATGTCTCTGTAGCTATGATTACATTCAGGGGTGGAGCCATGACTGTTTGAAAGGAGGTGCTTTATGCTTACGTTCTAGCTAGAATCGGTGCTATAATATTCGAATTTAGCTTCCCAACTGTTCTTAGACTCCTGAAAATACATGGATTGCTTAGACATTCATGGGCTCAAGGGGTGCTGCAGCACGGACAGCACCTGTTCTGGCTCCGCCCCTGATTACATTTTTCACCTGTTGTAACACTAAAGTTAGGCAGCTACATCTGCAGTCATCCTAGAATTGAAGTTTGTGGGCAGCTACCAAGTTCAGAAGAAATTGTATTTTTCACCATTGAAGTTTGTGGTCAGTTAGATTGTTAAAATACTGGCATATTTACACAACCGATCCCCATCCATCCATTTGTAATGGTGATTTTGCTGTGGCTGATTGATGAATATTCTATCATGATAATAACAGATTGTTTGAATTATATCTTGCAGGCATTGCGTCATGTCCCGATTAATTCGGATGGCATGGATGTGAAGTTGGTATCTGCAATATATGTCAATCGAGCCTCCACCATGCATGTTAGTCTTCCGTTTACTTGTTTGCAGAATATGAACAGCGGACAAATTTGTGCCCTTTAGTATTGAGTTTAATAAGTATTTGAGTCTATTAGGCTGAAAATAGGACGTGAAGATATACTTGTGGCAGGTGGATAGCAGAACAAGTCTATACCCACAGTTCCACAAAGCTTTAGAGACTGTTGGTTAAGATCTGTGAAAAGTATTGAAAAGCTTGGAGTGGATGTACTAAATGTGTTTTCTGCTACTATTTATTTCTATCACTGGAAATAATATTACTTCGTACTTTTGGCTGAAGAGTTTCTGTATTCTAATCATTCTTCTCAACTATGCAGAAATTAGGTCTGTTCAAAGAATCTCTAAGGGATTGTGACAGGGCCATAACCATTTCACCTAATTATTCTAAGGCATGACATTGCTGTTTCACATAATTATACTGAGGTCTCTGTTTTGGAGAATTCAAGCGAAAGCATGGAGGCTACTCGTTTCATTTCGCCTGTTTCTGCATTTCAGGCATGGTACAGGAAGGGAATGGTAAAAACAGCGCTTAAGAATTATTCATCTGCAGTACATGATTTAGAGGTTGCATTGAGCCTGGAAGTGACTTCTTCAGGGAAGAATAACATAGAACAAGAGCTAAAGTTGATTTTTCAAAAGCATGAAAGTGTCAATGAAGCTGGGACATCAAACTGTGATAGCAAGGATGAAGATTTGCCTCTTGCAGGTTAGAACTTCTTATGTGCAGTCCATATTACTTTCTTCTGTTGGATGCGTACTTAGTGACAGATATTGTTTGACTAACTGACAGGACAACCTCATAAGGTTGTTATAGAGAGTATCTCAACACCAAACAAAGGTAGAGGAATGGCTTCTACAGATGATATCCCCCCAGCTTCGTTGATTCACGTCGAGGATCCTCTTGCGGCGGTATTAATTAAGAACCATCTCTGTTTATGCCAAATGACATTTCTCCGTCTTCCTATAGTATGTATCGCCGAAGCCACAACAATTTGCATATATGAATGGCCCTAAATATTTGTTTAATGTGCATACGAGATTGCTTTCTGAGGTCTGGTGTTTATGTTATGTCTATGAACCTGTTTTTCCTCAACTAGATGAATAATTATTGCTTCTAATTTCAGTTTCCTCATAAGCATGAACTGAAGGTTTGTGTGCTTCTTACTTGCAACAGTTGAATGCAGATTATCATGAAATCTTCCCGTGAAATACACTGCCACTTTTGCTTCAGTGAAACTCCAGCAGATGTTGTATTCTGCCCTTCATGTACAATACCAATTTACTGTTCGAAAAGGTGCCAGGAGCAATCCATAGGTGATATTTCTTGTGATGAAGATACTCATCTTGGATATTCAACAAGTATTGCAAACCTGAGTGTAACTTCTACTAGTTGCAAGTCTCCAAGATCTAAGCTATTTGCTGAACACAAGCATGAATGTGGAGGTGCCCATTGGGCAGCTGTTTTACCAACTGATGTAGTTTTAGCTGGACGAATAATGGCACGCAGCATAGAAAAAATGATGCTGTCTGGAAAGAGTTTTGCTATCTCCAGCCCAAATTTGGTAAAGTACCTCATTTCTAAATTAGGTTGACATTCTCTTATGCTGTTAGCACTCAAATGTTATGGCATAGATGATATCATATCAGAAATTAATGAGCTAAGTTGGCTATTGCAGGATCTAGTTCACCATTATGATCAACATTCTCCTGCCAACAAGTTGGAATCACAGATATATGCAATTGTCCTATTGTTATGTCTCCAAAATCATTATAGATCAGACCTTTCGTGGACAGAAGATTCTTTGTCACAGGTATATATGACATTTATCTTCAGAGATTATCGTTCTAATATACCAGGTTAATGAGTATGGTCTGAAATCTAAAATTGATGGCAATTTCAGTTCCAGGTTTTTTATTATTATATAAATTTTTCACAATGCTAATTGTTATCAAATGTCTTGATCCATACTGTTTTGATGGAGATAACCAGTCCTCCTTGGGGATTGCCAGTTTCATTTTCCTCAGTAACCTTAATCTCATCTCAACAATACCAGTATTTGTTGAACTTCCTTCTGTGCAGTCCTCTTTAGCACATTTTTTTTATTTGTTTTGATACCTGGAAAGCCATTTTTTTAACATGCAACAATTTGTGTCATTCCATTTTAAAAAAGGTGGTAAAGAACGAAAAGGTCTTTGACTTACAAACTAA
The DNA here is from genome assembly GCA_022457205.1 of Saccharum spontaneum. NCBI lineage: Eukaryota > Viridiplantae > Streptophyta > Magnoliopsida > Poales > Poaceae > Saccharum > Saccharum spontaneum. The sequence continues at coordinate 31,535,975 of CM039580.1, read as the reverse complement.
GTAAACACATCCAACCAAACTAAATATGGAATAAAAGCATACTCAATGAGGATTACTGTTGTATAGTCAATCTTCAACGACTGTAAATAGCCTTTAGATCACTAGCCATCCCGCAATGCAAGTCTGCAACTGTGTCTAGCGTCTTATCTAAAGCCCACTGGTTGCCCTCATGCCAGTCAGACAAGAAATCAGGCAAGCTTGGAACTCAAGCTTCAGTCAGATACCCCTATGTTACTTGGGTTCAAGGATATTCTTATCTATACCATGGTTTAGTTTCTCGTTACTATGGTTTCCTATATACTGCAATTCCCTACAAATTTTTTCCCTGAGGTATACAAAAAGTATAGAGTATCACATTCACATTTTATTTTGGGAAAGAAGAAACTCATGTGTTGATTGTCATCTACAGCTGGTTCTTTTGATATTTCAAATTAAAGTCAATTCAATTGCTATTGTCCGAGTGAAGTCGGTGGATGGAAGCCCAGAGCTCACAGTAAATAGAGGTGTTTCTGGAGCTGAAGGTGCAAACATGTGTAGTGTGGAGCAGGTCTGTCTTTTTATACTTTCTGTAATTTTTTCTGGGACTGGGAGCAATCGTGTGGAGCAGGTCTGTCTTTTTATACTTTCTGTAATTTTTTCTGGGACTGGGAGCAATCTATCATCCAGCTATTAAAGCTGCAAAAGATCGTTTGGTTCCTGTTAATCATTGTGCGTTATCTCACGCTGATAGAACACAATTCCAACCCAGAAACTCAAAACTGGATTAGATTAAAAAAACGGAGAAAGAGGAATTCAAGGTCATTAAAAAAATTAATGTATCAATTATCAAGTAACTATAATCACAGTATATGAGGCTGGTTTATTGGCATAAAAGGCGCCTCACTCTAAATTGTGGTTTGTGCTTGTAACCTTTGTCTTATGTTTTGTTTGCTCACTGTTAGGTCAGGGTTGCTCAAGCTGTTTATGTATCTGGTAGCCTGTTCAATCACTCATGTCAGCCCAATGTACATGCATATTTTCTTTCACGTGCGCTCGTGCTGAGAACTACAGAATTTATAAAATCTGGGAGCCCAGTTGAACTGTCATATGGTCCACAGGTTTCACTGAACCTCCCCAGTTTCCTCCATCTCTCTCTGGAGCAGAGATGAATGCCTTATGCTTTGAACTTTTCATGCTTCTGATTTCTAGGTTGGTGAGATGCAACTTTCAGAGAGACAGAAGTCACTCCAAGAGAATTACTACTTCAGCTGTCAATGTTCAAGTTGCTCAGAGCTAAATCTATCAGACCTTGTTATGAATTCATTTTGTTGTCCACAAAGCAACTGCCTTGGTGCCATATCAGAATCAACTTACTACAGGTCCAAAGAGAATTTTGTGAATGTTTCACTAGGAGGATCTTGTGTCTGCAAACTATCATTGCCTGTACGGTTATTTTCGCATACTATGGTTTTTTTAAAATATCTTCTCATTTACTCCTCTAGTCACAAATAAGTGGCCTTTTAGACTTCAACATGGTCTTCAAAACACAACTTTGAATACTACTTTTGCTACAGAATATTTATGTATCAAAGCAATTTGTTTACTTTTGTGACACCTGACAATCTACTCGTGTTATTTTTAAATATCCAAACTCAACATATAAAAAGAAATATGCAATCAAAATTTTGAATGGTTGACTTAAGATAACTTCAAAACATCACTTGTGACTGGAGGGAGTACTTAATGATGATGGATCACAGATGACATGCTGATGAGTTTCTTTTTGTTTAGGATGTATCAAAGGTTGATAAGGATATGGAGAATGTCGCCAAATCTCTTTTAGGAAATATTGGCGTCACTCTGAACATAGATCATGGATGTTGCACGAGTTGTAGATCCCATATTGATGTGTCGTCTGCTCTGGCTACATCACACAGGGAAGAATCTACCATCAATAGGTATATTCTTCACAATTGCATATGAAACTTCAAATTTGATTACCTCAACTTCTTGAGTTCTTTTAGGAATTGTAAATTTGGGGTTTCATCCATACCAGGAATTGTGATAACAACTGCACTTGACAGGTTGAAGAAACTTACATTGCTAGACAAGACTCTCATCACAGAGGCATTACAATCCCTAAAACTACTCAAGAAGTTGAGGCACCCATATAGCAAGGCTCTTGCGCAGGTGAGGTTGCTCATTTGTCTTTGTTCAAATTCTGTATCCAAGTCCACTTGCACTTGTGTACAACTGTACACATAGTCGTGTTCTTATGAACATGTGGAAGTATGTAGGCCGAAGACACAATTGCAGAGGCCTTTGCGAAGGTAGGAGACCAAGAACGAGCAAGAAAACACTGCGAAGCATCAATTCAGGTAACCATGTTTCTCCTTAACCTCAATTGCCACTCAGGATATTTACCTGTCTGAGGCCCTCTGAGTCTTTGGAACATCTTTACGCAAAAGGAGAGGTCCATATGCTATTGCATTATGCTGAAGAAGCGACCCCTGTGTTGCTGCAGATCCTCGAGAAGCTGTACCACCCGAAACATATCATCATTGCGCACGAGCTTATCAAGCTTGTTTCGATTCTGCTGTCCCTGGGAGATGGGGCAAGCGCCGCAGCCACATTCGCTCAAGCAGAGGCTATATTTTCGGTTTACTACGGATCTCATGTGGAGAAGACTTTGACATACATGGGTGCCCTGAAGAAAGCTGTCAGCGACGTGTAGCATGCTCACAATCCACATGCGGAAATGGCCAGCACGGTTCTGCGGAATTACCTCACCTTTTGCGCTCCTTCGCTAATCAAGAATTATGTGACTCTTACTGAGGAGAGTTACTCTCGAGGGAAAAAAATATATTTACAAACCAGTGTAATATTGCTTGGCGCAGTTTAGTTTGTTTCTGAACAGGCGGGAAACTAGCTCAACCCATTTCCTGGCTAATGAGTTTGGGGAATTTTCTGAGTGCTTATGTTAATGACTTGTTTCTGAATTTTATTTCATATATACTCATTGCCTTAAAAAATAATTTTATTGACTACTGATACTGGTGCGAAATATTCAAGGTCTCCCCGAAGTGGGTGTGGTGGATCTGGGGTTTTGTGAGCGAGTTGTTGGGCTCCGCGTACAGCGACATTGATGAGTAAAGCACGTGCTCCCCCGTTCCATATTATTTATCGTTTTAAAAAGACGGTAGTGCATATGAAAGGAGGAGAGATATATAGATGTACTTCCTTCCACTTTAATATTTTGATTCATTTATTTTGCTATGTAGGTATTATTATACTTAGATGCATAGTAAAATGGATATACAACGACTTATAATTTGGAACGGAGGAGTATTTGACTAACTGTATAAGGCCAAAATGACTCTTATTACGAACAGAGGTAGTAACATAAGACAAAATAGTGATGGGCGTTGACAAAATAATGAATAACAGAGGTTATTAATTACAGGGCCGTAAGACAAGCTATTTACATATTGGAGGTACTTTCCACGAAATCATCCATCCAAACACATGCAAAATCTATGTCAGTAATTCGTATAGCTCGTTCAGAAGAGAAGGCTGATGTGTGACGTGTCAATCATCTAACTTCGTTAGTTGTTTGCGTCTAGCTTACTCTCAACCCCGTCGATGATCTCGAGTTCCCCCAACAAAGCAGCGAGTTTCCTCGTATCCTCGTCTTGCTTCCTCTGCGGAGCCTTCTCGCGGTAGCCCGAAGCATTCATTTTCTGCGACAAGGTGTCGTGTTGTCTGCATTGTTAATAGAAAAACAGATCACTGAATACAAACTGTGGAATTGCTAAACTAGTCCGATGCAGGAGATGATTGAACAAGGCAGACAGTATGACCACACTTGCCTTTGGATATCCTCCCTCTTTCTCCTTAGCTTCTCGCGCTCGGCTTCAGTGTTCAGACCTCCCCGAAGCTGGAGGTACACGGATAGATCCTTGTTTACGACATGAGTGGCACAGTGAGGTGGAGTCAAATCATCCTCTGTCAGGATCTGGTAGATTACCATTTGGATCAGTGCCCATGTTGTTCCAGTGCAGTTAACTGACAGAATAGTAAAATAAATATTGGAAGAGTAAAATGGATAATTCAGCAAACCTTCAGAGATGATACAGATGTAAGCGTTGTAATTTGTGAATGGTAGTGCTGAATGGTTGCTACAGTCTCGAAGCTTCGGCAGAGGGCAAATGCAGGACGTCTGTTCAGATGCACACACTAATGTGGAATTAGATTCAAATGAAGCAATTCTCATGAATCAGAAGAATCTAATGATATGTCAGAAACAATACACATCGTTTCTCGCACAATGCTAACATAGATAACACATTTCATTAACACAAACAAACCTTTCATATGTATCTGTTGATGACCGAAGTGATCGTATCTTGTTCATGGTATCTAACACAATCTCCATTTCATTCTCAATATGATCATTTGTCCATTTCTGTCAATCAGAAAAAAAAAAGTTTCCTAGAGTGAAATAGGGGTTACAAAGTTGTATTGCAGGATGTGGAGTTATCTAATCTCTCAAACTGAGGTAGATATGCCTTATCAATTTTGTTCGTTTCTATATGTATATTCACTTCAATGCTGCTTCCTTCTATTAAATATTTTTTTCTCAAACAGTATTGCATTTTTTCATTTATCAGACTCCATCTATTTTCCCCATACTAAAATAAATCAAATTGGAATTCAGAACATCAAATTCTTGGAAAGACAAACTTGCTATGAAAAGTAGCAACTTTTTTTTGGGCCGCAATGGCAGCAGTTTTGCGTTTCAATTAAGCATGAAAAAGAGAGTTTATGTACAAGAGTTTTTTTTTGTGACTTCATTTATGTACAAGAGTTGTGGCATTCCTCCATGCCAAACTCCCGTGCCCACAGTAGCAACGCTCAGGGAAAAACTCCCAAGAGCTGAGGCAACTCCTATGCCTGTATTTAGAATGCCCGTCTGTACTGCACTAAACAATCGGGGAAAAGTAGCAACTTACCTGTACAACTGAGGGGTATTCTGATATCATAATGGAATCTTTCCTCCAAGCCTCTTTAGGCTGAGGAAGACGCTGCCAAAGCTCCTCAGTTATGTAAGGCATGAATGGATGTAGCAGGCGCAAACCAATCTCCAAGCATACCCACAGTGTATCTCTAGAAGCACATCTTGCAGATTCAAACTCTTGAGATTCATTGAAATAAGGTTTTATTGCTTCAATAAATACATCGCAAAGCTGGTACTGCCACCACGAGTATATTGAGGATGTGGCCTCAGAGAATTTATATGCTTCTAATGATGTCACAGTTTGCCAATAGCCTTGTTAAGTACTGAGAGTATCCATTTGCAGACAGGTGGCAAAGAACACACATCAACAGTTCTGGTGGCCTGTACTGCTCTCCAAGCTTGCTCATTGCAAAACGAATTGCATTCCACAGCTTATTGCACCACTGTCGATACCCATGCACTCTTTTGATATCCAGGTTTATCTTGTCAGACTGCAATACAACATATTTTACTACAAGAAGTTTGGCAAAGACAACACAAAGAAAATAAAATGAATTGGAGTTACATATAACCTGAGAAGTATAGGAAATCAGGGCAAAGCGAAGCGCATCGGTACCACACTCTGGAATTCCGTCAGGAAAATCCTTCCTCTGACCATCTTTTGCCTTCTCTAACTCTTTTGGATCCAGATTGCCATTTTCCAACTTTTTCTGAAGATTTTCCAGCGATATGCCATTTATTACATCAATGGGATCAATGACATTTCCCAGTGACTTGGCCATCTTACGGGCTTACGGCCATGCGCATCACGGACAATGGGATGCAAGTAAACCTGATAAATAAACACAAAAGACAGTCATTAATCGAGGTTTCATCTTCTAATTGTAAGGCATCATTTCTACTATGTGCATAAAATGGAGTTTCTAATGGTCACTAGGGAATTGGTATTCTTCACGTTCAGCACAACTAAAGCTACTGCAGTTGAGTTAGACCCAGAAATCATGTCAGCATTTTAGGTGATTATGTAAACTACACTAGTTTCAAGTAGATGTTGTGACATACAGGTGCAGAAAGTACATCAATTAGTGCAAGGGATTTACATGGAAGAAATGATTTAAAGTGATTAATGCTAGTTAGAATGTTCTCTAACAGGTCAAATTGATGGAGGTTTAAATAGCTCAAGCATCAGGCATGGGTTTGCGCAAAAAAGAATTATTAAATATTATTGATTTCTAACCTTTAACAAATTATTATTTTTCTAACGTGCAGGAGAGCTGCTCATCTTTTATATTAGAGAGAGAAAAGGGGGGATGGGAGGGGGGCGGTGGTAAATAGCCCCATACAAAGCAACCACTTCAGTGTCCTGTAGGATGCCGAAGAAGGTTGCAAAACAAAAACAAAAAAACTAGGACTAATCGCCGATAACAAAAAACAACAACCACCTCAGCAGGGGGCTCACAACCAGCCTTCTACCCAAACCAACCCCTCTACCCTATCCATGACCAGCTCTTGGAGCATTGCCCCTCTAGCCAAAAATGAAGGGCCAACGACAAGGAAGGAGAGACCCCATCAAAGACTCCTTGTTCCTAAAGTTTTGTCCATGATGGATAAGTCTGTGTTGGGTGGTGGTTGTAGGGCTGCTGCACACTGCAGCACATGATCTTTGTGTCCAGCATCTTTTGACTGCTTTTAGGACAGCAGTTAGCATCTAGGACAGCATCTAGGACAACATCTGCTTTTAGGACCGCAGTTGGCATCTAGGACAGCATCTTAGACTAAGTAGTTAGCATCTAGACTAGCATCTTAGACTAGCATCTTGGCATATGCTTGGCTGGCTAGCAGCCTATAAATATGTATCCCCAACCCCTCACGTTGGCATGGCATTGTATGAGTTTGTGTGAGAAATAAACCAGAAAATTGCCCCAACTCCTAGTGTCATCCTCTCTCGATGAGAGTAAGGATTCAGCTACTATCAAGAGTGCGAATCCAGCGACTAACAAGTGGTATCAGAGCCATACTATCTTGTAGCCTGAGCATCTTCTGCTCTTCTCCTTCCCCGGCCTCGCAGTAGCCCCAACCGCAGCCGATAGCAGCAGCAACTTCGGCTGCCCCTGTTCTCCACACAGCAGCCCCCTCGATAGCGCGCCATGTCCGCAGGCCAGTCTCAGGTCTCGGTCGCCTCGAGCACGCGGCGTCGGCAGGAGGCCGACCTCGCCGCGGCATAGACTCGGCCAGGCCCACGTCGCGCAGACGGAAGAGGAGGAGCAGCCGACTCTATTCACTGCTCATGCGAGCATCGAACTACCTACAGCGGCGCCGGCCGCAACGGCTCTCCTCCACCTTGACGAGCCAAAAGCACACGCCCTCCTCGATGACAGCTCCGGCAACGACAAGACCGATGGGTGGTGCCTTGACTGGCGAGCACAGGCTGCTCACCGGTGTCTACTGCATCCCCGCGTTGAGGAACTCCATCATCAGCTTGGGACAGCTAGATGAGAGCGGATCGCGCGTGGAGATCGAGCACGGGGTGCTGCGCATCTGGGATCATCGACACCGGCTCCTGGTCAAGGTCAACAGGAGCAACTGCCTCTACGTCCTTCACGCACAGGTGGCGCAACCTCTTTATCTTGCAGCCCGCCGCGACGACGACGCTCGGAGGTGGCACGAGCGCTTTGGGCACCTCAACTTTGAGGCCCTAAGGCAGCTCGGCAGCAAGGAGATGGTGTGGGGCATGCCGCACGTCGACCACGTGGAGCAATTCTGCGAAACATGCGTCCTCACCAAGCTGCGGCGGCTCCCTTTCCCCCGCTAGGCGAGCTTCCGCGCCAAGGAGAAGCTGGAGCTCGTACACGGTGACCTCTGTGGCCCCGTGACACCGGCTACACCTGGAGGCCGGCGCTACTTCCTCCTCCTTGTCGACGACGTGTCCCGCTACATGTGAGTTGTCCTGCTCGACGCCAAGGCAGCCGCAGCGGACGCCATCAAGCGCCTTCAAGCTGCTGCGGAGGCGGAGTGTGGCCGCAAGCTTCGGGTCCTACGCACGGACAACGGCGGCGAGTTCACGGCGGCCGAGTTCGCGGCGTACTGCGCCGATGAGGGGATCCACCGCCACTTCTCCGCGCCGTACACTCCGCAGCAGAATGGCGTTGTCGAGCGCCGCAACCAGATGGTGGTAGCCACCGCCCGTGCCCTCCTCAAGCAGAGAGGGATGTCCGCGATCTACTGGGGTGAGGCGGTGATGACTGCCGTCCACTTGCTCAACCGCTCCCCCACCAAGGCCCTCGACGGCAAGACGCCATACGAGGCCTGGCATGGGCGCAAGCCCGCGGTGAGCCACCTTCACGTCTTCGGCTGCCTGGCCTTCGTCAAGGAGCTCAACCACATCGGTAAGCTCGACGACCGGAGCACGCCAGGGGTCTTCATCGGCTACGCGGAGGGCGCCAAGGCCTACCGCATCCTCGACCCTGTGACACGGCGCGTGCGCATCACGCGTGACGTCGCGTTCGACGAGGGGTGAAGCTGGACGTGGGGCAAGATGGTGGATGACGACTCGACTCCGACGACCAGTGATTTCGTCGTCAACTACGTCCACTTCAAGGAGGCGAGGGGAGCTAGCAGCTCGTCCTCACCGAGCTCGCCTACCCCACCACCTCGTTCGCCACCACCTCCGGCGAGTCCTCCACCACCGTCACCACCAGCTCCGGCAAGTCCACAGGCTCCGGCGAGTCCACCACCAGCACCGCCGGCCACGCCTCGTTCTCCTACACCGGACCCTACCTCTTCAGGCTCGGCACCGGCAGCTTCGGCCCACGACGAGCAGCGCACAGTGGAGTTCGCCACTCCGCTGTCCAACGACGAGGATCGCATCGACGCCTACCATGGCGGCGAGCCTCTGCGCTACCGTACCGTGGACAACCTCCTCGGCGAGCAGCCAGTCCCTGGACTGGCACAGCACGACTTTGAGGCGGAGCTGCACCTCGCACAGGACGATGGCGAGCCTCGTTCCTTCGCCGAGGCGGAGAGGGACGCGGCATGGCGTGCCGCGATGCAGATGGAGATGGACGCCGTCGAGCGGAACAAGACGCGGGACCTGGCCGATCTTCCAGCCGGCCACCACGCCATCTCTCTCAAGTGGGTCTTCAAGCTCAAGAAGGATGAGGCCGAAGAGGTGATCAAGCACAAGGCGCGTCTAGTGGCGCGTGGCTTCGTCCAGCAAGAAGGAATCGACTTCGACGACGCCTTCGCACCCGTTGCACGGATGGAGTCCGTGCGACTCCTCCTTGCGCTAGCTGCCCAGGAGGGCTGGCGTGTCCATCACATGGATGTCAAGTCGGCGTTCCTTAACGGTGACTTGAAGGAGGAGGTATACGTGCACCAGCCACCGGGATTTGCGATTCTCGGCAAGGAGGGCAAGGTGCTTCGCCTGCGCAAGGCCCTCTATGGCTTGCGGCAGGCACCGAGGGCGTGGAATGCCAAGGTGGATTCCACGCTGAAGGGGATGGGCTTCGAGCAAAGCCCACACGAGGCGGCCATCTACCGGCGGGGCAGCGGAGGAAAGGCCCTGCTGGTAGGCGTCTACGTCGACGACTTGGTGATCACCGGCACCAAGGAGGTGGAGATCGAGGCGTTCAAGGAGAAGATGAGGGCGACTTTCCAGATGAGCGACTTGGGCCCTCTCTCCTTCTACCTGGGGATCGAGGTCCACCAGGACAGCTCCAGCACTTCTCTTCGCCAGACTGCCTACGCCAAGCGCATTATGGAGCTAGGCGGTCTCACCGGCTGCAACCCAGCCCATACTCCTATGGAGGAGAGGCTGAGGCTGAATCGGGAGAGTACGGAGGTGGTGGACGCGATGCAGTACCAGCGCATTGTGGGCAGCCTTCGCTACCTTGTCCACACGCGATCGGACTTGGCGTTCGCCGTCGGCTACGTCAGCCGGTTCATGTAGCGACCGACGGCGGAGCACCAGCAGGCCGTGAAGAGGATCCTCCGCTACGTCGCAGGCACCTCAGACTACGGCTTGCACTACCCGAGGTGCCCCGGTGCGGCGCATTTCGTCGGGTATAGCGACAGTGACCACGCGGGCGACATCGACACCAGCAAGAGCACAAGCGGGGTCCTCTTCTTCTTCGGTAAGTGCCTCGTTAGCTGGCAGTCGGTCAAGCAGCAGGTGGTGGCCCTATCCAGCTGCGAGGCCGAGTACATAGCGGCTTCCACCGCTTCGACTCAGGCGCTCTGGCTCGCTCGACTGCTTGGTGATCTCCTCGGCAGAGACACTGAAGCGGTGGAGCTCAGGGTGGACAGCAAGTCCGCCTTGGCCTTGGCAAAGAATCCTGTCTTCCACGAGCGCAGCAAGCACATCCGGGTGAGGTACCACTTCATCAGAAGCTGCCTGGAGGAAGGGAGTGTCCGGGCCAACTACATCAACACCCAAGACCAACTCGCCGACTTCCTGACCAAGTCCCTTGGGCGGGTCAAGTTCCAGGAACTTCGCGCCAGGATCGGGATGGCCCAGATACCTCACAAGGAGCCACACAAGACTTAGGGGGAGAGTGATGGATAAGTCTATGTTGGCTGGTGGTTGTAGGGCTGCTGCACACTGCAGCACATGATCTTTGTGTCCAGCATCTTTTGACTGCTTTTAGGACAGCAGTTAGCATCTAGGACAACATCTAGGACAGCATCTGCTTTTAGGACCGTAGTTGGCATCTAGGACAATATTTTAGACTAAGTAGTTAGCATCTAGACTAGCATCTTAGACTAGTATCTTGGCATATGCTTGACTGGCTAGCAACCTATAAATATGTATCCCCAACCCCTCAGATTGGCATGGCATTGTATGAGTTTGTGTGAGAAATAAACCAGAAAATTGCCCCAACTCCTAGTGTCATCCTCTCTCGATGAGAGTAAGGATTCAGCTACTATCAAAAGTGTGAATCCAGCGACTAACAGTCCATACCCCCAGGATCAATGTTAAAAGGCTCTTACACTGGTCTACAGTCTACACAGAAGTGGAACTGACAGAGCAAGAATTTGGCACGGCTGCAGTTGACAAAAGATTGGCACTGCAGTTTTGTAAGAATACTTACCTTCTGAAATGGAACATCCCTGCCGAGTAGCATTCCCATCATCACCATCCGTGCTACCCAACAGAATAGGATATCCGATCCAGTTTCAAGGACAGAACCAGGGTAGAAAGTACTAAGATCAGGTTTATCATCTGGCCAACCAAGTACACTTAATGGGAAGAGGCCAGATGAAAACCATGTGTCCAATACATCAGGATCTTGATCTAACTGATATTTCTTTGCTGGATATCTCTGCTTTGCCTCCAAGATTGCATCATTTTCATTCCTTGCAATAATCCAGTGGTTACTGTAACTACCCATATCTTTCTCTTTGTCATCTTCTAGTGTTACATACCAAGCAGGTATGCGGTGTCCCCACCAAAGTTGTCTTGAAATACACCAATCACGTATGTTTTCAAGCCATCTGTAACACCGAAAAGTCATGGTATTGATCATTGTTCTATCAATTCTGTAATCCAGGAGGCTGAACACGTTGCATAAACTGACCATAAAAAAAGATGCATGCCTGAAGGAAAAAAGTGTTTACCTATACCAGTCTTGCTCATATTGTGGTGGAATGATCTCAATCTTTTTGGATTTGACAGCATCAAGAGCTACCTTTGCCATAGAATTACAACTAACAAACCACTGGGGCCTCATCATTGGCTCCACAACATCTTTAGATCTTGAACAAAGACGCAAGCTTGTCACAGTATTCTTTGTGCCTCGGTACAGATCCTTGATTGACAAGTGCAAATTGTTTACAATATTGCAATTACAATAGCAATAAAATACAGGAAAAGATGGATAACAACAGCAAGATAAACAAACACGATTTGTTAGTCCACCAGGACAGCCCCGGCATCTCTCTTCGCCAGACTGCCTATGCCAAGCACATCGTGGAGCTGGGCGGCCTCACCGGCTGCAACCCAGCCCACACTCCTATGGAGGAGAGGCTGAAGCTGAGTCGTGAGAGTACGGCGGAGGAGGTGGACGCGACGCAGTACCGACACATTGTGGGTAGCCTTCGTTACCTTGTCCACACGCGACCGGACTTGGCGTTCGCCGTCGGCTACGTCAGCCGGTTCATGCAGCGACCGACGACGGAGCACCAGCAAGCCGTGAAGAGGATCCTCCGCTACATCGCGGGCACCTCCGACTACGGCTTGCACTACCTGAGGTGCCCCGGCGCGGCGCACTTCATCGGGTACAGTGACAGCGACCACGCCGACGACATCGACACGAGCAAGAGCACCAGCGGGACGCTATTCTTCCTCGGCAAGTGTCCGATCAGCTGGCAATCGGTCAAGCAGCAGGTGGTGGCTTTTTCTAGCTGCGAGACAGAGTACATTGCAGCCACTACCCTTCTACTCAGGCTTTGTGGTTGGCTCGGCTGCTTGGCGATCTCCTTGGCAGAGACGCAGAGGCAGTGGAGCTCAACAAGTCCGCTTTGGCCTTGGTGAAGAACCCTGTCTTCCATGAGCGCAACAAGCACATCCGGGTGAGGTATCACTTCATCAGAAGCTGCCTGGATGAATGAAGTGTCCGGGCCAACTACATTAACACCCAAGACCAGCTCGCCGACTTCCTGACCAAGTCTCTTGGGCGGATTAAGTTCCAGGAGCTTCGCGCCAGGATCGGGATGGCTCAGATTCCTCACAAGGAGCCACACAAAACTTAGGGGGAGAGTGATAGTGTTGGATAAGTCTCTGTGTTGGCTAGTGTTTGTGGGGCTACACACTGCAGCACATGGTGCTTTTGCTGCCCTTTAAGGACAGCATCCTTGACTGGCTGTTAGCATCTCTTTATGACAGCATCTTAGGACAAGCATCTTAGGACAGCATCTTAGACTAGCATCTTAGCATATGCTTAGCTGGTTAGCAGCCTATAAATTTGTATCCCCAACCTCTCAGGTTGGTATGGCATTGTGTGAGAAATAAACCCAGAAAATTGCCCCATATCTAAGTGTCAGCCTCTCGATAAAAGTAAGGATCTTGCTAACACCAAGAGCAAGAGTCCAGCGACTAACAATGGATACATTATTATATTATACTGGAACATTTGGGTGCTGCAGTTATGCAAGGAACCAAACTGTCCGTTCTGTTGGAAATGTGGAAGTCTCATGTACCTCAATATCAGAAATTGCTGTTCGAAGTGCACAATCCCAGTTCACAAGCCGATGCGCCCTGCATCAGGGAACAGGGTAATCCATCCAGAAGACATATATCAATCAAGATGGGAAAATTCCAACATAACACATAATAAAGAAACAAAATACAACACTTTGTCGATGTAGAACCAAAGATACCACATACAGATTACAGAACTTTCAAGATTATGGAAAACTAACCTATAAATTAGGCCATCCTTATACAGCCTAACAAAAGCCTCGGTCACAGCTTTTGATCTCTGCTCATCCATTGAAAAACACTGAACATAGATTGCAAGGAAATTTGAGAGTTGAAACAAAACAAAATAGTATTCCATACATAAATGTAGAGTTTTCCCAAGCTAAACCATTGAGGAAAACAAAAAGGAATACCTCACGTGACCAATCAAGTGAGGCCCCAAGCATGCAAAGCTGTTTCAGTATGGTACCACCTTGCTGGTCTTTCCATTTGAGGACCTATATGAAACAAACAATTGAGTTATAATATGGATGATATCTAACTTTTTAACAGGTAATTAAGTTAACTGAGCAATGTATATAATGCCAGTACAGAGTTTTGGAATTTTCTGTGTCAGATGGTAGATTTACGTATGCAAATTTTCGTTGCAGTATGGACATCAGTGCACACTGACATGAAATGTAAAACATATTTTGGCACTAAATCCTACTTAAGTGTTTAAACATGCCTATCAATATGGCAATACACCTTGAACATTATAATTCTATTGTCACTACTCACTAATGAGGTTGAATAGGTTATACTTAAGGAACCAAGCACTTACCTCAGATAAAAAATTCTCACGTCCTACATCATGCCTTGATAGATTCCTCTCACGCATGAGTTTTTTCTCGACCACCACCTGATGGTGCAAAACAAATAATTTAGCTGATGCAAGCTACCATAGAGTATTGACAAAGAGATAATCAGCCCACTCCCATACTGTAAAGAAGAGAATTATCAACCATGGGTGGTATTGCAGTAACACATAACTTCTCATGTAGAGGAAACATATAGTTGTATCCCAACTACTTATAGGCCACTTTAGCTTTGTCCTAAGTTAAATTTCTCTAACTTTGAAAAAGGGTTTTTTTTGAACCGAGGAGTTTTTCTCCCCCATTCTCATGTACTGTGCACGGAAAATACTGCGGACGATGGGGATCGAACCCGGGCTGGCCGAGCTTTCATTGAAAGCTTCTAACCAACTGAGCCACCGCTTCGGCTCCTTTGAAAAAGGTTTTAGAAAAGCTGACATGCTCCACCCACTTCACACAAACGAGGGGACGGGAGCTAGGAGCATCCATAGCTAGGATAAGCCTCCATCGGTTTTTATATTTTTTTTAATTCATTTTTTTGTTTCTTTGGACCACTGTGCAAGGTTCTGATCGTGCTGCACATGGGATCTCAGCCTATTTGTGCATTTGATATGGGATAAAATTCAAATCATAAATGTGCAAATAAAATGGGACGGAGGGAATAGACCATAACGTTGACATTATCTACTCTATTATCTTTAACAATATAAGAAGTTTATACTGCAAAGTGGTTATATTAAATATATTATATTTAGAAATATTTTTAGTTGTCAAAACATATTATAAAATATATATTTAGAAATGATTAATTAACGGTCAAAGTTTGATCTTAAAGACTAAACCAAGTAAACCGCATCTCATATTTTAGGATAGATGGAGTATATAGTAGGCATAAGGTCAACATAAACTCTGCCTTAAAAATCGATGAAAGGTTTTACCTCTGATGATCCAACGAAACGTGAGAGGCAAGTTTGGCAGCAAACTTGACATCCAAGTTTGTTTGAAAAGAACCGCTCCATCTCTAATTAACCCCTCTAATAGAGCGGCCAAATTAAAGACGTAAAGCAAAATATGGTCCAGTCTCATGCAAAAGATCAAAAATATTTTGATTTATGCGGCAATATAACATCAACGATAACAAGATCTACTTCCTTTTTCCAGAGGAATAAGCATGCTGATCTGTCAGTTACTCAGTTGATGAGATAGCCCAGCACATATCTGGACCAGTTTGCTGCTGGCATTGGGACAGGCTCCATCTGCACCGGACTCGACACGGGGTTCACCAGCCCGGCCCAATTGTGCATCTACCTTGACGGTGTACCTGCTGGCCTGTTGCAAACCAAACAACAAGGGCCAGAGCGCAGAGGATATTCCGACAAGTTTTGTGCAGGCATTATAATTTGCAAAATTTACAAGACATAAAAAAAAGTCCTTGGAATGAATTTCTTTCCAAGGAAATTTCATCTTGCGAAATCCCAAAGCTCCAGTCAGGCGCTAGTTCTGCGAGAGGCGGAGTCTCTAAATTTTTATCATTTTCTGTTCCCGAACATTTTTAGCCACACACGAGCAGTTCCTCCTTGAATCCTTGGTGCCAACTGCCAAATAACTGGCGAGCAACAATCTGCTAGCACCTACTCCGTAGTGCCCATTTTTTTTTCATCATCTAACGACTGAGAGACCGAGTCACATCACTCGCCCAAAATGGGATCGGATAAAGAAGAATGGTATCACTGTACGTCTGTACCAGGCGTAGTGCCACCGCCCACACCGTCACCACCCCGTTAGGTCGACGACGACGCCTTCGACCGTGACCCCGTGCTGGCATGCCGCATCCAGCACCCTCCTTCTGGTTCCAGAATAAAGTCCGGCGTCTTTTCTGCGTTCGGTGGCGTGGTCGGTTGGCGTCGGCTTGTCGCGGGCGGGGCCTTCAGTCCTTCACAGCTTGTGTACACACAGCGCCTGCAAGCACGCAAATTCATTCAGACTGAATTCAGAACGAGAGGCTTCACAACAGGTGCCCAAACAGAATAATAAAAAGACGAAAGAGTGGTATCAATAATCAACCGTTCTTTCGTACCTCTTCTTGAATGCAGAGTTCTGCGAGGGATTACTAGTCACTCTGTCAACAAACACAAAAGTGATACAAGTCCGACTCATTGTGCGTCAGCAATGAATTAGGCTGGCCGCACGTACGCGAACGGCGAACGCACCAATATATTGTTTCCTTCAAAAAGATAAGAAAACAAACAGAAAAGACATAAAACTGTGGGTTGGCGAAATAGACAACCTCACCTCCTCCTCAGCCTGCAGTGCCAGCCAAAAACAGCCCCCTCGGCCTACCCGGCTACTCAGCACCAAGAACAGACGGCCAAGTGCACTCGCGCCTTTATATGAAGGAATCCACCAGCAGCATTAGCCTTGGTTTCTTCTCCTTGTATGAACATACCCATCGCAGGGCATTCTCAAGTATAGCGTCTGCCTTTCCCCTCCTCTCCTCCACTCCTTTGTCCAAAGCTTCGAGATGGCTCAGGTATGCAGAATTCTCCCTCCTGATTTGGTTCTTCAGTTCCTTCGGTTGCTCATAGCTTTGCGTTGCTTGATCGGTCCGCAGCAGAAGGTGGTGCTCAGGGTTCCAACCATGACAGATGACAAGATCAAGCAGAAGGCCATCGAAGCTGTGGCCGATATTTACGGTAACATTTTGCACCCACCCTCTGGTTGCCTGTCTTCCTGTTTTCTGGAAGATGGATTGTTTTGCTGCTGAGGCTTCAAAAATATGTTCTGTAAAAGAAGGCATTGGATATGGTATTTGCACAAACTAGCATATTGTCGGTTTCATTGTTTGCCCACCATTCAATCTTTAAGGCGCAAACTTCGAATGGTTAGGATGAGTTTAAGACAGAAGCTCGAGAGGATAAATCATATTAGGTGCCTGTAGGGGCTGCGGCCCCTCCAGTAGTCCAGTTTCATCAAAAAAAAACATATTAGGTGGAATTCACTTGTCAAACATGCTAACACAAAGATGAGGACCACTCAGGACATCCGTGTGTGGTAGGAAGGACTCTTCTTTATGCATGAAAGTTGTTATACATCGGTGCAGGTGAACAGTCGTACAAGGGGTTGGTATATGTTTCACAAAAAGAACTGGGGTTTTCAAACCCAGTACATAAATATTTGAAAAACAAGCAGACTGAAGAAAACTTAGCAACCTGTCTATTCGATTCTAGTTGCTATCAGGATATTTACTTGTTAGCAGAGTAAGCAGTTATAATATTCTAAAGAATGTTTTCTCAGTCTGATTTTTCTTCACGCCATATCTTAACAGCAGTACAACACATAAAATGGAAAATAAATATACTTCTACAAAGCGCTGAACAAGCAGAAAGAACAATGTGTCAGCAAGAAAATTTGATGATACATACATTCTTTCGTGCACAGGTATCGACTCCATAGCAGCGGATCTGAAGGAGAACAAGATGATCATCATAGGTGAGATGGATGCAGTGGCGATTGCCAAGAAGTTAAAGAAGATTGGGAAGATTGACATTGTGTCCGTTGGACCTGCAAAAGAAGAAAAGAAGGAAGAAAAGAACGAGGAGAAAAAGGAGGAAAAGAAAGAAGAGAAGAAAGAGGAGAAGAAAGAAGAGAAGAAAGAAGAGAAGTGATAAACCTATAAAACATATAATATCATCACATGGCCTCACCTATCTTCAGTTGCAATAGCTTTGACTTTGGACTGATGTTGTTATGTGGAGTTACTATGTAATATTTATACTACAGAGTACATATTAGTTAAAAATAAAAGTACAGTCTGTGCATTGCTTTTAGCATATACGCTCCCTCCTAGCCAACTTATGTTCATAAGTAATTAGATGGTTCCCTTTTTTTGCAGCAAAGTAACAGGAACTCTGCCTTTCAATTAAGGTAGAAAAGAGAGACAGGATGGCTAGATGCTCAATCTAACTAACATTTATCAGGAAACTCAAATATCCTGGCAGACCTGTATCTAAAAATATGAATCATATGCATACTCCTTGAAGCAACGGAGGACTGGACATACTTTTTTCTCGCGACCGGGTTGTGTGCCCGTATTTAGGACTGGACATACTGAATCTTGAAATCTACATGAATAATAATTAATATACTTAAACTACCAAGTTGCACCTATCGCTATCACTTAATGAAAAGGTAAAACTTTTTAACAGGTATGAGTACCAATAAAGCAGTCAAGTGATCAGATGCTGCCAATATCTTAAACAGCAACAGAAAGGGGCAATAATGCATAGACTTCCACCTCTTAGTGCTTGAAGATAATTCACGATGCATTTTACAGGCTTGTCTAATTTCTAACATGTAATCTACAAATCCTACGCTAGGGTTGGCAGAAATGACTTTCTGTGCAGAACCCATACCAGGAAAGGCACAAGTTACTGCAGCGATGTTCCTAACAGTAACAGGTCATTCAACTATCTAGGTATGATATCTTGAGCATATCTAATTGAAGGAGCAATATAAATCTTATTCTATCAGATCAGAGGACCAGTGGATCAAGATTTATTGATTACTCGTTACTAGTGTCCACCACCCTATCTCAAACAAGAACAGCATACAACACTTCTTTTCTGTACTTCATCAACAAACAAAGAATCCCGCGGGACATGTGCTACATCAAGCATAAAAATTATAGTGCAACCACTTCCATAGGATACTCCTTCATAATCCATCTGTCAGAAATGCAAACAGCCAAAAGAAATGAACCTCTGCATCTAACTATGGAGCATCTCATCTCAGCATCTTCTAAACCCTCCAAACCTTGACAGCAGATGAAGATAATGACCCTTATCTGTCATGTACTTAATGACATTATTAGCTTGAGTATCCTTCCCAGCGCTCCGCAGTCTACTTACTAGACTACTGTACACAGAGAAGTTTGGTGTGCATCCATGTGAGTCCATGTCCTTCAGCATAGCGAATGCTTTATCAAACTCCCCTACTGTGCAAAGCCCCAGTATCATTGAATTGTATGTGTACACATTTGGAAGCTGCCCTCTCACCAGCATATCATCAAAAAACCTCTGGGCTTCCTCAAATTCCCCAGCTGCCACATAGCTTGAGATCATAACAGTATAGCAGACAACATCTGGGTCACACCCTTTCTTGATCATCTCATCAAAGAAATACTTGCAAGCTTCTAGGTTGCCGGCACGGCCAAGACCATCTATCAAATTTGTGAAATGGAGCACATTTGGCACACACCCAACATCACTCATATAGTTCAGCAAATTGAGAGCTGCGAGGGGTTTGTCTCCCTTACCAAGCACATGAAGCAACAGATTGTAAGTATGGAGGTCCGGCGTAAGCCCATTTTTTCCCATCTCATCAAGTAACTGATGAAATTGATCCAACTTCCCGAGCATATACTTTGCACGCATCACCACATTGTATGTCAAGACATCAGGTGAGTACCCCTCAAGGATCATTTTCTCATGAACCCACTCAGTCAGCGAGTACTGCTCTATGGTCAGAAGTGTGTGCAATATTGCATTAAACGCATTTCTGAATGGGCGGTAGTTGAAAGTACTCGACTTGATGAACCTCTCCACCAGCCTCCGCCTCAACCCAACCTTCCCAGATGCACATATCAAGAGATGGAACGTCCGGGAAGAGACAGGCAGCCCCTTCTCCGTCATCTCCTCAAACAGCCGCCACATCGCCTTCACCTCCCCACACTCGGCGAAAACCTTCATGACGAGGTTGTACATGCTTGTGCCGTGTTGGTACCCCTCCTGCTGCCCCGCCCATATGAAGAACTTATACGCCAGCTTCGGGTACCTCTCACGGTTCACACTGTCCACGGACACAACAATCCTGAACAGCACCTCCCTCACCAGCTCAACGGACACCTTCGGGCGCATTTCATCGAGCGCCTGGCGGGCGCTGAACCCCGGGCCATCCTGCAGCAGTATCCTAAAGATCCTGTCCGCCTCCAGCCTCACATCCTCGAAGAACCGCCACCTGGAATTGTGACCAGGGGAAAAAGTTTCGCCGTCATCGTCATCGCCCTCCGGCGGGCCTCGGGGCGGCGGCAGCCGGAGGAGTACTTCCCGCGGGAAGCGGCCGGCGTTCAGGCCTGCCACCTCCTCCCCTCCCTCACGGACTCCGTCACCATTGCACTGTACAGTGTCTGGAGGACTCTCACCGCCGTTTCTGGAACCGTCGCTGCAGAGACGCCGCGACGGGCAGAGCCGGGCCGAGATCGCCCGGGCTGCTCGGAGCGGAGGTAGTTGAGCGCCCGTGATCATAGAGTACGCGCACTCAAGCACATGGCGAGTGAGTGGCTCCGCGGGAAGGTGATGGCGCCGAGCTATGGTTCGAAGGGTGGGGCGGCACGGCGGCGCGCCGGCGCCAAGGGAAAGGAGTCTTAGCTGCCTGCTGCCGCCGTGCGCTCAATTCCGCCACGAAATGAACTCGTGCCAGTTCAGAATCTTTGTTGCCTGCATATTGGGCTTCTATGGATATGGCACATGTTACTGTTGGGCCTCAATCTGGCCTACTCATGCCTTTGAAACATCCGCATTTAGCGACGACCCGCTCTTTCTTGTAGTTCAAAAAAAAAAGTCCAATTTATCTCCTTCAACTACCAATTACCACGGTCATTCAATTTTCCTCTCTAATCAACAAAACCAGTTTTTTAAAACCCCCTCAGCTTTTGAAAACTAGTTTCAGTTTTTTTTCTAAAATCATGCTCTATGTTAAGGCTGATGCCTAGCTTTAAAATTATTTGAATCTTGGTGAACTTGTTTTAGCGCATAGTATTTGTTAGTAGAAGCTCTTGTTACCTGTTATAATTAGTCAACGTTGATCGTTTGAGCTATACGGAAACATCGTTGAAGCATTTTCAGGACCATAGCGGGCACTGATCCCCTGCTCTAGATAGATTTTCAAAGAAGCTATAGCCTGCGTGGCTGCATACACCTTGCCACACATATGTATATTCTCTGTCTATTACAAACGGTCTATGTTAACAACCAAAGTGACTTTGGTGACTACATAAGTTCCAAGTAACCACATCATACTTAAT
This sequence comes from Saccharum spontaneum, assembly GCA_022457205.1. Lineage (NCBI taxonomy): Eukaryota > Viridiplantae > Streptophyta > Magnoliopsida > Poales > Poaceae > Saccharum > Saccharum spontaneum. Next base: position 31,514,847 of record CM039580.1, on the reverse strand, counting down.
AATATTTAGTATGATATCTTGTTCATGTCACTTGATTCTACCTGTACAAACCTCGTGCCCCAGGTGCTATCATCTAGATTTTCCTGCCACGTTACGCTTCAGGGCTGAGGACCATCGTCCAACGTGGTATTGACGATGCTCCACTGATGCTTCTGCTTAGTCCAAACGATTAACATCGACTAAATAATAATAGAGAGAGAGCTTTTACTACTAAATAAGCACCAAAATGAGTCCGTCAAGAGTCAATAAATTTCAAGCTAGGCACCACCCGTAAGATATAGCATGATTTTAGGAAAAAAAATAAAACTAGTTTCATAATTTTTTGGGATAAAACAAATTTCTAGAATTAGACTATATTTTAGGATTTTTAATTGCATTATTTTTGTAAGTAAAAAATATTTGGATAATTTTTTGAAAATCAATTTTTATGAATGAATTTTTGGAGTTTTTTAAAATATTTCTAGTCTGATTTACCTTTGAAACTTTCAACTGACATGGGACCACATCAACAGAACCATCCATCACTCGTGCAAAATTGTATGGTTTTAAATGTTGAGGACGGTTAAAGAACTAGTTTTGCAGATCAAGGAGAAACGTCAGACTACCATGATAGTGGAGATAGATTGGACTTTTTATTTTTCCATATATTTTGTGAAAATGGCAACTCTAAAACACATTACCATCTCTCTATAATAGATTATGCAACACATGTCTGCGCATGCATGTTGAAATATTTGTTTCTTTCACATTACGTTAAAGTTGAAAATTAACCTAGGGCTCGTCGGCGCAAAACTTGCCGCCCAGAATCAGCCCTGCTAGCTTGGGGCGTTCAAACGGTAAGACATAAATTTTTCCATTCAAGAAGCAAGGCCACAGCTAAATTAGTTCCTAACCAACTTATTTTAGGTTCTAGTCCACAATTTAAATAACTCGATTGTGGTTCTTCATCAAATCTATCGACCTATCTATTAGATAGATGGCTCTTTGTTTTTGCAAGCACTGTTTGTAAAAACAGAACATTTGGATGCAGGAGGCGGAGCGCAACAAAGGCCCGTTCGACTGTACTGATAAGCCGGCTGAAAAACACTGTTGGCTGATTTGTTGTGAGAGAAAAACACTGTTGGCTGATTTGTTGTGAGAGAAGATTTGTTGTGAGAGAAAAACACTGTTCCGGCTGAAAAAACGAGTTGAAAAAGATGAATTATAAGCCGGGTGAACAGGGCCAAAAACGGAACATTTTTTTCAACATATACATATACGTACATACTACTGTGGAAATGTTGATACACAGTCACACGAACATGTAAAACCAGAGCGCACCAGTGCGCCACGGCGAACACAAGCAGCACACTTATTCCAGCTTCAACTCCACAGGGCAAACCACATCATTCACGTGTACACAAACATGACACAATAATCACACTCAGGCTGTTCTCACACAGAGCAGCCGTGCTGTCCATGAGCAACACTTCACATGGTATTCGTGTTCAGCTTCGCGCCGCCGATCCCCTCCCCGCGGATCACAGGCGCCTCCGCCGCATAGCCTTCCTTCACGTCTTTCCCTGCAACCCACACAGCTCGTCTCTCGTCAGCTTTGCTAATGGCGGGTTCCTTCTGGCAAAAAAGAAAGTTACTGTTGCAACGTACCTGTGGCTGTGGTTGGCTGCACGGTCTCGGAGACCCGGTTGCCGCCGGTGAGCGACGTGACGGCCTCGCGCGCTTTGGTGATCACCTGGCCGGGCGCCGGCACGCGCTGCGCTACCGTGCCCCCGACGTCGTCCTTGCGCCGCTGCACGGCGCCGGAGATCGCCTCGCTGAGCGCGCGGTCTTCGTCACCCGGACGGAGCTTCTCGGCGATGTACCCCGTGACGGTCACCCCCTTGTCCTGCCCGCCGGCGCCTGGGGTGGCCGTGTCCTGCTGCGCGCCGGCCCCGGGCGTCGTCGCCGTGCCGGACGACTGCGTGGCCTGCTGCACCTTGCCCGCCACGGCGGTGCCGACGCCGGCGACCTTCTCGTACACGGTGCTCGCCAGCTGCTTGCCGTACTCCGTGGTACCTGCAGCCGCGGACTTGATCTTGTCCGTGTAGCCCGCCGGCCCTGGCCCCGTCGCGCTGTTGTTGGTCGCGTCAGTGGCAGCTGGGGCGTCCTTCCACTCCTCAGCACCGGTGTCCGACACCGGCATTGCCTCGTTGTGTGCGCCTTCCGCCTTCGCCGAGCCCTCCTGCGGACGGAGGTTGGGCGCGACGGCGGTGCCGACGCGGGCGACCTTGTCGTACACGGTGGACGCCAGCTGCTTGCCGTACCCAGTGGTGCCTGCGGCCGCCGACTTGATCCTGTCCGTGTACCCCGCGCCTCTCGTCGCGTCCGTGGCCTCGGGGACGTCTCGCCACTCCTCCGTGCCGGCTGTGTTCGACGCCGGCACCGCCTCTGTGCGTTGTTCGTCGTCGCGCTTCCCCACGCCCACAGCGGTGCCGACGCCGGCGACCTTCTCATACACTGTGCTCGCTAGCTTCTTGCCGTACTCCGTGGTGCCGGCCGCCGCGTTCTTGAGTCTGTCCGTGTAGCTAGCGCCGCCGGCCGCGCCGCCGCCGCCCACCGTGTCCGCGGCCTTGTCTTTCCACTCCTCTGCCTTGGCGCCCTTCTTGCCCGCGCCCACGTGCGACGGGTCGTCGGACAAGCTCATGGTCTCGAACTGCTGCACCACGGGCGTCGTGCCTATGTCCTGACCCTCTGCAACGAAAAGGACGTGTCAAGTGCCAGCGCAACACGAGCGGAGTGCCAAAAGACATGATCGAGGGGCGGTTCGGCGTGTGCCATACCTCGCGCGGCGGGCGTCGTGGAGCGCGGCGCGGCCAGATCCTCGACGACGGGGCCGCCGATATCACCGAGCCGCACCCTAGGTGCGGCGCCGTCGCCTTCCACCTCCTGCACGGCTGGTGTCATCGCCGGCTGATCGTACTTGGAGACGAGGTCCTGCACGGCCGGTGCCCTCTCCGACTCGTACACTGCAGACGGGCCGCGCAGACACGTAAGTACACACAATACTTGGAACATATGAAGCCAGTAGCCAAATCAGCCTAGCACGCGGCGCGGCGCCGGTGAACAGGTGGGAGCACTTACTTGGCGCGCCGTGCACCTCGGGGTCGGACTCCATGATGACGGGCTTGTCCTCGACGTCCTCCATGTATCCGCCCTTCTCCAGCGCGGCCTCCCTCTCCACCGCGTCCTCCTCCGCCTCCTCGCTGCTGCTGCCGCCGCTGCCGGAGTCTGCGTCTCCCATGCGCTCGTCGCCGCCGCCGTGCTCACCGTCGTGGCCGTGGCCGTGGCCGGCGAGGGTGTTCTTGATCTTCTTCACCTTCTCCTTCACCTTCTTCAGCACCGGCTTGTGCTGCTTCTCGTCGCGGTGCAGCTGGGCCTGGCCCCCGGCTCCTTCGTTCTCCACTGCACGCGCCGACGTGCGGCATCACAGACACAGAGTAAGGTACTGAGGTAGGAGAGAACTTGCAGTAGTGCAGCGATCGGATCGGTGGCCGGCGGGGGCGTAACTCACCTTCGCCGGTGTTCCAGAGGCCGATGTCCTCGGGGACGTGCTTGCGCGTCAGCATGGCCGGAGCGTCCATCGCCGACGACGTCGCGACCTTGGTCCGATCGAACTGGGGCAGCTCGCGATCGAAGATGACAGAGACGCTAGCTGTTTTTGGGATCGTGAGTCGGTGATCCTGAATCTCTGGCTGCTTTAGAGAGCTTGATTGGCAATGGCGAGAGTTGATGCGGCGGTGAGGGGCTCGACGAGGATATAATAGAAGCTGGCCGGGGAGGCGAGGGCCACCTCGACGTACACGTGGTCATGGGCGGGAGAGCGGGCGGACGCGTGGCGGGTGCAGGAACTGCCGTGCGCCCGTGCCGTGCTTCGGTTGGGCTGTGCTGGGAGAAGCGACTGGAAGGCTTGCCTATGGACGCGGTGATCATTGATCATGCTTGATGAGATCTCGTGGCCCGTCAGGTGGCGGATTTGGACGCGGGGTATGCAACCCCGCCGTGCCGCGTCGATCCTTTTGCCTGCGTCTGCTTGTCTTTTTTGTTTTTATCTCGCGTCTGCTTCACTGCTTGTCGGTGTACCGTGTTTAAGGATGGCAGTGGATGGGGTTCGATGTGGATATCCACAATTTCGGGTCCTGTGGGTTTGAGTTTGGTGATAGTTTCTCACCCACTGTTTTCGGGTTCAGTTTTGGGTTTGGTATCGGGTTCGGTTTCGGGTTTGGTTTTCCACCTGTGGATATCCAATGGATATCCAAAATAAATCATTTGGAATTAAAATTTATGTTTTATAATATGCTAATAATAACTTGTTTACTTAGATTATTAAATCTATTCAAAATTGACTCATAAAAATATTTATTATTTGTTGTCTCTTATTTATACGTGTGAATATGTGTATATTTATCTGCGGGTTTCGGGTATCTATTCGGGTTTCGGGTATCTGTTCGGGTTTCGGGTATCCGCGGGTTTGGTTTTGGTGATGGATTTCCACCCGTGTTTAGTTTGGGTTCGGGTTTTGACTTCGGATTTCGATTTTAGGTATATGGAGACTCTACCCGATCCGAACCCGACGCGTTGTCATCTTATTTCTCTGAGGGAGTGAGAGGACGAGGCCGGTTGAGTGTGCACCCAGGCCCTGAATTCTGCTCGGGGGGCCTTGGGAGGCTGCCTGGCTCGGACCTGGGCTGGGCTAATTTGTTCTCTCCCCGGCTCACTTCGTTGGACTGTTTCTCCGGTGGGCTGTGCCTGTGCGCGACCTGGAATTCTTTCTTTTTGATGACACTAATGAGGAATTCTTTCTTTCCGATAATGCTCGGAACTTGGCGCCTATCTGCCCGGACACCAACCAAACAACCCACCTTTCTTCGTTTTTTTTTTAAATTGCTCATTCACTTATTCGTATTCCTTTTTCTATCGTTCTTATCCGCTCGCCTGCCGCCTCTGAGCGTACGGGCGCTGGCCCTCAGAGGAGCAGCGTGTGGCCGCCTCCGAGGCGCACCGCTTGAGGCACTAGCCTTGCCAGGCACGGCGTGCGGCCGCCTCCGAGTCACGGCGCTCGGCTGTCGTCCCTGCCAGGCGCGGCGCGTGCTGCCCTCTCCAAGTCACGCAGCCGCGGCCTCCCCGCCGCTCGTGCGGCCAATGCCTCCCTTTCTGCGATATGCAGCCACTGCCATCGACACGCCACCTACAAGCGTCGTCGGGCCGCTGCCTTCGGTGAACACTACACATCGATGAGCCTTTATTCTACCGAGTAGCAAGGAGATATTGCGCTGAAAGCGCATGTTACAAGAGTATATTTCAATTGTTTCAGATGTATGTTGCAAGTGTCTCATATAGATGTTACAAAAATAGATCGTGATGTTGCACATGTTGCAATGGCCACGTATGTTGCAAGCATCCGTTCCAAATGCCTCATTTGTTTTTTCAAACATATGTTGTAAGTGTGCTTATTTGGAGGTTGTATATATTTCACACATATGTTGCAAAGGGTATGTTCGAAATGTTTTAGCTATTTTAGTCTTATGTTGCAATAAGTGTTTTCATGCTACAAGTTACAAGTATTTTATCTAGATGTCATATGTTTCACATACATGTTGCAAGTGTATGTTCCAAATGTTTCCTCTGCTTCAGACTTATGTTGCATTTAAGTGTTTCATGTTGCAAGTGTTTTATGTTTCAGAGGTATGTTCAGAGAGTCATGGGGTCATAGCCTGGACGCCAGGGGAAAGGCACACGGTGAGTCCAGAGCTGGGGGAAGGGCGTGTGGCGAGTCGGGAGTCGGCGGATGGGGCGCACAGCGTGCCTAGGTCCTACGAACGGGGAGTGCTCGTCCTCATTCCGACTCCCGGGTCCCACTCGCGCGAAGAGAGAGGAGGGGGTTAGGGGGAAGGAGCGACGGGTGCAGTGCAGGGCGAGATGGACGAGGCGAGGTACGCGTGCTTGGCGGGACAAGGTTGACGGGGAAGAACTGCAGTGATACAGTAGAAGTGTAGCACGTTTCTGCTAGACTGTGCGGTATCGTCCGATGGAATCTTATCCCATCAGATGTCCGGACGTCAGCAATTCACAATTCTCTCTGTACTCCCCAATTGCGCTCGTCTTGGGCACCACTGCCGCTGCTTGAATACTAAGCACCAATGCACCAAGCAACAAGTGTCGGCGCACCAGGATACGCTTGCATCGGAGTCACCTACATGTGGCTCTGTTTGTTTCACTAAAATTTGGCTTATACTGAAATATTGTGAGAGAAAAACACTGACAATTGAGCTTGAACATAACTTAGCAAAGGAGTTTGCACGTTTTTGCCCTGCTTCAAGTTTTAAATGAAGACAACTGCCTATGTGCTATTCATTTGTACTTTTAGATGAATTTTTATGCGCATCTAGGGGTGACGATACATTTTTTTTTCAAAAACTAAGTCAAAAACCGTTTTGACATTAGATGACGCTAGACCTATAATTTGGAATGGAATGAGCTGCAAACAAATTGTATTACATCTAAAGTCTAAACTTAAAAGATGGTGTCATAGGATTTGTACTGTTCAAATCTAAACATTGTTAAAATACCACTGTCAATGCTGAAATTTATATTTCAGTTACCTGCTTGTTCCTCTGTTATTAGGCTCTATTTAGTTTCCACCAAAAAAAATTTCATCCCGTCACATTGAATGTTTAGACACATATAGAGCATTAAATATAGATAAAAAAACTAATTGCACAGTTTACATGAAAACCGCGAGATGAATCTTTTAAGCCTAATCAGTCCATGATTAGTCATAATTGCTATAGTAACACACATGTGTTAATGACGGATTAATTAGGCTTAATAAATTCGTCTCGCGGTTTCTAGGTGAGTTATGTAATTAGTTTTTTTATTAGTATCCAAACACCTCTTTCGACATCCCATAAAACATCCGATGTGATACCCAAAAAATTTTCACCCATGAACTAACATGAGGCCTTAGTTAATTAAAAAGCTCCTTTTTATTATACGAACTATACTAGTGTAGTGTAGTGTATGTTATCTTTTCCATATGAATCGTGCCTCCAAAAGCTGGCCGGCCAACGTGGCCATGTCGCCCGCTTTTCGCGGCCGTTCGATCGGGCGTACGGACGGCCCAGATCGGACGGACCACAGTTTTTTTGCAAAAAAACCCTTCTATTTTTTGAAAATCAACCCGCGCTCCACAAGCCCTCTTAGTATATTTTGCGAAAACCACCTCTTATTTTTTTTTGAAATCAATCTGCAGTCCAGATCGGATGGGGTCCTGGTTTTTTGAAAAACCCTTTCCTTTATCGAAAATCAACCTGCGCTGCAGAGACCCTCTCAACAATTTTTACAAAAACCTCCTCAGATTTTTCTCAAATCAACCCGTAGTCCACCTTTGATTATATCTCTTTTTTAAAAAATAAATTAGCTAAAACTTTAAAATTGCATAGTAAATCATAGAAAAATCATAAACTAGAAAATCAAGTTGATCTGAAATCCTCACGAGTACATCTATGCAGTGCATCCATAATATGCCATGTTTTAGTAAGAATTTTTCCCTACAAACTTTTACCTATGCTTTTTAGGGGTAAAATCATATCGACTCAAACTTTAAAACATGCATAGTAAATCACAGAAAAATCATAAAATAGAAAAACAAGTTAATCTGAAATCCACATGAGTAGATCTACGCAGTGCATCCATAATATGACATGTCTTAGTACAAATTTTTTTCATAAAAAATTTTACCTATACTTTTTAGGGTTAAAATCGTTCGGACATCAGAAACGTCTTTACGCCAAAAAGTTTTGAATACAAAAAGTTGCTCAAAAATTCAAAACCTAAAGTTTTGCTATACAACAAAAAAAAAGACTCTCCACCTATTATCCTCTGCAATGGCAACAATCAACATCAACTCGAGTGATCTATATAATTATATTGTACTACTGCTATTTATTCTCCATGGAAGCTAAGTAATACTAATTGCAATATAACTATTAGCTTCATGATGCAAGCACCACATGGGACCGCGCGGCCACGCTGCGTTCTAGTAAGATTTAAATGTCCCATTCAATATTTGTTGACCGATGTCAGTATATAGATCGAGAAATCAACCTGCAGCAAATTTTAATGGGCCTGTCGCCCAACCCAACAGCCAAGAAGCCCGTCAACTCTGTAATGTAGGCCTAGTCGGCTTTGAGTTGGCCGGTAAGGTCCTGATGGATGTGATTGATGATGTTCCAACGCCCAATATTGGCGTGTCTTCGGTTAAACAATACTCACTGCGTCCTATAAAAAATAGCATTCTTGTTTTTTTTGAGAAATCAAATATTTTTTAATTTTGACTAACTATATACTAAAAATAATAATATTCATGATACATAATTAGTATCGTTAGATAGATAGTTGTATATATTTTCATAATAAATTTATTTAGAGATTTGTTGCTAATATTTTCTATAAAACTAGTTAAACTTACACAAATCCCATAGCAATGATTTTTATGGGACCAAGGGAATACGTGTGGAAGAAAAAGAAGGTACTCCCCCATTCTAAAATATAAGACATTTTAGTCTAGATACATAATAAAAGTAATGCATATAGAAAAGCCCAAAGATCTTTTAATTTAAAATAAAGAGAGTATTTTTAAAGGTTTTAGAGTAATCACCTGCTTTTTATAAAAGTTTCATTCTTAATCTGGTTCTTCGAGTTACCTCTCTGCCAATTAGCTACTGCTACGGATAGGCCTGGGCGTTCGGGTTACCCGATTTTTTTGGGTCATGTAATTTGGGTAATGAAAATTGCTACCCCATATTTATCCCGAAAAAGCACTATTCAAAATTTCGGGTACCTGATAATTTGGGTTCGGGTATACCCGATATACCCGAATTCACATAAAAGAGCAAACTGCACAAAACTTTTATAGCAATTTTATACATAATTTTAGCAGCGATTTGTATGAAATTTCAACAGCAATTTACAGAGAATAATATATTATAGTCACTTGTTCAAACAAAGAGAATCATATACTAATAAAGTGATAAGTTCACGTGCTCAACTGACAACACATTACAAAGCACAAAAACATACACATATTCGGGTAATTTGGGTACGAGAGTATTACCCGAATTATCCAAACTTATTTCGGGTAATCATAATTGCTATTCGAATTTAGAATCGGGTATCTTGGGTTCGGGTAATTCGGGTACAGGTAATGAGTATTAGGTATTTTGCCCAGACTTAGCTACAGAGATAAAAAAATCTACTGCTACCTCTCAAGTTACATCTCTCCGGCCACCTCAGCCTTGGATCTAGCACGGCTGCCGCTCCTCCTCACGCACGCGCCAGGATGAAAACGGTACGGATATTTTCTGACCGTATTCGAGACCGAATCCGTTTAGAGGGGTTTTAATCCGTTCGTATCCGAGTCCGGATATTTAACATCCGATACCGTATTCGTATCCGAATATTTAAATCACATATTTATGATGTCGATATCCAATCATATCATATCCAGCATTTTTTATATTATCTGTATTCGAATCCGAATCCGGACATAAATATAAATATATGAAAACAAATACAATATCAGTGATATCCTTCCGTATCCGATCCGTTTTCATCCCTACGCACGCGCAACAGGGGGATGACCGTGTCCTCCAAGTGGAGCGAGTTCGTCTGGCCAATTTTCCAGGACAGGCTCACCCCAAATCTCAACGTACATTTCAATAGGAGAGCGGCAACATCCATTCTTTCCTCAATCAGAGTGTCATCGAGAAGTCAAACATTTTAACTTTGACAAAAAATATATAAAAAAATATTAATATTTATGGTTCATCATGTATGTCCAATAGGGCCAGGCCCAGCCAACTGGCAACCACCAGCTCGTTTCGTCCCGAATGTGCAAATGCGACTCGATACCTTTGCCGGGTAGACAGAATCTCTATCTCTTCTCTACGACTAAAAAGAGCCAAATGTCATCGTCTTTGCCCCGCTAATGACCCCCGCCTGCGCTAATGACCCCCCGCCCGCGTTAATCTCCCACCCTGCTCCCTGTATCGCGCGTCCGCGGAACCGCCTGCGCGCACGACGCCCAGCTCCTTCCCTCCCGCCCGCACAACCGCATCTGTTGTTTCGCGCACGCCTCCCACATCTCTCGTGCGGGGATGGAGAAGCGGCGGCGGCGGGCCACCGTGCGCTAAGAAAGAGGCAGCCACACGAATCGAGCGGCGGTGGAACCGAGCGTCGACGGAATCGAGCGGCGCGGCCAGGCGAATCCAGTGCCGGCGGAATCGAGCGTCGCGGCCAGGCAAATCGAGCGGCGGTGGAATGAGCGTCGCTGCCAGGCGCGCGCACTTGGTTGCTGGGGACTCGCTGCGCCGTCGCCCCGCCGTCGTTGCCGGCCGCTCGAGCTTCCACGTGCCGGTCCGCGCTTCCGCCCCCAGCGGTTCCTCGAGTCGCTGCCTGCTCGCGGTTCCCCGAGCCGACGTTCGAAGGTTGACTCGGCGCCCTCACCGGAGCTCGTCCACGCCGCCGGTGAAGCCCGCTGCTGAGGAATTGAAGACAGGCGGTCGCGCGCCGCTGGTGAAGCCCGCCGACGGCCTCCCTGCCCCTTCCCCATGGACGCCACTGCCTCGCCCCTGCCCTGCACCGTCCTGACCTACATCTGGAGGAGCTGGTTTGCGGAGGATATACAGAGCGATGGTAGCGACGAGAACTGGGCATCTAAGATGGAGGTGAGCATTGGAGGCATTTGTGTTTCCCTGCATATTCTGGTCCTTGAATTTCATTACAATACTTCCTGCTCTTCGATCACCTTTTCCTGATGCTTAGAAGTGAGTTCCTTATATATTTTTTCTCTTCGCTTGTATGCTCAAATGCCTCCAGTTTAGTGGTGGTACATATGCTTGGTGTGATTCCTATCCCATAATGCTGTAAATGAAGAACCAGTCAACACAAGTACTGCATCTCCTGCTTTTTCTATGAGCTATTGTCACTTTGGAAATTCAGTTAATACCATGCTTTCTACCTGTTGTGTCCATAACCTGAGTTCTTGATAGACATGTAATGTTAGCCAAGAGTGCTACTTTTACCTTTCAGGCCTTCATGCTTGCTTTTGTTGTGCATGAGCAATGATTATAAGACTGATACATTGTTTGATATTTGTAGGACAAGACTGTGGTAAGCAAAAGATTGGTATAAAGCAACAACACTTGTGTCAAGGCAGAGTCTAGCACCTGAAATGTTTGTTATGCATCATGCTCCTCTTGTCTACACTCTACACCCACTTATTCGAGTTCTGCATCCAGTCGAGATTTGACTGCTAAAGATTATAAAGGCAACAGCAAGGCGAACCACAACAAACTAAGAAATCAATGTGTTGATGAATCAAAGAACATCCATTCTAATGATGATGTTAAGAAGAATGGGGGTGGCAAACAAGATTTGAATCAAGATTGTTCAATGGATACATCCAGTGACGGAAAGTTGAATATACAACATGATGTGATGACAGGCGGGGAATTTGGAAGGCTTCATAGATGTAAGTAACCCCTTTATCCCTTCTTACAGCTTCCCCTTTGAACGCAATGCTTGCAACTATGTCAGTGGTTGGCTTTGAAACTAGCCTTATTTGACACTGGCCTTGATGTCTGGATACAAAAAAAATCCATCATTTGTTAATGCCATTCTATGTAGTATTCTGATTGCCTCTTTAAGCTCTCCTGCATATTTGAAAAAAATATGCCAAAGTCTGAACTCAGATATCTTCTGCACAGTTTATTGGAATATCATCTAGGACCATCCACTGCTACTATTTTTTGTGTGTGTGGAATCTACCTATGTTAATCTTGAGAATAACAAATTTCCACTATCATGCTTTTAATTGCACGCGCTATGAACTCACTACCAATAGTTAGAAGAGTTTTTCAAAGCACGTGGCATGGCATCCCGATAACGGAGCGCCATAAATTTATGCTGTGACTGTGAGTGAGTGGTCGGGTGGTTGGTGGCGGTGGCGGTGGCATATGTTGGAAGCTGTTAGTTTTTTTTTTCAAAAAAAAATCAGCACTACCTGATGTGTCATGTATGTCCATGATAACACATTGCGATCCAAAAGTGATAAATATGTTTAGGCTATAGAAATGCAATTTTTCTTCTAAATCCTAAAGGTGAAGATATATGTGTTATGTTTTCTATATGTAACTGCATGCAGATTCTAATAAAACTTTGCTGATTTTCATTGTGCGCAAGCTCGATAACAAACAAATAAAGTGTGAACTCTGGATTTTTTTTCTTCTAAACACTTGAATAGATCAATTTATTAGTTGATCTATGTAAACATGGTGCCAAAACTGAGTCTGATGAGGGTTAAGACCTCAACCTGAAATTAAGTGAAACAAGCAAAAAAAATTCCTTTTTCCATGCCGACATGCTTGTTTAGTCATGTATGCAGCAGACATGTACAACTTTGGAGTCTATAACCTATAGAGAATAAGCAGCACAAATATTCACAAATTTGAGTATCAATCTGAAATATAATATTTTCATCTTTGCAGCGCTTGCCAAGTTGCTCAGAGGGTACAGCAGGTGAGGCTCCTGGGAGGCCATTCGCGATGATGGAAAGGCCATCAGTGCTTATCCATGTGTTATTGATCTGTTGCATTGCTTTCTCCTCTGGGTCAGTCTCCGCAGCATCTAATCGCTAAAATGGTTGAGTTCTCAGGATACCATGTGGTTGGTTATCCAGCAGTTGTTGGCTTCTCAGTGTTTTACTCAGTTCCTCCATACGTGCACATCAATGCAGGAATGCCCTGAGCGGACTTCACCAGATACTCCAGAGTTTGACTATTTGCAACTACAGATGACCAGCAAGGATAGTGCAGAGTGCGTCTGCATAGTGGCACACACATCTACTGAAAGAACTCATCCTGAGAGGGTATGAGGAATCAATAATTGAGTTCATTACAAATAATGACATGAAGTAATTATTTTGAAAATTATCCACATCAAATAAGACAGTTATCATAGTAGATAGTGCTGTCATATAGAAGCATATTGGCTTCAGCAAAGTTGCAAAGGAATAATTTTGATGTGTCATTATGAAACTGCATGTATGGCAAGGGGGCAAGAGTAGAGAGGGTAGATATAGATAATTGGCCGAAAAAAAAACAATTCCAAAGTTATGAGTTTCATTCTGATAAATTTCTATCCGCATCAATAAGACAGTTACCATAGTAGACAGTGCTGTCATATAGAAGCATATTGGCATTAGCAAAGGAATAATTTTGATGTGTCATTATGAAACTGCATGTATGGCAAGGGGGGAAGAGTAGAGAGGTAGATATAGATAATTGGCCAAAAAAATTCCAAAGTTTTTGTTGGAGTATATGTAGGCCCATGAGGCTAAGGCCCATGTGGCCCATGTATGGAACTATATTGCTACCCTTCTAGGGTTAGCCAAGTAATGGAAAATCATTCCTCTAGCATGGTATCAAAGCCTATTCTAGCTCTTCCTTCGTACGCCCGTTGGCGGGATCTGGTGGTTCTCACTCTTCGCCGCTACGCCCTCGACGACCACGTCCTCCTTGACGCCCCGGTCGCTGCCCAGACGCCGTCGTGGATCCGGCTCGACAGCATCGTCCTCTCCTGGATTCTGGGGACGATCTCCCTGGACCTTCACGACCTCGTCCGCACCTCTCCTGACGCGCGCCGGGCATGGCTGGCCCTTGAGGGTCAGTTTCTGGGCAACGCTGAGGCCCGGGCTCTGCGCCTCGATGCGAGCTTCCGCACTTTCGTCCAGGGTGACCTCTCCGTCGGTGAGTTCTGCCGCCGGATGAAGTCCATGGCTGACTCCCTGGGGGACCTCGGGTGGCCTGTGGAGGATCGCATCTTGGTCCTCAACGTCCTCCGGGGGCTCAGTGACTGCTACGCCCACCTCAGGACGTGGATCACCCGCCAGAGGCCCTTTCCCACCTTCCTGGAGGTCCGTGACGATCTTGTCATGGAGGAGCTCACACAGGGCCTCCAGCCGGGCTCCACTGCTTCCCCGGGGGCCTCCTCGACGGCTCTGGCTGCTACTCCGCCGCGCCAGTCTGCTCCACGGTCGGCTGCTCCACCACCGTCGTCTCTCCTGGGTCCCCCTCCCTCCGGGCCGAGCGGAGGTGGGGGGGGTCGTGGTGGTCGTCGTCGCCGCGGTGGGGGTCGCGGGGGTGGCCGGGGTGCACCTACCCAGGCCCCGGTACCTGGTGGACCGCAGGGGGGGCACCATGGCCCTCTTTCCAGAACCCGTGGTCTGGGCGCATCTCCATGTGGCCCTACCACGCCACCGGGACCGACTCGCGTCCACCGGTGGCCATGCTCACCGGAGCACCTCCTGCTGGTCCTCCACTCGGCGTCTTCCCTGCTACGCCGCCTACTACGCCGTGGGTTCCTCCCTCCGGACCTTCCGGGGCTCCACCGGGGGTCGCGGGCTGGGATCAGGCGGCCCTGGCTCGCTCGTTCGGCACCATGGGCCTGACACCTCCGGTCGGACCCGAGTGGATCGCCGATTCGGGGGCCACCTACTACACCACTCCTGACCCCGGTATACTTTCGTCGGTTCACTCTCCCTCTTCATCTCTTCCTTCGTCCATTATGGTCGCAAATGGTTCTTGTATTCCTGTCTCCTCTGTGGGTACCGCCGGTGCTCATGGCTCCTTTCGTCTTCCTGATGTTCTTGTTGCTCCTTCCATGGTTCATAATCTTCTTTCTATTCGACGTTTTACAGCTGACAACTCTTGTTCTGTGGAATTTGACTCTTCTGGTCTTACTGTGAAGGATTTGGCTTCCCGGCGTCCTCTGCTCCGATGTGACAGCACCGGGCCCCTTTACACTCTTCGCTTTCCGGCGGCTCCTTCTTCGTCTTCGCCGTCCGTTTTGTCAGCTGCCTTCGTCGCTTCTGCTTCCTCTACTACCTGGCACCGGCGCCTCGGCCATCCTGGACGGGATGCCCTGATACAGCTCAGTCGTAGCTCTGGTCTTCCATGTACTCGAGCTCATGATGAGCAACTGTGTCATGCGTGCCAATTGGGCCGACATGTTCGTCTTCCTTTTCCTAGTTCTTCTTCTCATGCGGCCCGCATTTTTGATCTTGTACATTGCGACCTATGGACATCTCCTGTTATCAGTATTTCTGGTTACAAGTACTATCTTGTGGTTGTTGATGATTTTTCGCATTATTCGTGGACTTTTCCTCTTCGTGCGAAGTCTGATACGTTTACCACGCTCCTCCACTTCTTTACTTGGGTGTCTACTCAGTTCGGTCTCACCATCAAGGCCGTCCAGTGTGACAATGGTCGCGAGTTTGATAACTCCACCGCCCGAGATTTCTTCCTCTCTCACGGTGTTCAGCTCCGCATGTCTTGCCCATACACCTCCTCGCAGAATGGCAAGGCCGAGCGGATGATTCGCACCACAAATGACACCGTGCGCACTCTCCTGTTTCAGGCTTCTCTTCCTGCTCGCTTCTGGGCTGAGGGCCTGCACACCTCCACCTACCTTCTTAACCGCCTTCCTTCCGCTGCCTGTCCCGCTCCCACTCCTCACCACGCCCTCTTTGGTACCCCGCCTCGGTATGATCACCTTCGCGTGTTTGGGTGTGCTTGTTACCCCAACACTGCTGCCACTTCTTCTCACAAGCTGGACCCTCGCTCCACGCTCTGTGTCTTCCTCGGGTACTCCCCTGATCACAAGGGGTACCGGTGCTTCGACCTTACCTCCCGACGTGTTCTCATCTCGCGCCATGTGGTCTTCGATGAGTCCGTCTTTCCCTTTTCCAGCACCACTACACCCCCGGTCACTGACCCACCCGATCTGTTTCCCACTGACCCGGTGGTCTAGCCACCTTCTTTGTGGTCTCCTGCAGGTACCGCCTCGACGCGTTCTGAGCCCGCCACCGGTCCCGGCTCCCCTGCGAGTCCGGGCCCCTCGTCCTCCGGTGCGGCCCCGCCTTCTCCAGTTGGTGCAGACCCGGGGCCTTCGTCCCCCGCTTCTGCCCCGGGGGGGGTCGTGCCGGTTGCCGGACCCTGTCTCGGCACCTGCCCCGGCGGCTCCGTCGAGGTTTGCCGCGCCGGTACGGGTTTACCAGCGCAGGCCGCGGCCACCGCCGCTCGTGGTTCCGGTCCCTTCTCCGCCGGGAACACCGACACCACCGCCTCTGTCTCCGCCGGCCCGTGGTGTCCCGCCGGTCTACCACCCGCCGCTTCTTCACCGACACCCGCGGCATGTTCACCCGATGGTGACACGGCACGCGGCTGGCACCCTGCCGCCTCGTGCCCTCGAGGCTTCGACCGGCGACGCGGTGGTCTCTCCGGTACCCTCCTCCGTCCGCGACGCCCTGTTGGACCCTCACTGGCGCCGCGCGATGGAAGAGGAGTACGCCGCACTACTCGCCAACCAGACGTGGGAGTTGGTGCCCCGGCCGCCGGGTGCCAATGTCGTCACCGGCAAGTGGATTTGGACTCACAAGCGCCGAGCGGACGGCTCTCTCGAGCGCTACAAAGCTCGATGGGTCCTCCGGGGTTTCACTCAGCGCCCCGGCGTCGACTACGATGAGACCTTCAGCCCGGTGGTCAAGCCGGCCACCGTCCGGACCGTACTATCCCTGGCACTTGCTCGGTCTTGGCCCGTCCACCAGCTGGACGTCAAGAACGCCTTCCTCCACGGCCTTCTTACCGAGACGGTGTACTGCAGTCAGCCGGCGGGGTTCGTCGACAACACCCGCCCTGACATGGTCTGCCGGCTCAACAGGTCACTCTATGGCCTCAAGCAGGCACCTCGGGCGTGGAACCACCGGTTTGCTGCTTTCTTGCTGACCCTGGGGTTCATGGAGGCCAAGTCTGATACGTCCCTGTTCGTCTACCACCATGGGGCCGACACTGCATACTTGTTACTCTATGTTGATGA
This sequence comes from Saccharum spontaneum, assembly GCA_022457205.1. Lineage (NCBI taxonomy): Eukaryota > Viridiplantae > Streptophyta > Magnoliopsida > Poales > Poaceae > Saccharum > Saccharum spontaneum. The sequence continues at coordinate 31,497,876 of CM039580.1, read as the reverse complement.
TATTGTCCTCACCGCCTCCAGCGAGCCTCTTCTCCGCCGGATCATTGCAGCTCTCCAGCAGGAGTTTGCGATGAAGGACCTGGGTGAGCTCCATCACTTTCTCGGTGTCACTGTTGAGCACCGTCCTGCTGGGCTCCTTCTTCACCAGCGACAGTACACTCGGGATATCCTGGAGCGGGCTGGGATGTCTGATTGCAAGCCCTGCTCCACCCCGGTCGACATTCAGGGCAAGCTGTCTGAGGCCGAGGGACCACCGGTGGACGATCCCACTGCGTACAGGAGTCTTGCCGGGGCTCTTCAGTACCTCATCTTCACCCGGCCGGACATCACCTATGCAGTTCAGCAGGTCTGCCTCCACATGCATGATCCCCGGGAGCCTCACCTCACGGTTCTCAAGCGTCTCCTCCGCTACCTCCGGGGCACACTCGACTACGGCCTCCTCCTCCACCGGGCCTCCTCCACCGACCTCGTTGTCTACACCGACGCGGACTGGGCCGGGTGCCCGGATACTCGTCGCTCCACCTCCGGCTACGCCGTCTTCCTGGGCGGCAACCTGGTGTCTTGGTCGTCCAAGCGCCAGCCGGTGGTCTCCCGGTCCAGTGCCGAGGCGGAGTACCGCGCCGTGGCTAACGGCGTGGCGGAGGCCGTCTGGCTCCGGCAGCTGTTGCTGAGTTGCACACTCCACCCTCCAGGAGCACACTGATCTACTGCGACAACGTCAGTGCGGTCTACCTCTCCACCAACCCCATCCAGCACCAGCGGACGAAGCATGTCGAGATCGACCTCCACTTTGTCCGTGATCGGGTGGCCATGGGCGAGGTGCGGGTCCTTCATGTCCCGACGACCTCCCAGTTCGCGGACATCTTCACCAAAGGCCTCCCGTCCTCGACCTTCGCCGAGTTTCGCTCCAGCCTCAACATCACCCGTGGCTAGTTGCGTCTGTGGGGGGTTGTGTGTGTTCTTTCTTGTTTCAGCCTCGAACTCTGCTGCGACGGTAGTTCAGACTGCGGGGGGGTGTTGGAGTATATGTAGGCCCATGAGGCTAAGGCCCATGTGGCCCATGTATGGAACTATATTGCTACCCTTCTAGGGTTAGCCAAGTAATGGAAAATCATTCCTCTAGCAGTTTTCATTTTGTTAATTTTTTTTATAAGCTATGCAATTCTCTTGAAAATATATAGGTCACTATATTTTTGTACTGCTCATAACAATGAAAAGGCAAATATTTGGATTGTTCTGTGCATAGGATATTTGAAGGCTGACATGATATACAATGACTATTACTTGCCTAACAGGCAATGGTTGAACAAGATTGATTTCCTGAAATTTTGAAAATCAGATGCCTAATTATTGCCATATTATATTATTTGCCCGTGGCGACGTATGAGCATGAACCTATACTACGGAAATTAGAACTAGGAATCTAGGATATCATGTATCTACCTCTCCAGTAAGTGTATGTTTGATGCTTCCATTCAATTCTGATCTTAACATTCATCTTTTAAGGTTAAACAGGATGATCACGATGACTTCGAAACACTTTTGTGCAGTTCGGAGAAGACCATTTAATTGTCATGGTCTTGTTTCTTTGGGTTTCTGTTGCAATGCATATGCATAATGCTATGAAAATAGAATAGTCAATGCTATCATGTGAGGTATGTCAGGATGAGTATATCCAGACAATTCTCAGTGAGATGAGTATACCAGACATGGTTCCTGTAGCAAAATAATGTATACTAAGCTATATGACATCGCCATTGATTTCTTAAGCAAGTAGTATGCCAAGTATGTCTGTTGTACGATTGGTCGCCTGGCCCAAGGGATCGGAATGATGTTTTGCATGGGTTGTCTTTTCCTTCTAATTAACAATGTTGTGAAGATGAGAATGGTCTAATTTCAATATTTATTGCATGTCATAAGACTTCACATATGTATTACCCATATATTTGTAGGTCATGAAATTTTATGAATATGCCACGGGCACTCAACTAGTATATTGCTAAACTTGACCAGACGCCAGGCGAGTCCGCAACTACACGGTGCTGGGACGGTTTCGATCCACATTTTTTCATTCTACTCACGGCGAGTACGCTCACATGGTACTGGCAGTGCCGGTATGCTCCAAAATTTGAAGGCTTGTTTGTCGACGGGAATTATCTTATATCCTTCTGACATAACAATTGTTGCAGAAATTCAGAAGAATTCCATTGTTCCAAATTAAACAAGTCTAGATGCTGGTCTAAACACTACAAGGATTCCTTCGTATGTGTGCAAATTTGTTTACCCATGCATGGAAGTGGCGGCGTTCATTATTGACCATCAGTCCATCTCAATTGTTATGCGTCACGTCCCCTGGTAGCTTATCATACATGATGTAGCTTATGTGTTTGTTGTGGTTCGGATATATATTTGGTGTCACATTCTCTGTGTCACGATGATCTGGCCTGCCTGACCATCACATAACAGGGAGTAGTACGTCGTTACTGCTTCCATTTCAGACACAGCTTCCCGAGTCAAGATCGTACAGTGAATTCGGGCACACAGGCCTGTCACAGCACACGTGGTTTGCTGAAGGTGAAGGAGTAGTGCACCGATCTTGTTGGCAACTGACTAATTAGCACAGGCATGTCTATTAGTCTATATTATCACTCATTCACTCGTCCATTGATAACCTCGTAATAATAATCTCATCACAGGTGGGTAGGCGCGGGCACCCGTAGTAGAACCGACCGATTTGTCAAGGAACAGCGTCATGTGACTCATGTCTGTGTAAAATTCCTTCCCAGGTGGCCTAACTACAGGGCACTTCTACAGTCCGTCTGTAGCTAGTAGTAGTTGAGCATAAGCAACGCATACAATTACTTGCAGCCGGCGAAACTAATGATAATCAGATGCAGCCCTCCAGGGTCCTGGGTCCAGCAGCTCATGTAGACGCGCGGCAGGAGCAGAGCACTTCGTTAGGCTCTCTCACGAAAATAAGCAACAGCGATTCCTGTATCTATCTGGCTACTGTTTCTGCCGTCGTACACATGTTTTCAAGTTTTGATCGACTGCGTACGCTGCATGCTTTGGGTCTTGTTTAGATACCAAAATTTACCCCTAAATTTCACTATGTCAAAAGAAGATTCCCCATCACATCAAAATGCCGGCATATGTATGGAGTACTAAATGTAGATAAAATCAAAAACTAATTGCACAGTTTTGTTGTACTTTGCGAGACGAACATTTTAAGTCTAATTAATCAAAATTTAGACAATTATTACACTAAAAAAACAAAAAGTGCTACAGTGCTCGGGGTGGCACTGTGCAGAATTGGCCACCCCGAGTCGGCATCTAAACAAGGCCTTGCTCGAAACTGCACTGTGATCCTGCGAAGTTTGAGCCGCCAGCCTGCAATCTACCACTGACAATATTCACTGTGCACCCAGCTGGCCACTCTGAGTTACTACTGTATGTTTGAGGTCGCAAAAATGTACGCGGCGATTTTGGTTTTCAAGCTGAAATTTGAATTCCATCAGATACGGATTCTACCGCTCTAATTAATACCGGTCAATCTAGTTTGATCAAGTTATAGAAAAATACGCCAACAAATATAACACTAAATTGGCTCCATAAAATGTCTTAACTCTACATTAATTTAGTATATTTTTGTGTTTATTACATTTTTATGCTAGGAATACCTAACTTCAAAATTCTGATTCTGTCACTGCTATTTGCACAAAAATATTTTTAAGTAAAAAAATCATAAATGCTACAATCAAAAAACGCTAGCAGCTTGCGTTATTTGCGCAGGTCCTTGTAAGTTAGATAAAAATAAAGTGACCTACTACTATAAATTTATAAGGGTTTGGTTTGAGGAATGATTTAATCCATCGTCTATCCATTTCTTACTTTTTACTTTTTTCGTTTTGTTTGTGGAATAGAATAGATTGATGCATCACCATTTCATTTCTTACAAGTTTATTATTACTAGCAAATATGCACGTACGTGCTGCACGTGTTTATTAAAAACATTTTTACACAACAAATATTACTCTAGAAAGACTAAATCATTAGCTTCAATAGGATTCAAACTCCACGAATATCTATTCATAACTTTGCCACCGCCATCGCTAAGGACTTCCTCCTTGATAATCTGAATTGTTGAAATCACTTGGACAATGACCAATCATATTGTTCGGTGTCGCGCGGTGCTCCATTGCGAAACCTGCAAACAACCAGTATAATGAGTGACGTTGCGATGGGGATGGCGTCATTAAAGATTTGCTTTAGCGGACGTAGCAAGTGTCGTAACGCTGCCATGTCGATCGCTTCTCTTGCTGCTACTTCTCGTCTCGATGCTAACGCAGCGACAAAGTCTCGAGAGTTAGTTCTCGGATGGTGAAATATAAAATAGTTGAGTTCAATATTACCTGATCAGCACTTATATTTTTATATATATAAAAATAATACATATATATACTCCATCCGTCCATGTATAGTAGGCGTAACCAAGGGCGCTCGCCTCTTCGCTGCGCGTGCGCTGCTCAACGCATTTATCGCTGGCGGCTTTAGACTATCCGTTAACTCTCTCACGGCGGGAGCTGAGTATATGTACGAGTACTACTCCTTGCTTCCTTGCTTGCATTGCATCTCTCGCTTACCAATAGCACCTCCCCTGTCGATCTCTTGCACTCTCCTCGCAGCTGTCGGTGATGGCAAAGGACAATCCGGCGGAGAAGGCTCAAGTGCAGGTGAGGCAGCAGGTTGTGCGCGGCCGATGCATGCAACGGCAAGCCCAGCTAGAGGTCCGCCGTGCTCGAGCATCCAAAGTGAAGTTGCAGATGTCGATCATGGCGCCGACTCCGACAGCATTATCGTATACGCTGCCGTTATAGATATATGCCAATCCGAACTGTTATAGAAGAAGTAGCCAGTACTCTGCATCGTATGCGCTGCCAACTCCGGCAATTGGAAGTTCGATTTATTTGGAGTCCACACGAGGAATCTTGGTTTAGGGGGAGTCTTACATATTACATGTAAGATTACGGATGACAAACGACTTATATAACACGACGTATAGATCGAACGGTTATTATAGATTGAGAGCCCCCAAATTACTCGCCCCTCCGGCAATTGGAAGTTCGATTTATTTGGAGTCCACACGAGGAATCTTGGTTTAGGGGGAGTCTTACATCTTACATGTAAGATTACGGATGACAAACGACTTATATAACACGACGTATAGATCGAACGGTTATTATAGATTGAGAGCCCCCAAATTACTCGCCCTTTTATAGTAGGATAGGATTATTATTATTATTATTATTATTATTATTATTATTATTATTATTATTATTATTATTATTATTATTATTATTATTATTATTATTATTATACCAAATTTGAGGAATGAGTTCATAATGCACCGCCTCAACAAGAATAGAACAATTCATCAAACCAAACACACCATTAGAACGGAGTGAATCTCTATTGCCCACGCTACTACAGCTGGTATGTCTAGTTCTTAGTAGGACTCTTCCCTATATGACCGAACAACGGTTTTAGTGACCCTTTTGGCATGTGGTCCGCCGTGAAGCTGTACCAGCACCCGATCGACGATCGAAGGACGAATTTTACCTCCAGTCAAATGTAGAGCACATTCACGCAAGAAGCATTGTCTTGCAACGGCGAGTCGATCGTCGTTTCCCCTCTCCGCCAAGGCCCAAGGCGCCTATAAATACCACCCCAGAGCGCTTCATTCCCGTGCACCGCCGGCCCACACATCTGAGAGCCTTCACTCTCCCCAGTCTCCACTCAGCGGTACGCGTGCACCAACAAGTGCCATGGCGAAGCAGGCGGTGGCGATGCTCGTGGCCATGGCGCTGGTCGCGGTGGCGGCGACGAGCGCGGGCGGCGCATCGGCGCAGCAGTGCAACGCGTCCCAGCTGGCGGTGTGCGCGCCGGCGGTCATCAGCGGGTCGGCGCCCACGGCGTCGTGCTGCTCCAACCTGCGCGCGCAGGAGCCATGCTTCTGCCAGTATGCGCGCAACCCGGCGTACCGCAGCTACATCAACAGCCCCAACGCCCGCCGCACGCTCACCTCCTGCGGCATCGCCATCCCGAACTGCTAGGCGGCCGGCGGCCGACAGTCGCTGCGTGCCTGGGCGCGCGCGCTGTGCGTCGCTCGTGTGTGTTCGCTGGATCAGCAGAATTAGCAGCCATTCAGTAGTATTTTTCTCTCACAGCAAACCAGCGAACAGTACTTTCAGTCACAATAAATCAGCGAAACGAACAGGGTGTGTGTTTGTGGCGTATATGAATAATAATCGTCTGAATCAGTTGGTCATCGTGGTGTGCGTACCTTATTAACCGATTGAATAAAGATGCATTTATGCATGTCAATCGGTCTAGTGTTATGATTATCGTATTTGTATCTGGTAATAATAATAATAATAATAATAATAATAATAATAATAATAATAATAATAATAATAATAATAATACACGCGTAGATGTACGGCACCACTTGTTAGTGTTACCCTGTTCACACCTGTACGGATCCCCTCGCTTCCTAGTTCCCACCGCTAGCCGCAGCACAAGAAAAAAAAAGAAACCTGGAAGTCTCCAACCTTCCATGCCCGTTCCGTTTCCTTCGTCTACGAACATAAATATATGCACGCGTAGATGTACGGCACCACCTGTACTGTTACCCTGTTCACACCCGTACGGATCCCCTCGCTTCCCAATTCCCACCGCTAGCTGCAACACAGGGAGAAAAAAAAGAAAAAAGAAAGAAACCTGGAAGTCTCCAACCTTCCGTGCCCCTTCTGTTTCTTTTGTCTACAAACATTGAACCTTCCGTGTGGATTCCAACGCAGCCCATCTCTCGCCCCTTCCGCTCCCTTCGTCTCCTGCGCTGCGGCGTCGCCGCCCTGCTTCCTCGCCTACCGCGTCGCCGCTACGGCATAGATGTATGGCACCACCCGTTACTGTTACCATGTTCGCACCCGTACGGATCCCCTCGCTTCCCAGTTCTCACCGCTAGTCGCAACACAGGAAAAGAAAAGAAAAGAAAAGAAAAGAAAGAAACTTGGAAGTCTCCAACCTTCCATGCCCCCTTTCGTTTTCTTCGTCTACAAACATCGAACCTTCCGTGCGGATTCCAGCGTAGCCCATCTCTCGCCCCTTCTGCTCCCTTCGTCTCCTGTGCCGCGGCGCCACCACCCTGCTTCCTCGCCTATCGCGCTGCCGCTATGGCATAGATGTACGATACCACCCGTTATTGTTACCCTGTTCGCATCCGTACGGATCCTCTCGCTTCCCAGTTCCCACCGCTAGCCGCAACACGGGAAAAAAAAGAAAAGAAAGAAAGAAACCCGAAAGTCTCCAACCTTCTGTGCCCCTCCCGTTTCCTCCGTCTACGAACATAAATAAATACTAGCAGGACCTGTGCAAAGCACGGTTTCTTTTATGGCGTGCACTGTTCATTGAAGGGCATGTACTGTTCATAACGGCTCTATACTGTTTATAGTATTGGGTCTATACTGTTCATAACGGGTATGCACTGTTCATAACGGGTCTGTGCTGTTTATAATGCCGGGTTCGTACTATGCTTACCGGTTTTTACTGTTTATGGATCTGGTACTGTTAGTGTACATTGAAATGTGAGGGAGGGTGGATCCACAGGAATAAGGGTAAAGGTATATGCACGCGTAGATGTATGGCACCACATGTTATTGTTAGCCTGTTGACACTGTTACGGATCCCCTCGCTTCCGGTTCCCACCGCAAAGAAACCTGGAAGTCTCCAACCTTCCGTGCCCCTTCCGTTTCCTTCGTCTACAAACATCGAACCTTACGTGCAGATTCCAGCGCAGCCCTCTCTCGCCCCTTCGGCTCCCTTCGTCTCCTGAGCCGCAAGGGGGAGCGCTGGAGCTACGCAAGATCAAACGTGCCTTCGGCGACGGCCTGCCGGATCTGCCGCCCCGCACCGTCCTACACCGGGTGCCCAGGCCCCCTTGACGGGACCTTCTTCGGCGACGAGCGCCACACCAGGTATGCCCACCCCTTCTCTTCACTTAATGTTGCGCTAAACCAGAGCACCCAAACCCTAACCATGCTATTTGGTTCTTTCTATTCGGTTCTCATCTGATTATTGAATATACAAGTGTGTTATGCCCACTACCAACTGCAATTTTTTTCCCAAAAAATATCACCAGGCATCGGTGTCGATTCACAGAGGGAACCAGCTCAGATAGGTTCAGCCGCATCGGACCTGGGCTCTAGAAATTCGGTCAATCCTCGATTGGTATGCCTGTCTGCTCCAGTCCATTATTCTACCAGTGTCTCTTTTTGAGAGTCGTTCTAGCATTGAATCTGGTGCATGGAAGATGCTTTGGACCTGGCCCTCTGTTTGTCCATGTGCATGCAAGAGACGATGAATGAAGACAGTTCACAGCCATGCCAGAGCGACACTGAAAACGGGACAGAGGGAGTACGTCTATGCAGCCTAGGGTATGTATGACCTTCCCACGAATTCTTCTCAGCTCCAATTTTTAGCAGAATCCTTGCCTATTGAAATACGCATGAGGTGCCTTTAGGTCCTCTACTTCGATTTACTTCACCGCCATGATTTTGTCCTCTGCTTGTTGCTTCTGGCAGTAGCCAGTATCCTATGGCTGCCCGTGAAGCCAATGTGCGCATCCCTGAGTTAGTTGAAATCCATGTTCATGTTGGTTCATTTTTAAAATTGTTAAGATCATTCAATTAATTAATTTCTGAGCTTTAGTAAATGATATGTTTTTATGTATCCACAGACATAGGCTTCTGCTCTTCCGGTCATAGAGATCTAGGTTCACTCATTAGGATCATGTACTGCCATGCTTTAGACTGTCTCCAACAGCTAGGCACAAGGAGACCCATACCCAAAATGCCTCCTGCACAGTATTTTAGCGGCAAACCTACAACCCATTTTGGGTTGGAGGCGTTGCAGAACACAAATAAGCGTCTCCCTCCATCTCTTTGCGTCTCCACGCAGCGGGGCCCACCACCACCACGCAGCGGGACGACCGGAGCCGGCATGCGGGAGGCGCTGGAGAAGCATGAGGGAGGAGGGGGCGAGGAGCAATGTCGGAGCAGCAGCCATTGCCGCAGCCTCAGAGCAGCATGCGGGAGGCGCTGCAGAAGGAGGACAAGGAGAAGGCGGCCGTCCCCAAGAACGACGGTAACGGAGGCGGCAAGAATGGCGGCGGCAATGGTGGCGGGGTCAGCGGCGACAACGGCGGAGGCGCCCCGCCGTCCGGGGAGGAGCGGCCTGGGAGATTCAGGTGGTGAGGGAGGCGTACCGGCACGAGATGGCCGCGCCGGTGTACGTCATCCCCGAGGAGCCGCCGACCATGGTGGAGCTCGTGGGCTGGTACATCTACGGCTTCGAGGGGGGCTCCGCCTCGCCGCCCCAGATCCGCGCTGCGCCCCCACTGCCGCTCCAGATCTTCGGCTGCTGCTGCTCGTCCCCCGCCGCCACCTGAGCAGGCGCATCGGGGTGGCGCCGGCCCAGGGAGAGGAGGAGCCGCCGGGGTGGGGAAGGATGCCGGGGATGGGGACGGAGCCGCCGTAGTGGAGCAGGACGCCGTCGGAGATGGAGATGGGCGTGACCCTTTTTGCCTTCGCTGTTGGAAGAAGCAAGTTTTGGATGCTTGATGTTTTCACTGTGGGTAACCCAAAATAAGGAATGGGTCTCCTATTTGGATCATGTTTGTTGGAGATAGTCTTACGCGGGTTACAATAGGTAACCTACCGTTTTGGACATATCTTTTTGCAAATGCATGGACTTCCTCTGAAATGGAGACATGTATCCGGCAAATAGCACCTCCAAACTATAAACAGAGAAATCAGTGACAAGTTTGGCATTCCCTGTTTCTGTGTTCTAACTGTTCATGTATCAAATGTGATTTCTCAAGGCACAAAAGGCAACTTACAACCAGCCAACCACTGCAGGGAAAGATATTTACCAAATCTAGCTATTGCCACTTCCATGCACAACAAAGGTAAAAAAAATTCTCTTCGTGGTTCAAAACCAGTGCAATTCAAGAGTTTTATTTTGTTTTCTTTCTGTGCATAATTTTATTCTTAGGAATTAGGATACTCTTTCTGTGCTAATGCAAGAGAGCATTGAACTGAGAACATTGAAGACACACTGTCCTCTTTCTGTGCATTCCTGTTTGATTTGTTTAGTCTATTTATGCCCGGCCCATGTGCTGCCATGTTGCCCTGTATGCAGTTCTTACTGCTTTAGTCCTGTTTGGTTCATGAATGTTAAAGTTTAACTCCCATCACATCAATGTTGTGGCAAATGCATTGAGTACTAAATGTAGACTAATTGCATGCATGTCGGTACAGATTAGGAGTAATTTACGAGACGAATTTATTAAGCCTAATTAGTTCAAAATTAGAAACTTTTTGTCAAATAAGACGAAAGTGCTACAATGTTTGTTAAACTTTAACACCTCTAACCAAATAGGCCCTTATTTTCATGATATTATACTATCCTTTTTAAAATTTGCATACATTCTATTATTTCATTGCAACATTAGGGTACTAGATCTTTATCTGTTACAAGAAGAGACGATGTAATTTTGATACGTACTTTATATATTCCCCATTTCGTACTTTATATATTCCTCATTTCTTCGTATGTTTATTTCATGAATAAATTTTTGCAATGTTTGTGTTTCCCAGTTTTAAGAGCTATGAAATAATAGGATAAGTTGATCATCCTGAACAACAGAAGGTGTAGCCGTCCTGCTTTGCTCAGGCCGTCCTATCCGCATCCAATTGATAATGGCAGTAGTGCGTAATTATATATATATATATATATATATATATATATATATATATATATATATATATATATATATATATATATATATATATATATATTAGAGTATTTTGGGTTAGTCTTTTTATTATATTATAATGGCAATGGTGGGTAATTTTGTTCTTTTCCTAAGTAGCGTGGTAGTTTCTATCCCCTCTGAGACTGGCTACACTGGGTCCGGTACCCCATCCGGTATACCGGATAGCGCAGCCAAAAACACCGCACCGGCCTCCTATGAATCGACGCTAAAAAAAAGACCTCCGTCCGCTATACATAGCGTGGGTAGCGAGTCTCCGGTAAATCACCCTGCCAACCTGAGAGAGGACAGAGCCTGCGCGCGGGAGGGAGAGAGAGGAGAGAGGGAGAGCATGCAGCGCAGGCTCCACTTTTTCTCTCTTAACAAAAAATGTTATAACTCACAAACCAAAACCAAAACCCAAATTAAATTCCGATTGCACCATTGAATTCGTTTCAATAAATTCTTCAAAACTAGATCTCACATGGATATATTTAGATAAAGTGACAAGTGAGCCCCATAGTGGATAAAGGATGATATAGAGGATGGATGAGTGCTGGAGAAATGAGTATAGAGGAGAGAATCTTGATGATCAGGATGTATAGAGGATGAAAATAGAGGATCGTGAGTGCAGATAGCCTGAGCAAGGCTAGAGTTTGCTTTGTTGCTCAGACAACTATAGGGTCTCTTTATTGGTTGTCTCACTTTTTTCCTTATTTGAGTTGCCTTGCTGCTGATATATCATGTGCATTTGTGACTTATCCAATTTAATTGCCTACTCCCATGCCTTTCATCTTTTGTTCCTCTATTTTTGGTAGTGGGACTTGATCTATTTTTTTCGCTCAAACTGTTATAATTTTCTTGCAGAGCATGCTTCGGCTTCTAATTGTTTGGATGATGGTGAGGACTGCAGAAAGCGCAGGCCATCTGTTTCTCTTCTAACACACAGCGACGAAGCTAACAGCCGGGCAACACGGGCTCGAGCCCGACCTACCGATGCTGCATACGTAGAGCCCCCCTAAGCCCCCCTTAAATTTGTATGCATAATTATATAGATTAGGAGGGGCTAAGATTTATTAGAGATTGGAAAAACTCTTTTACTTATTGGGCCACCGGCCACCGGCCACCAATTTACTTATTGGGCCACCTCCTCCTCCTCATACTGTAAGCAGGCCCAAGTCATGCTCCTTCAGCTTCAGTCTGCTGTCCGTGAGTTGCCCCCGACGCCCCGACCTGCTTTCCATCCCGAGCAGCGGCGGCGGCGGCTTCCTGTTTGCGTTCCCGAGCAGCGACTGCGGCTCTTGACGGCAGCGGGCAGGCGCCAGCGGCCAAGGCACTCGCCGCAGCGGCGCGGCTCCTGGACGGCGCCGCCAGGCGAGGACGCGAGGTGGGCGGGCGAGCGGGCGCTCTTGACGGCAGCGGGCGGGCGCCGGCGGCCAAGGCGCTCGCTGCAGCGGCGTGGCTCCTGGACGGCGCTGCCAGGCGAGGACGCGAGGTGGGCGGGCGAGCGGGCGCTCTTGACGGCAGCAGGCGGGCGCCGGCGGCCAAGGCGCTCGCTGCAGCGGCGCGGCTCCTGGACGGCGCCGCCAGGCGAGGACGCGAGGTGAGCGGGCGCTCTTGACGGCAGCGGGCGGGCGCCGGCGGCCAAGGCGCTCGCTGCAGCGGCGCGGCTCCTGGACGGCGCTGCCAGGCGAGGACGCGAGGTGGGCGGGCGAGCGGGCGCCAGCGGCCGCAGCACGCAGGACGCAGCACAGCGAAGCTCTTGGGCAGGCGGCAGGAAGGTGATTTTTTTACTGTAAAATTGAGTACGAGTGTACGACAGTCCGTGATGCGTGATTGATTGTTTGATTTATGATACATTTTAATTTTTAGATCTTCAAGTAATTAGTATGTCGAAAAGAACTTTGGTCAGTTACTTTTCCAGTTCAAGTGGCAGCGGCTCAACTCCACGTAGTAATGAAAGCACAAGTCAACCAAAGAAACCGAGGGAAGAGTTTAGTCATTCAAACCTAATTGCTGACCCTGCACAGCGCAAACCAATTGATTCTTATGAAGCATCAATTAGAGACCAATTAAAGAGAGCATATGCTTTGAGTGGTCCAACCCAACCTCATGAATTTCGATTTCCTCGTAGATGTATGGGTGGTGAATGGAGATCATTTCAAAAGACTTGGTTTGATGAATTTGATTGGGTAGAGTATAGTGAGTCCAAGGATGCTGCTTATTGCTTGTATTGCTATCTTTTCTTTAATTCGGCAAAGGCTGAAAAATTTGGGAGTTCTGTCTTTGCACATCAAGGTTATGTGAATTGGAAGAATGCTAAGGATACTTTTTATAAGCACAGTGCTTCCAAGACCCATACAGAGGCTAGAATGAAGTGTGACGATTTTATGAACCAAAGGACAAGTGTGAGTCGAAGAATAGTTGAGGTAAGCACAGAGGAAGAAAAACGATATGAGATTCGTTTGACATCATCTTTAGATGTTGCAAGATTTCTCATATATCAAGGGCAACCTTTTCGTGGAGATGATGAGAGTTCTACTTCTCTCAACAAGGGTATGTTCAGAGAGATGGTTGATTGGTATAAAGATAAGGTAGATATAGTGAAGGATGCATATGACAAAGGTTCAAAAAATTACCAGATGATATCTCCTGATATACAAAAGGATCTTGCACAAGCTTGTGCAGAGGAAGTCACAGCTGTCAGTATGGAGGAGATTCAAGGTAGAAAATTCTCAGTGCTTATTGATGAGTCCCGAGATGTATCAATAAAAGAGCAAATGGCAGTGATTCTAAGGTTAGTACTCCACAATTATTTTGTGCATAGATTTTATTACAATTATTTCTACAATTATACTAACACATAAACAAATGTACTGTGCAGGTTTGTGAATGATAAAGGGCAAGTGGTGGAGAGATTTCTTGGACTTCAGCATGTTCAAAGTTGTACAGCTATTGCATTGAAAGAAGCTTTGGTCGACATGCTTTCAAGTCACAATTTGTCTGTCTCTATGCTTCGTGGGCAAGGGTATGATGGAGCTTCTAATATGAGAGGTGAATTTAATGGGGTCCAGAAATTGATTCGTGATGAAAATCCTTATGCTTTCTATGTGCATTGTTTTGCCCATCAATTGCAACTAGTGGTTGTTGCTATTTCGACTTCTAGTGCAGACATTGCAGATTTCTTTAACTATGTTCCTTTAATAGTCAGCAATGTAGGTGCATCCTGTATGAGAAAAGATGCCTTGCTTGCAAAGCATCATGATGTGTTGCTAGAAAAGATTGAGAAGGGTGAGATTATGACTGGAAGAGGTTTAAATCAAGAAAGTAGCCTAGCTAGGCCAAGGGATACTAGATGGGGTTCACATCTTAAAACTTTGCTTCGCATTTTGGTGATGTGGGAGGCTATCATAGATGTGCTTGAGATAGTGAAGAAAGATTCTATTAAACCAACAAATAACGGTGGAGCTTTAGGTTTAATTGGAAAAATGGAGAGCTTTGATTTTGTGTTCATCCTGCATTTGATGATACATTTGTTGAGCATGACAGATATTTTGTCACAAGCTTTGCAAAGGAAGGATCAAGACATAGTTGAAGCAATGCATTTGATCACAGATGTGAAAGATAGCTTGCAGGATATGAGGGAAAATGGATTTGAGCCATTACTCAAAAGAGTGATAACCTTCTGTGAGAAGAATGAGATTGAAGTGCCAGATATGGATAAGGAAATAAATGTTAGAGGGACATCTAGAAGAAGAAAGCAAAAGGTAACAAACATGCATTACTATCATGTTGATCTTTTTCTGGTCGCCATTGATGCCATCTTGACTGAGATGAATCATCGGTTCAGTGAAATTAGTTCAGAGTTATTAGTATGTATGGCTGCTTTTAACCCAAGGAACAACTTCTCTAATTTTGATGTGGACAAACTTGTGAGGCTTGCTGAAATTTATGCTGAGGATTTTGATATTGGTGCTCTAGCTATTTTGCCAAATCATCTTACACAGTTTGTCAACCGTGCTAGAAGAATTCCTGATTTTCTTGGATGCACTGAACTCGGAAAAGTTGCTGAAATTATGGTCAACACTAATATGCACACATCTTATAAATTGGTTTATCGTCTCATTGAGCTAATCTTGATACTACCGGTGGCAACGGCTTCAGTTGAGAGGATATTTTCAGCCTTAAACATTATAAAGACAGATTTGCGTAACAAAATGGGTGATGCATGGCTCAATAACTTGATGATATGCTATACTGAGAAGGAGATCTTTAGAAAGATTGATAGTGAGAAGATCAAAAAACGGTTTCAAGAGATGAAAGAACGTCGTATGTTATTGCCTAAAAAATTAGTGGTATGCTCTATTCTCTTCTAAATTCATAATTTGGAGTTCCGTATATATTTGACTAATCAATTATGCCTATTTGTGTAGGTTGCTACTTCGGAGGAATAATGTGGGGGCAATGGACATGCTGTTTATTAGTTTCGCAATTGGATCTTTTGGTATGAATGAACTACATCCTTCTTTTTTTATGATGTATTTTGTGAATTTCGTCGTTAGTCGACGTTTTCAATATAAGATTGATTCAAACTATTATATATTTATCTATTATGAGGTGTCATAGTAGAGTTAAGTCGTCGTCGACTTTTGTTCAGCCCGACCTAATTTTTTTCCTGGCTTCGTCGCTGCTAACACAGGAAGGTGAATTTAGGAGAACTATGAATCTAAGGTTGTGTTTGCCCCTTACCTCTTTAATTTCTATATATATATATCGCATTACAGAGCATGATGATTCATCGCAAGGAAACTGTCATGTTGAAAAAAATATTTCTATATATACGACCACAGTGAAAGATGTGGCTATAATCATGGCAAAGAACATTGGCTATAGCTGTTCTCATATATATATATACCCAATGTGAGCACTCGATATGCAATTTCGGTAGAATCTATAGCAGATTCTTAACCTCTTTACAAAAATGAATGATTTTGCATATCCATCACGCATCATATATACATAGCATAGCATAAGATTTTGGAATATTCACCACTGCCAGACCACATTTCATAAACCATGTTTCCTGCAATTACACTATGCATTTGTTTTACCAGTGGGCCATCAGATAACTTTGTTCAATGTTTTCCTAAAAAGATTAACTACAAACTGCAAATACTTTTTTTCAGATTCCATGGTGGACAACAACCTAGAGACAGAACAACGGACCTTCCCGCCTTTCTCATTCATCACAGCCTTTTAGTCTTCCATTTGCTGTTTTAATTATATATTGTACAGTTTTACCATAAATGCTACAGGTCTAATACTCCCTCCGTCCACAAAAACATGCAATTCTCGCTTTTCGAGAAGTCAAACAGTTTGAACTTTGACTAAATTTATATAAAAAAATACTAATATTTATGATACAAAATTAGTATCATTAGATTAGTTATAGAATATATTTTTATAATAAATTTATTTGAAGACATAAATGTTAATATTATTTATTATAAAATTAGTTAAATTTGAGTCAGTTTGACTGGCACGCATCCCATAATTGCATCTTTTGTACGGAGGGAGTACAATGGATTCGAGTACTTTATGAGCTTCATACCAGCATGACGTCACTCCTTTATTTCCCTTTTACGCTATTTCTCGTATTCTCACGGCAACGCGCGGGGGGCTACTAGTTACCAAGAGTGATGGTGTATTTGTGTCATGATGCACAGATGCTTTTCATTTGTCCGGAACATTCATGCTAGACGTACAGCGCGCGATGGCGTAGCCCCAGCGCCGCCGCTGCTAGCCTGAACAGAATCGTGTTCATGGCATAAAGACCACTTTAGAATAGTTTCTAAAATTTTGCAAAATTTTTCAAGATTTTTCGTCACATCGAATCTTTGGACGCAGACATGAAACATTAAATATAGATAAAAAAATAAAACTAATTATACAGTTTAGACGAAATTCACGAAATAAAAATTTTTAAGCCTAATTAGACTATGATTGAACACTAATTGTCAAATAACCACGAAAGTGCTACAGTATCATTTTCTAAAAAATTTCGCAAACTAAACAAGGTTGCGGTGTATCTTGCCCACCTGTAAGGTGGCATTTATTGCAAAAAGACTATTTTCACACTACATTGTGGTGTCCTAAGACAAGTCCCAAATCGTGCGGAAAACGAACTTCATATCATGCTTGAGCATGCACAACTAACTTGTTTGGGCACATAAGCATTGGCGGACGCACGGGGGAGGCTGGGGGGCTGCAGCCCCCCGTGAGCTGAAAAAAAAAACAGGTTTTGAGGCCCGGCCCAAAACATGCTATGCTAGTTAGCTAAAAAAAAAGCAGTCGATCTACATCCAGATCCAGACATCGGAACTCCTCCTGGCTCCCGCAGTTGGACGCCGCCCTCCGAGGTCCGACTCCTCCGAGCCTCCCTCCGAGGTCCGTCCGAGGCTCCGAGCGGACGGCCTCCGGCGCCAGCGGCCAGGCGCCAGCGCCCAGCGGCCCAGTGCCAGCGCCAGCCCCCAGCCCGGCAGCCGGCAGCCCCAGCCGCCCAGTGCCAGGAAGCAGCTTCAGCCTTCAGTCCTAGGGCTAGGGTGAAAAGTGAGAACCAGATTCATTCATCTTATTTCAATTGATTTTACTCTGTAGAATGGAAAGATTTTACTCTGTAGAATGGAAAGATTATTTCATCTTATTTCAATATATTTCAATTCATCTTTTCATTCATTCATCTTATTTCATCATAGGGGCTAGGGTGAGATTGAGAACCAGATTCATTCTGAAATTGAGTCAGTGATCCGATTTCAATTGATTTTACTCTGTAGAATGGAAAGATTTTTTCCTAAGAAAGATGCTTCTACTCAAGAGAGTCGAGTTGTGCAAAAAAGACCCCGCATTGAGCTTGATATGAATGATATAGTTGCCGATCCAGGTCTTAGAAAGCCAATTGATGAATTCCACCCTGATATTAGGGATGATGCTAGGAGAGCATATTTACAGATGGGTCCATATCAACCAAATTGTGAGTATGAAAGAACAGCGGGTAAATCTCAAACTAGAGGTTTTGTTAAATCATGGTTTACTCAATTTGATTGGTTAGAGTACAGTCCTATCAAGGATGCAGCCTATTGCTTTTATTGCTACCTCTTTAAGCCACCACCAACAAGCAATTTTGAAGAGAATGAGGCATTCACCAGAGTAGGGTTCAAAAATTGGAAAAAGGGAAAGGCTTCTTTGTTGAAGCATACTCAATTGATTAATGGCTACCATAGTGCAGCAAGAAAACGAGCAATTGATTTCAAAAATCAAAGGCAAAGTGTAGAACATGTGTGGGCAGTAACAACTGCAGCAGAAGAGGAGGCATATAAAGCTCGTTTAACTATAATGTTAGGCATTGCTAGATTTCTTCTTTTGCAAGCTCTGGCATTTCGTGGGCATGATGAGTCTAAAACATCCAAAAATAAAGGAAATTTTTTGGAGATGCTTGATTGGTATAGACAGAAGGATCCTAAGGCTGCACTTGTGACAGCTGAGAATGCTCCAGGGAATAATCAAATGAGTTGTCCAACAATTCAAAAAGATTTGGTAAGGGCTTGTGCAGAGGAGACAAGTGAATTAATTAAGAGTGAAATTGGAGATCGTCGGTTTGCGGTGCTAGTTGATGAGGCTCGTGATGCATCAATTAAGGAACAAATGGCCGTGGTTGTGAGGTATATATCATCTATTTGTGTATTTCATTTCTTTTGTTACGTGGCTTCCAATTAACACTATGTTTCCTTTTGTTTAATAGGTTTGTCAATGATAAAGGAAGTGTGATTGAGAGGTTCCTAGGCCTACAACATGTTTCTGACACCACATCATCTTCACTGAAGGAAGCATTGGTTTCTATGCTTGCAAGATATGGGTTATCTATAGCCAAGATTAGAGGACAGGGATATGATGGAGCTTCAAACATGAGAGGGCAGTTTCATGGGTTACAAAGGCTGGTATTGAATGAAAACCCCTTTGCTTTTTACATCCACTGTTTTGCTCATCAATTGCAGCTTGTGGTAGTTGCTGTAGCTAGATGTTGTCCTTCAACTGATGATTTCTTCAATTATGTCACTTCGGTTGTCAATACTGTTAGTGCTTCTTGCAAAAGAAAAGATCAACTTCTCCAAAAAAAACCATGATGCTCTTGTTCAACAATTAGATAGTGGTGAAATATCTCCTGGGAGAGGGAAAAACCAAGA
The DNA here is from genome assembly GCA_022457205.1 of Saccharum spontaneum. Lineage (NCBI taxonomy): Eukaryota > Viridiplantae > Streptophyta > Magnoliopsida > Poales > Poaceae > Saccharum > Saccharum spontaneum. The sequence goes on along the minus strand of CM039580.1, from coordinate 31,478,763 downwards.
AACTAGTCTTGCTAGGCCTGGTGATACACGATGGGGTACACATCACAAAACATTAGTACGTCTTATGCTCATGTGGGAATCTGTGCTTGAGGTGTTAGAGAATATTAGTGATGATGGTACTGATGGGGAAAAGAAAACTATAGCATCTGGATTGATAGAAAAAATTGAGTCATTTCAATTTGTGTTCATATTGCATCTGATGATTAGAGTATTGGGGATAACTCAAGACCTATCACAATGTTTGCAAAGGAAGAATCAAAACATTGTTCGTGCAATAGGATTGATTGGTTCTGTGATGAGAAATATAAATGCCATGAGGGAAAGTGGTTGGGATGATCTTTTAGAGAAGACAAAAGCCTTTGCTGCCAAACACAATATAGACATTCCTAATATGGAAGATATGATACCAATGAGAGGTCGTTCAAAATGTCGTGGAGCCAAATATGTGACCTACTACCATCATATTCATCATGGGATTTTCAATGTTGTCCTTGATCAAGTAATTTTTGAGTTGCACAATCGATTTCCAGAAAGATCAACTCAACTATTGAGATGTGTTGCTTGTCTTGATCCAACAAATGAGTTTGCCAACTTCGAGATAGAGAGATTAGTTGAGCTTGCTAAGATTTATTATGCTGACTTTAGTGATTATGAATGTGAAAAGCTAAGGACTGAGCTTGAAAATTTCATAGATGAAGTCAAACATGATGAAGAATTTTTCTCTTGTATTGATCTTGGTGGCCTTGCTGAGAAGATGGTTAAAACTGATAGACATACATATTTCCCTTTGGTGTATCGTCTCATTGAGCTTGCATTGATATTGCCCGTGGCAACAGCAACAGTTGAAAGAGCATTCTCTGCTATGAATATTATCAAGACCGACAGGAGGAATAAAATGAATGATGATTGGATGAATAATAGCATGATATGCTATATTGAGCGGGATTTATTTGCATCTATTGAAGATGATAAAATTTTAAAGCGCTTTCAAGGCTTAAGAAATCGTAAGATAAACTTGCCACCCAAGGTCCCAAGGTGCGTATTGTTTTAGTTCTTTTCTTTTTGCTTGTTATCTTAATTATTGAAGAAGTGTTTGACATTTAAAATTTATGTAGCATTGAGCGTGGCGGTTCAAGTGGTATTGGTTCAAGTGGTGTGAATTCTTGAAGATGGAAGATGGAAGGCTCCTTCTATTTGGTACTTTTTAATCCTTGTTATATTAATTCTATGTATCTTTGATTTTGAGCACATAGAATCAATATAAAATTATCAATTTTAGCTATATCTATTAGTGTACTGTGTTCAGCGAGCAAAAAAATTTTTTAGCCTTTGTTATTTAGCCCCTCCCTTGGTCCGTTTCTGGATCCGCCACTGCACATAAGGCTTAGAGATTCATGTAATAATTACACGTGTTGGATCAAACTCTACACCATGCAATATTGTAACTCGTATGGGCACGGAAGAGTACCAAACCATGTAAACACTTTGTATTATTTAATATAAAAATATAGATATAGATATAGATATAGATAAAAAAATGTAAATATAATAGTGATATAGATATAAATACTAATACAAGATTAGAATAGATATAAAGATAGAGATAGATACATATCACCGGACAGTACCTCAACTTTCCCATCCTCAATACGAAGGACCACATAAACGTTTGTACTTTAATATAAAAAAATATAGATAAAATATAATATTGATATAGATATAGATGTTGATATAAGATTGGAATATATAGAAATAGATATAAAGATAGAGATAGATACATATCCACCACACAGTACTTCAACTTTCCCATATTCAATATGAAGGACCACATAAACGCTTTGTACTTTAATATAAAAAATACAGATAGACCAAAAAAATGTAAATATAATACAGATATTGATATATAAGATTAGAATAAATAGAAATAGATATAAAGATATAGATACATATCCACCAGATAGTACTTCAACTTTCCTATCCTCAATTTGTATCCAATTTAAGAAAACTCTAAAGTGTTAGTGTCGAGTTTTATCATTGATCTACTCCATCTGTTTTTAAATTTTTGTTCACTTTACTAAAATCTCTCTATCTTTGATCACATTTTTAGAAACAAGTAATGACGTCTACAAATTCTAATGAATGCTTTATCAAAATATATTTCATGAAGAATATAATAAAAATAATTTAGTGTTCCAAATGTTTGTGTATTTTTTCTGTAAACTTAGTCAAAAATTAAACAAGATTTATTTAGAATAAAATTAAAATAAATTATAATCCGGAACTGATGGAGTGTTTCTAATCCACGCTTCTGTACCTGAAACTGAAAGCACGAAAAGTGTTTGTTACCTAAGGGCCGCGGGGCCTGGTCGCGTGGGTGATAGGGTGAGCCGGTGAGGGCCGTGGGGTGCAGCGACGAAGCCAGGAAAAAAATTAGGTCGGGCTGAACAAAAGTCGACGACGACTTAACTCTACTATGACACCTCATAATAGATAAATATATAATAGTTTGAATCAATCTTATATTGAAAACGTCGACTAACGACGAAATTCACAAAATACATCATAAAAAAAGAAGGATGTAGTTCATTCATACCAAAAGATCCAATTGCGAAACTAATAAACAGCATGTCCATTGCCCCCACATTATTCCTCCGAAGTAGCAACCTACACAAATAGGCATAATTGATTAGTCAAATATATATGGAACTCCAAATTATGAATTTAGAAGAGAATAGAGCATACCACTAATTTTTTAGGCAATAACATACGACGCTTTTTCATCTCTTGAAACCGTTTTTTGATCTTCTCACTATCAATCTTTCTAAAGATCTCCTTCTCAGTATAGCATATCATCAAGTTATTGAGCCATGCATCACCCATTTTGTTACGCAAATCTGTCTTTATAATGTTTAAGGCTGAAAATATCCTCTCAACTGAAGCCGTTGCCACCGGTAGTATCAAGATTAGCTCAATGAGACGATAAACCAATTTATAAGATGTGTGCATATTAGTGTTGACCATAATTTCAGCAACTTTTCCGAGTTCAGTGCATCCAAGAAAATCAGGAATTCTTCTAGCACGGTTGACAAACTGTGTAAGATGATTTGGCAAAATAGCTAGAGCACCAATATCAAAATCCTCAGCATAAATTTCAGCAAGCCTCACAAGTTTGTCCACATCAAAATTAGAGAAGTTGTTCCTTGGGTTAAAAGCAGCCATACATACTAATAACTCTGAACTAATTTCACTGAACCGATGATTCAGCGACGAAGCCAGGAAAAAAATTAGGTCGGACTGAACAAAAGTCGACGACGACTTAACTCTACTATGACACCTCATAATAGATAAATATATAATAGTTTGAATCAATCTTATATTGAAAACGTCGACTAACGACGAAATTCACAAAATACATCATAAAAAAAGAAGGATGTAGTTCATTCATACCAAAAGATCCAATTGCGAAACTAATAAACAGCATGTCCATTGCCCCCACATTATTCCTCCGAAGTAGCAACCTACACAAATAGGCATAATTGATTAGTCAAATATATATGGAACTCCAAATTATGAATTTAGAAGAGAATAGAGCATACCACTAATTTTTTAGGCAATAACATACGACGCTTTTTCATCTCTTGAAACCGTTTTTTGATCTTCTCACTATCAATCTTTCTAAAGATCTCCTTCTCAGTATAGCATATCATCAAGTTATTGAGCCATGCATCACCCATTTTGTTACGCAAATCTGTCTTTATAATGTTTAAGGCTGAAAATATCCTCTCAACTGAAGCCGTTGCCACCGGTAGTATCAAGATTAGCTCAATGAGACGATAAACCAATTTATAAGATGTGTGCATATTAGTGTTGACCATAATTTCAGCAACTTTTCCGAGTTCAGTGCATCCAAGAAAATCAGGAATTCTTCTAGCACGGTTGACAAACTGTGTAAGATGATTTGGCAAAATAGCTAGAGCACCAATATCAAAATCCTCAGCATAAATTTCAGCAAGCCTCACAAGTTTGTCCACATCAAAATTAGAGAAGTTGTTCCTTGGGTTAAAAGCAGCCATACATACTAATAACTCTGAACTAATTTCACTGAACCGATGATTCAGCGACGAAGCCAGGAAAAAAATTAGGTCGGACTGAACAAAAGTCGACGACGACTTAACTCTACTATGACACCTCATAATAGATAAATATATAATAGTTTGAATCAATCTTATATTGAAAACGTCGACTAACGACGAAATTCACAAAATACATCATAAAAAAAGAAGGATGTAGTTCATTCATACCAAAAGATCCAATTGCGAAACTAATAAACAGCATGTCCATTGCCCCCACATTATTCCTCCGAAGTAGCAACCTACACAAATAGGCATAATTGATTAGTCAAATATATATGGAACTCCAAATTATGAATTTAGAAGAGAATAGAGCATACCACTAATTTTTTAGGCAATAACATACGACGCTTTTTCATCTCTTGAAACCGTTTTTTGATCTTCTCACTATCAATCTTTCTAAAGATCTCCTTCTCAGTATAGCATATCATCAAGTTATTGAGCCATGCATCACCCATTTTGTTACGCAAATCTGTCTTTATAATGTTTAAGGCTGAAAATATCCTCTCAACTGAAGCCGTTGCCACCGGTAGTATCAAGATTAGCTCAATGAGACGATAAACCAATTTATAAGATGTGTGCATATTAGTGTTGACCATAATTTCAGCAACTTTTCCGAGTTCAGTGCATCCAAGAAAATCAGGAATTCTTCTAGCACGGTTGACAAACTGTGTAAGATGATTTGGCAAAATAGCTAGAGCACCAATATCAAAATCCTCAGCATAAATTTCAGCAAGCCTCACAAGTTTGTCCACATCAAAATTAGAGAAGTTGTTCCTTGGGTTAAAAGCAGCCATACATACTAATAACTCTGAACTAATTTCACTGAACCGATGATTCATCTCAGTCAAGATGGCATCAATGGCGACCAGAAAAAGATCAACATGATAGTAATGCATGTTTGTTACCTTTTGCTTTCTTCTTCTAGATGTCCCTCTAACATTTATTTCCTTATCCATATCTGGCACTTCAATCTCATTCTTCTCACAGAAGGTTATCACTCTTTTGAGTAATGGCTCAAATCCATTTTCCCTCATATCCTGCAAGCTATCTTTCACATCTGTGATCAAATGCATTGCTTCAACTATGTCTTGATCCTTCCTTTGCAAAGCTTGTGACAAAATATCTGTCATGCTCAACAAATGTATCATCAAATGCAGGATGAACACAAAATCAAAGCTCTCCATTTTTCCAATTAAACCTAAAGCTCCACCGTTATTTGTTGGTTTAATAGAATCTTTCTTCACTATCTCAAGCACATCTATGATAGCCTCCCACATCACCAAAATGCGAAGCAAAGTTTTAAGATGTGAACCCCATCTAGTATCCCTTGGCCTAGCTAGGCTACTTTCTTGATTTAAACCTCTTCCAGTCATAATCTCACCCTTCTCAATCTTTTCTAGCAACACATCATGATGCTTTACAAGCAAGGCATCTTTTCTCATACAGGATGCACCCACATTGCTGACTATTAAAGGAACATAGTTAAAGAAATCTGCAATGTCTGCACTAGAAGTCGAAACAGCAACAACCACTAGTTGCAATTGATGGGCAAAACAATGCACATAGAAAGCATAAGGATTTTCATCACGAATCAATTTCTGGACCCCATTAAATTCACCTCTCATATTAGAAGCTCCATCATACCCTTGCCCACGAAGCATAGAGACAGATAAATTGTGACTTGAAAGCATGTCGACCAAAGCTTCTTTCAATGCAATAGCTGTACAACTTTGAACATGCTGAAGTCCAAGAAATCTCTCCACCACTTGCCCTTTATCATTCACAAACCTGCACAGTACATTTGTTTATGTGTTAGTATAATTGTAGAAATAATTGTAATAAAATCTATGCACAAAATAATTGTGGAGTACTAACCTTAGAATCACTGCCATTTGCTCTTTTATTGATACATCTCGGGACTCATCAATAAGCACTGAGAATTTTCTACCTTGAATCTCCTCCATACTGACAGCTGTGACTTCCTCTGCACAAGCTTGTGCAAGATCCTTTTGTATATCAGGAGATATCATCTGGTAATTTTTTGAACCTTTGTCATATGCATCCTTCACTATATCTACCTTATCTTTATACCAATCAACCATCTCTCTGAACATACCCTTGTTGAGAGAAGTAGAACTCTCATCATCTCCACGAAAAGGTTGCCCTTGATATATGAGAAATCTTGCAACATCTAAAGATGATGTCAAACGAATCTCATATCGTTTTTCTTCCTCTGTGCTTACCTCAACTATTCTTCGACTCACACTTGTCCTTTGGTTCATAAAATCGTCACACTTCATTCTAGCCTCTGTATGGGTCTTGGAAGCACTGTGCTTATAAAAAGTATCCTTAGCATTCTTCCAATTCACATAACCTTGATGTGCAAAGACAGAACTCCCAAATTTTTCAGCCTTTGCCGAATTAAAGAAAAGATAGCAATACAAGCAATAAGCAGCATCCTTGGACTCACTATACTCTACCCAATCAAATTCATCAAACCAAGTCTTTTGAAATGATCTCCATTCACCACCCATACATCTACGAGGAAATCGAAATTCATGAGGTTGGGTTGGACCACTCAAAGCATATGCTCTCTTTAATTGGTCTCTAATTGATGCTTCATAAGAATCAATTGGTTTGCGCTGTGCAGGGTCAGCAATTAGGTTTGAATGACTAAACTCTTCCCTCGGTTTCTTTGGTTGACTTGTGCTTTCATTACTACGTGGAGTTGAGCCGCTGCCACTTGAACTGGAAAAGTAACTGACCAAAGTTCTTTTCGACATACTAATTACTTGAAGATCTAAAAATTAAAATGTATCATAAATCAAACAATCAATCACGCATCACGGACTGTCGTACACTCGTACTCAATTTTACAGTAAAAAAATCACCTTCCTGCCGCCTGCCCAAGAGCTTCGCTGTGCTGCGTCCTGCGTGCTGCGGCCGCTGGCGCCCGCTCGCCCGCCCACCTCGCGTCCTTGCCTGGCAGCGCCGTCCAGGAGCCGCGCCGCTGCAGCGAGCGCCTTGGCCGCCGGCGCCCGCCCGCTGCCGTCAAGAGCGCCCGCTCACCTCGCGTCCTCGCCTGGCGGCGCCGTCCAGGAGCCGCGCCGCTGCAGCGAGCGCCTTGGCCGCCGGCGCCCGCCCGCTGCCGTCAAGAGCGCCCGCTCGCCCGCCCACCTCGCGTCCTCGCCTGGCAGCGCCGTCCAGGAGCCACGCCGCTGCAGCGAGCGCCTTGGCCGCCGGCGCCCGCCCGCTGCCGTCAAGAGCGCCCGCTCGCCCGCCCACCTCGCGTCCTCGCCTGGCGGCGCCGTCCAGGAGCCGCGCCGCTGCGGCGAGCGCCTTGGCCGCTGGCGCCTGCCCGCTGCCGTCAAGAGCCGCAGTCGCTGCTCGGGAACGCAAACAGGAAGCCGCCGCCGCCGCTGCTCGGGATGGAAAGCAGGTCGGGGCGTCGGGGGCAACTCACGGACAGCAGACTGAAGCTGAAGGAGCATGACTTGGGCCTGCTTACAGTATGAGGAGGAGGAGGTGGCCCAATAAGTAAATTGGTGGCCGGTGGCCGGTGGCCCAATAAGTAAAAGAGTTTTTCCAATCTCTAATAAATCTTAGCCCCTCCTAATCTATATAATTATGCATACAAATTTAAGGGGGGGCTTAGGGGGGCTCTACGTATGCAGCATCGGTAGGTCGGGCTCGAGCCCGTGTTGCCCGGCCGTTAGCTTCGTCGCTGGTGGGGTGCATCCATAGTTTTGGATCAGATCATCATTGAAGATCTCAGTTCGCAGTTTACGGTTTGATTGATTTAACCGTTCGGATCACAGCTGAATATGGTTCAATTCAAACTATTAAAATCATAAACATCTGCCTAGTTCAGTGGTGGAATCGCTGTTGTCACGCCCAGTGGCCAGGGCTCCGGGGTTTTTTTTTTTTTTTGCCAGTCAGACCGTCGGTCCGGTACTACGGTGTCCGGCCCTATCATCGTGGCTAGCGGTGCTGCTACAGAGCGGCGGCGACGCGGAGCAAACGAATGTTGTCGTTTGCTGGGCCTGGGCGGGCGGGTGCGTGAAGAGCCCGCTCGGTGTGCTTCCCTTCGGCCGCCTTCCAAGCCTGGTTTCGAGGCCCGTTAGGATTTCAAGTTTAGTTCCGAGGCCCGTGTTAACAGCAGTTTTTTTAAATTAACAGCAGTTTTTTACTGTAGAAGAAGCATCCCACTCTGCCGATACCATGATATTCACCTGGAAAGAGCGCCCATGATATTCACCTGGAAAGAGGAAAGAGCGCCCGGACGTCCGGACGCTGCTCCCGTCCGAGCGCATCCACCGCGTCCCATCCCGCCCTCACGTAACACGTAACAGAAGCACGCCTCGTCCTGTCCTGTTCCTGTAACAGAAGCGCATCCATAACCCCGTAGCGTCGTAACAGATAGGAGCGTGCCCGTTGTGCCCGCCTTAACCCACCTGAGGATGCGTGCGTGGAGGCATTTGCCGGCCTCAGGCGCCCGCACGGTGACTCACGGCGGCGCCCCAGCACAGCAGCAGAGGGCTGCAGCAGGTGGATCACATTGTAACATGTACAACAGCCGATCTACTTTTGAAACATCCAGATGCAACACTTGCAACATACGTCTAAAAAATGAAACATTTGAAACATGCATCTTAAACACTTGCAAATACACATGAAAAACACTTGAAAACCATTGCAAACCATATGCAATATTCCGATAAAATATTTTACAACATACGTGTGAAGCATATGCAACATCCAGATAAATATACTTGTAACATACGTCTGAAAAAACAAATGAAACGTTGGAACAGAAGCTTGCAACATACATGTATAACCATTGCAACATATGCAGCATTCCGATCTAATTTTGTAACATCCATATGAAACACTTGTAACGTACCTCTGAAACAACTATAGATGGCCAACGGGCCGGCACAGCACGACACAACACGTTGGCGGGCTGTGCCGGCCCGGCGGTGGCTGTGCCGCTGCGGGCCGTCGTGCCTGGCGTGCCGTGCCGCTGTGGGCTTCGTGCCTGGCCTTCGGCCCAGGCACGGCCCTGTGGGCCATTTTTCGGGCCGTGCCGGCCCATAGCCCGTTACCCTATAAACCCCTTCACCGTTTTCATCTCATTCACATAATTCCATCTCAGATTTTACAATCACAGTTCACAACTGACAATTCACAAAACTGACCAAGTTACAAACTTACAAGTTACAACAAAACCGACCAAGTTACAACAACTCACAAGTCACAATTCACAAAACTGACCAAGTTACAAGTTACAACAACTCAAGCAAGACTTACCAAGTGTCCAAGTTACCAGTTACCACTACCAGTGAGGCAGTGACCAAGTCACAGTCACAAAATTACCAAGACACACACAACAGATAACATATTATCATGCAGTGATGAACATGATAATCAAAATGAGCTGTTTTGTGCAATACCGCCTCATTAAAAACCTTTCTACGTAAAACTTACCCTTATAAGAAACCTTAGAAAGAAAAAAGAGTGCAGCCAGCTCTAAAAGTCTTAATTGTCATACAATCTAGTGGCATAGTTCAACTGGCCACCCAAAATTACAGTGAGTCACAGCCAAAAGATCACTCATCTCATAGACTCAGAGTCACAGCCAAAAGACCACTCACTCACTCAGATGCGAGATCACTAAGTACCAGAAGCATCAGCAGTCCCGCCGCTCCCGCCGTTTCCATCTTCATCAAGCCACAGGTTCTTCAATGCCTCCTCCAGCTCTGGGTCCTCGGCTTCATGTTGTTCCCTTCTTGCCCCTTGCTCCCAATTCTTGATGCAGGTCAGCATCTCCACATTCTCAGGCAACTAGCGCCGCCGTCGCTCTTCGAGTATCCTGCCTGAAAGAGAAACAAGATTCGAACGACACAGTAGATACAGGAACCGACATAATATCTCTAACCATAATAGATAGGATTGGATAGGTTAACTTGTGGTCACGTCACCAGAGAAGTAAGTCAAAGGATTCCTCATAAGATGTGATAGGGTCACTGTCCAAGTAAGCTGTGAGCTCACTAACAGCAGATGGAGATTGTGGCAGAACTGCCTAATCTAATGCCCTCCCAAGAGTACTTGTCTTCCATTAGACACTAAGTACCCAAGAGAGAGCACTAAACTCTGCGATTCTGTCGAGTACTCGAGCACACCCAACGGGAGAACTTGAAAATCCACATTTTTCCATCAGGATCATAAATGAGAGATAAAGCTTACAACATCCTGCCATTTCTTACATCACTTTTAGTACAACATCATAGTAATTCATTATTTGATTATAACAGTGGAATGTAAAATGTTATCAGAGTTTTAGCAAAAATAAAATCATTTAACGATGAGTTAAATATTATCATGAAGAACATTTAATTACACAAACTAATAACAGGTTATGAGTTTTCCTTTGAAAACATTTTAGGTGGAAGTTTAAATAAACACTACGTCCGCACGTAAGGGAAATCCTCGCTGAGCCCACCAGGAGGTTTCCACACCCAAGTGCTAGCTCCAAAAACCTGTCACCTGCAATAGGGTAGAACAAACCCTGAGTACTCAATTGTACTCCGCAAGACTTAACCGTCAGGAGAAAAGAAAAGACTCCAAGGATATGCAAGGCTATCTGGCTGGTGGGTTATTGCAACTGCAGGAAGCATTAATAAAGGTGCATCCTTATATTCAATTTTTATTAGCAGTTATCAGTAGTTCATTAACCAACCATTCTAGGTAAGCACCTGTTCTACTTTCAAGCAAAGGTTGAGCCATTAGAACCATCTTTCCATCTTTCATCTTTCAGTTTTTACTATGGTGTCTGGATCAAGTCATATCGGACCGCTTACGCGGCGATTCGTGAATCAATATAGCCCAGCTGGGTACCTCGAAAAACACACGCCCCGCCTGTACCGAGGTACAAACGGGACCAACCCATTATCCTCCTGTCAAGAGAACCGAGTCCCCGTCCATACTGGGACTCCAAGCCCCCGCCCTCTCGCAGTGCTTAGACCTCCTAATACCCATATATAATCCACCTTCAGTTGGTCCGGATGGAGCCGGAACCCATGACAAGAGAATAATAAGTCTTTCTAGCCCTCATCCGCTAGTATATGCTCGGGATAAGAAGATCTGTGACCTGACAACCATCCAAATGCAACGACCGGTCCTTAATCGACACAGGCGGGACAAATGCAACCAGAGCCTCGCTCGGATTGCCCAACCAAATCCATATCAAATTCCAAGTACAGTCCCACCCGGTCTCCAATTATTATCTATATATAATCCATGTGATAGTAACATGATAATAGTAACAATAATATATTTCCTATCTCTCGTGAGTGACAGGTAATCACTCGACTTCTATCGGAGTCCTGTAGCATAGCAATCTATACGATCCTGACATACTAGTAAGATTCATGGGATCATATATATATATATATATATATATATATATATATATATATATATATATATATATATGCAAGTGGGTTTCATTCAACTCCTTAAAACTTAATGCATAAGCATAGATAAAGTGCAGAATAATAGAGGTTATGCACCGGGGCTTGCCTGGGTAAAAATATAATCAAATGTTAGTGTGCCATCTCCGGGGCACGATCACCATGGCATCATCTTTTGGGTCAACTCCAAGTCCTCCGGTTCCGGTTGATCCATCGATCCATCATCATCGTTCCTATTATGATTTACGCGAATGCAACGCAGGGACATAAGTAAAAGACAACAATCGCAACTCTCGTTGTACGACTACGTCTTGCAAGCTAACGAGCTAGCCACACACCAACTCACTAGGCCACGTATCCACGTTGTCGATTCAAACGTTATTTCTTAACAAGTGTTTTAGTTATATAAACCCGAGATGTCGTGTTATTCATTTTATCGATTTACTACATATTCAAACTAGAGCTTATTAATTATCCTAGCAACTAATTATTTTGGAGCTACAAAAATTACAGTGGACACCTAGTAGTACTAGAAGTTTACTATAAAATTTCTAGGATTAATGCTATCACTGATTATTCATAACACTTCTTACAAGTTCATGTTTGATAATATTAAACATCTCGAAGTAATTAAAGCAAGCCTAAAAATATTATAAAACTACGTGAACTAATTACACCTTTATCTAGATCATGATTTCAGGAGACTAACAAAATTGGTTCCACCATTTTTGGACACATACACAATTTTATATTAGCTTCACAAGTTTTACTTACATGTGGAGGTTGATTAAAGAGGTGATTAGTACATGCTGATCACGTAAACTGAAGCTCTGAAGGAGCTCACCACAGGCAGGGAGAGGACACGTTGCGGCTTAAAAAAATGGAGGAGACAGCTGATTCTCGAGAGCTACTCACCGCACCCGCCGGGTAAGGTCGACACTGGCCACGTACAGCTTGCAGACAGAGCAAGGAAGTCGAGAGATCGAGTGAGAAGCAGCTGAACCTAGTAAAGGCTCACGGCTACTGGAGGGTGCGGGCTCGCAGAAGAAAGATGACTGACGCGCGCGACACACTTCAGCGGAGGCAGCGCTCTAAATAACCTCGCAGCGCGCCGGCGACAAAAAGTTTTCTTCGAATGAACAGTGTTTTCTGCATGCTACAGTACCAGGCTAGAAATTCCTATGAACTGCAGTGGTCGTCTACAGTAATTCCTGTGTGCTACAGTAGATTCCTGCGCGCTGCAGTATTTTCTGCGTGTTCTCTGGTTCACTGGCTTTCTGATGCTCAGCGTGACGTGCTTCAGCGGACGGCAGAGCGGCAGCACGCGTGTGCGGACAGCGGGCAGCTGCACAGGCTCGCAAGGCTCTCGGCTCCCTCTCAGACAAATAAACCGGCCGCATGCACGCAGAGGGCTGCAAAGCAGCAAGGCGGTGGTGAGCACGAGCAGCGACCCCGCATCGGCGTTCGCAATGCATGCATACAGTTGCACAGGCGTGTGGCAGCAGGACCATGAAGGAGGGCAGCAGGCGTGCGTGATTATGTGTGGTGTGCGTGTGTTTTGTTTCTAATTTCTTTTCATTAATTACTTATTAAATGCTAAAGGTTCATTAGCTCGTGCAGACCTATAGTGCTGGACGTGCAGCATAGGCTATAGCCTGTAGGTACTAATCGTGATCTGTCTCACTGCTATATAATACTTTTCTTTTTAGAAAAAAATGTGATACATTTTAGCATGTATATATATTTATGTGTTTGTCCACTAAATATAAAATTATTATATAATCATGTTTTCAAAGCTTCTGAAAACATTCTCGTTTTGACTGCCCACATACAGAAAGAAAACAAGAAGATGTATTAAATCTCTGTCAGTCTGGATGTGCCCTTGCCGGTCAACAAAAATGGCGCGCAGGAGTCACCAGCTGAGCTGCAGCCCTGCCGCACTCTCCCCCTCTACACGGCAACAGCATGTGCATGCAACGTGCAACATGGACAGAGCTATTAGTTGGCTACGCTGGGTTATGACCACCCGTCACGGCTCATGAGCTCAAGTGCTCACTTAGAGGCAATCAATAATACAAAATTATAAAGCTAGTGTTTACATATTTTAGTTATAATCTAAACGTCACAATGACACCGTCTACTACCTTTTCAGTCTTAAAAAATCAAGGGTTCAGTTCGAACTAAACAACCATAAGCACTTTATTATGATTTTTTTAAAAGGTATAAACTTTATTAATATCAACCAATAAGTATTTTATGTAATCGTCCCTACTACGTACTAACCCATAGGAATAAATATTAAGCACTATTTAATTATTTTGCTCGATATAATTTGTCAAAAATAGCACTCTTAATCCTAAGTTCATGCCCTTGCCAATGCAACGAAAGGACTCATTTTTAATTTTTGGATTTGGTTTCTTGCAACCACAAACATGCGTCACATAAGAGTCGAGTATCATTTCATGAGCGATTAAAATTTTAAAACCCGAGAACTCGTTTTGCTAATTTCTTTTAGGCCTTAATCGTGTGCTAACTAAGCTAGTAACACCAGGGGTGTTACAGAGATGAAGATGAGGGGGATGGACTAGAACCAACAACACCACAGTCTCCAAAGATCCTTCCCCATGCCTGCTTTCTCTTACCAGTATGAGCTAATGGTTGTGTAACTCTTTGAGACCTAATTGCACCAAATTTGGTCTCATACTTGTTAAACAACTTATACAATTCAGTTTTGACATGAGCATAGTAAAAACTATAAATGCACCCAATATGTTCAGCAAGTAATTCCAGCACATTAAAGAATCCTTTCATCTTAGCTCTAGGATCAAGAATGAATGCATATGAATAAATCAGTGGTATGTTCTCCCAATATTTAAGGAATTTAAGCTTCATAGGAGCAGCAATACTTCTAAAATTTTGATTTTTTCAGCAATATACAAATGCTCAGCAATGTCTAGGATATGATGCAAAACAAGTGGAGCAGTAGGATAATAAACACCAGACAGAACAACAGTAGAATCATAGAACAATTCTAGGAACAACATTATTTTGTCAGCAACATACCAATGTTGTCTACTCAACAATTATATTCCATAATGAGAGTTAATGAACACAGAGAAGACTTCCTTGTATGGCAGCAAGTGTTTAAGCATTCAATAAGTAGAATTCCATCTAACATCCATATCCAAGCCAAACTTTCTAGGTCTAAGACCCTTAGCAGTATAGTAATTCTTAAACAATACAATTCTTTGATTAGAGGAATTTAAAAAGTTAATTGTAGTTCTGAAATCTTCAGTATAAGGTTTCAATCTCTTCAAGCCAGATTTAACAATAAGATTAATTATATGACAGACACAACGCTGATGCACAAGCAAGTACTTAACCTTATTAAGATCAGTAGATGTAGGTGCAAGATAAAAACCCAAGTAACCAAAGAACATAGGTGTCAAAGTCTCCATAGCCTTAGAATTAGCAGAAGCATTATCAACAGCAAACACTTTATCAATCAAACCAAACTCCTCAACCACACTAGCAATCCTATCAACAATATTTTCACCAGAGTGTTTAACCTCAATCAGCCTAAAACCAACAACCTTTTTGTGTAGCTCCCAATCAGCACTCACATAATGAGCAACAACAGAAATATAGTCCTCCTTGGCATTACCAGACCAGATGTCAGAAGTCAAAGAAATAGATGATGCAGCAGGCAACACAGAGTTCATAAGCATAGCACGCTGTTCAACAAACAATTTAGCAAGATCTCTAGCCGTGATCTGTCTAGAAACCTTTTCAAACTGAGGGTTATGAGCACGTTTAATGTAATCCACCTAGGCTTGTGTCTCACCTATCCCTAAGGGAAGATCCAGCCTAGCAATCAAACGGCACAACTCAATATGAGCAACATTAGGATCATGCTTCCAATTATGCAAACTATCAGGATTCAGAGCAAGCCTAGACTGTACCCTACGATCATGATTATGCTTTTTCCTACATGCTTTCTGATGCCTAAGCAAATGACCAGTGCCAGCAGCAGATCTAGCAGTATATCTCTTACCACATATTTTACAGATGGCAGCAACTCTAATATCATTTTCCTTGATCTCCTCAAAATCATCTCAACAAGAAGATGTGCGCTTACCATGAGATGAGGTACCATGAGTGTCGGTCGAGGCTACCACTCCACCACCGTCGCCAGCAACGTTCGGGACACTGGCGTCACCGAGGTCGACACCGAACAACCCAGCCGCGTCGTCACGGAGGTCGTCATCGTCCTCCATTTCCACCTCGTCGTCGGAGCAGAGGGGATACTCATCCGCCATCGACGTGGGGGTGACCCCCTCTGTGGACGGCGACGGGCCAGACGGTAGAGCCGGACCTCCAACTCTAGCACCGTTCCTCAACGTTGCACGGGGGCACTTGGCCATGTCCACTCCAGAGGAGGAAGACTCGGCGTTATGCACCAACCTGCGAAGAAGAAGACAGAAGAGAAAGGGTGAGAGACAGAACAGTAGAGCTAGAGCACAGATCTAGGATTTTAGGGTTAGGGTTACGAACCTGTTGAAAGTCTCTAGTTTGGTTTTGGCTAATTGATGAAACCTAGGACTAACCTTTGTATCTAAGTGGATGATTTAGATAAAGGTGGTCATTGAATATGAGACATGACATTGACTCATATGACCAAGATGATGCTTGGCTCGATGGACCGGTTGTGAAGGTGAAGGGCTAGTCGAGGCTTCGAAGCGAAGGACCATGCGATGGTGAAGCTTGAGCAAGACTTGGCGCCGATGGACCGATGCAACGGTGAAGAGCAAGTGAAGTCAAGGTCGTTGGATCGAGACGGTCATGTGATGATATGAAGTGGATCATATCATTTGGAGAAACAAAATGGGCTCGAGGCAAAGGTATAACCATAGGGCCATTTTGTTTTACACTCAAGACACCATAGAGGGTGTGAGTGGTTTAGGATCGATAGCCGAACTATTAAGAGGGGAAGTCTTATCGGTTATTCGACGCATGGGTGCCACTAGGTGAATTCATGAAGTGCATTGCATGTAGGGCCTAGTGAGCTAACTGGAAAACCTTTAAAAATGTTTGAGAAAAAGCTAACACACAAGCACATGGAGATGTACACTTGTTGGTGTTGGCACATTTGCAAAGGTGGCGTTGGTCGCGCTGTGGTTTGCGGGTAGAGAGGGGTTTGGGTTCCTCTCTCCCTCCCGCCGAGCGTGCGAGCGCGGGATTCAGGCGATTTCGGGGAAATGAAATGCCTATTTTCCACTACGCCGGAAGTCGGAAAAGAAACGGAGGCGAACGGAGGTCACAGAAGTGACCGGACACTGCACCGGACGCGGTCACGGTGTGACCGGACGCGTCCGGTTAGTATAGCGCAGCAGTCAGGCGCGCGGG
The DNA here is from genome assembly GCA_022457205.1 of Saccharum spontaneum. Taxonomy (NCBI): domain Eukaryota; kingdom Viridiplantae; phylum Streptophyta; class Magnoliopsida; order Poales; family Poaceae; genus Saccharum; species Saccharum spontaneum. Next base: position 31,461,752 of record CM039580.1, on the reverse strand, counting down.
TTAGGGTTTGCAACCGGCGCGTCCGGTCACTCGCGGGACCGGCGCGTCCGGTCAGGCACCCTGAGGTTTTTGCAGTTTCGCAAGGACGATCGGACGCGGTGCGCGTCCGGTCACACACGATCGGACGCGTCCGGTCGTCAAAGGAGCTTACTGGACTCCGACCGGACGCGGTCACTGTCGCGTCCGGTCGTTGCGAGGAGCGCGTCCGGTCATTGCTTCGCGGGCGCGCGGTACTGAGCGACCGGCGCGTCCGGTCGGTTGAGCTGCGCGTCCGGTCATCGCGTTTGACCGTTGGCGCGCAGTGACCGTTGGAGGATCTAACGGTCGCGTTTAAATTCGGTGGACACGTGGATGGCACAGGGCGACCGGACGCGGTTGAGCGCGTCCGGTCAGTTTCGACCGGCGCGTCCGGTCGTCCCGAAAAAACGGTCAGTGGAGTTGCAACGGCTCTATTTGTTTGGGATGCTTATAAATACTTGTTGGCCGGCCCTTGGGGAGGTGGCTTGGCATTTCTAACACTCTTGTGCATCCTTTGAGCAAAAGCATCTCCTCCCACTCATCTCTCTTGCTTGATTGCAAATCAAAAGTGAGATTGAGTGATCCCAAAGTGCATTGCATAGCTTGAGGGCATCTAGTGGCACTTGTGGGTGGTTTAGCCGGTGGATTTCTTGTTACTCTTGGAGAGTACCGCTCCTAGCCGGCTTGGAGATTGTTGGAGGCGTTGGCAAGAGAAGGTGATTGTTCTTGGCCACCTCCGGTTGATTGTGAGAGGTTCTTGTGCTTTCCTCGGCGGGACGCCAAAAGCAACTCTAGTGGAATCCGCATGTCATTGAGTTACCTCACTTGAGAGTGGTGTCTTGCGGTGTCTTGCGGGGCGTGCCTTGAGGGGCAAGTGACTTGAGGGTCACACCGAGGAACCATCTAAGTGTTGGTCGACACAACCGGTGACGTAGCTTGTCGGTGCACAAGTGAACACCGGGTGAACAAAAATATTGTGTCTCTTGTCTCTCTGTGATTGGTCTTCATATTGTGTTGTTGTCAACATTGTTTGATTGTATATCATCTTGGTGATTGGCAACATCTTCACTCCACCGTCGGTATAAGAATCATAATCCTCTCTTGCACTTACTTTTACTAGATTATCTTGTGTAGCTCTAGTGGTAGCTTTGCTAGTAGTTTTGTTTAGCTTGTTCTCTAGTGTAAGTTTAGTGACATAGCTCTTGTGTGAACTAGAGATCATAATCTACTAGACTTGTGGATAGGAGGCTTGCATCACAACCTTTGGCTAAGCAAAACTCGCTTTACGCCGTTTGTTGTTCTAACAAGTTTGCTTAGTGGTTTTTGTAGAATTTTTTATAGGCTATTCACCCCCCCTCTAGCCATCTAGGACCTTACAAGTGGTATCGGAGTCGTGGTCACCGTTTCAATCAAGGCTTAACATCCTTCGGTGTGAAAAATGGCTCAAATTGTGTTCAACCATGTTGGGGGCAAGCCACCGTTCTTTGATGGTGTTAGTTCTTTTGCTCATTGGAAGAGAAAAATGACAATGTACCTTGGTTCTATTTATGAGAGAGTATTGCAAGTCACCGAGAATGATTTTGCTATCATTGATCCCGATCATCTCACCGATGAAGATAGAGCAAATAGAACATGCAATAGAATGGCTCTCAATACACTTTACAATGGTATTGACACAAAAGTATTTGAGGGCATCAAGGATTTAGAATTGGCTAGTGAAGTATGGACAAGGTTGAGTGAGACATATGAAGGCACTAAGGTTGTGAAGAGTGCCAAGCTATATGGGCTCAAGAGTGAGTTTGAGAACTTCAAGAAAAAGGATGATGAAACAATCATTGAAATGTTTCATAGATTGCAAGTGATAGTCAATGATCTCAAGAGCTTAGGGCACAAGACTCAAGATCAAGATTTTTGTCACAAGTTCTTATTGAGCTTACCAAGAAGATTCAAGATGTTGATCATGATGTTGCAAAGAGATGGGCTTGAAGCAATGAAGCCTAATGATTTGCTTGGTGAAGTATTGACCTATGACAAATATGATCAAGATGTTGATGACAAGGAGAAGGTGGAAGATGAGAAGAAGAAGAAGACCGTGGCATTTAAGGCCACCTCCTTCAAGGGCAAAACTACCATCATTGAAGAAGAAGAAGACAACAATGAAGATGGAGAATTTGAAATTGATGATGAGGCACTTGCTCTTGTAGTCAAGAAGATGGGTCACATGTTCATCAAGAGAAGAGGCTTTAAGAAGAGAAATGACAACTTCAAAAGAAATGAGCAACAAAGAAAGTGCTTCAATTGTGATAGCACCGAGCACCTTCAAGCGGAATGTCCTTATGATAAGAAGAAGAACAAAAAGGACAAGTTTGAGAAGAAGAAGAGAGAGGCCAAGATGACATTCAAGAAAGGCAAAAATGGTGCCTATGTGATCACTTGGGAAAGTGAAGATAATGAAGAAGAAGAAGAATCATCCAACAAGGCTTTTGCTTCCATTGTTATCAACAAGAAGCCATCACTATTTGATTCATCCTCTTCATGCTTCATGGCTAAAGAAGCTAAGGTATTATATGATGAGAGTGATGATGAAAGTGAAATGGAATATGCTCATGATAGTGATAATGATAATGATAATGAAAATGATGATGATGAACCAACTAAAGAACAACTATATGACTTGATGCAACAAACTAGAGACATAGCCATTGCCAAGGACAAAGAGTGTAAGAAGCTTTCAATGAAAGTAGCAATACTTGAGAAAGTCCTTAGTGAGCTTAAGACCACTCATGAGAGTCTAGTGGAAGACCATGAGGATCTTGATAAGGCTCATTCCAAGCTTGAAAAAGCTCACTCATTGCTACTTGAGCAACAAGCAAAGAAGGAGGTTGTTGTATCATGTGATATAGGTGTTACATGTGATATAATTGATGAATCCTTTAATAAACCTATCATCATGTCAAATGATAACCCTTCTTGTAGCTCTTCATCCACCACCACTAACTCTACCTCCACTACTAGTGATGGTTTCACTTGTGATGCCTCACTAATGGTTGAGAATGAGACTCTCAAGAGAGAGGTGGATGAGCTCACTCACGCCCTAGGCAAGGCCTATGGTGGTGAGGCTCGCTTGCTTAAGTGCTTGGGTAGCCAAAGGTTCTCTCTTAACAAAGAGGGATTGGGCTACACCCCCAAGAAAGGCAAGTCGGCCTTTGCAACTCCAAAGCCTAGCTTTGTGAAGGGCAATGGTCGGTTTTACAATAGATGCAAACAAGTTGGGCACCTAGAGCATAATTGCAATAAAAAGAACCAAAGCAAGAACCTTGTTAATGCTATATCTTTTGATTCTTGCTATGTGCTTACCAAGGGTGTGAAGGGTGTGCAAGCTAAGTTTGTTGGTACACCAATTGTGGGCCCAAAGAAGAAGGCTATTTGGGTACCAAAGAGCTTAGTTACTAACCTACAAGGACCTAAGCAAAAATGGGTACCTAAACTTCATTGATTTGCTTGTAGGTCAATTACAAAGCCGGAGGAAGGCATTGGATTATTGATAGTGGGTGCACTCAACACATGATTGGTACATCAAGAATGTTTGACTCAATCAATGACAATGATAGTGGTGTTGATTCTATCACATTTGGCAATAATAAGAAAGGCAAGGTTATTGGCTTGGGCAAGATTACAATATCAAATGACATGAGTATCTCCAATGTGTTGCTAGTTGAAAGCTTGGATTTCAATCTTCTATCCGTGGCACAAATATATGATCTAGGCTACAAATGCATCTTTGGGGTTGATGATGTGGAAGTTATTAGTGTGGATGGTTCAAATGTGGCATTCAAGGGCTTTAGATATGAGAATCTCTACCTAGTTGACTTCAATGCTAGAGAAATTTCGTTGACAACTTGCTTAGTCTCAAAATCAAGCATGGGTTGGCTTTGGCATAGAAGGCTTGGTCATGTTGGCATGAAACAATTGAAGAAGCTTACAACTCATAATCTTGTCAATGGTTTGAAAGATGTTGAATTTGAGAAGAATAAGCTTTGTAGTGCATGTCAAGCCGGGAAGCAAGTTGGAAGCTCACATCCAAAGAAGAGTACAATGAGCACATGCAAAGCATTTGAGTTGATGCACATGGATCTATTTGGACCAACAACATATACAAGCATAGGCGGCAACAAGTATGGCTTTGTCATAGTGGATGACTTCATAAGATTCACATGGGTATTCTTTCTTAGTGACAAAAGTGAAGTGTTTGACACTTTCAAGACATTTCTCACTAGAGTTCACAATGAGTTTGAGATTAGAATCAAGAAAGTGAGAAGTGACAATGGAAGTGAGTTCAAGAATACAAGAATTGAAGAACTTTGTGATCATTATGGTATTGGACATCAATTCTCGGCCAAATACACTCCACAATCAAATGGCCTAGTTGAGAGGAAGAATAGAACATTGCTTGATATGGCTAGATCAATGCTTCATGAGTACAATGTGAGTCAATCATTTTGGGATGAAGCAATAAACACCGCTTGCTACTACATCAATAGACTATATTGTCATCCATTGCTAGAGAAGACCCCATATGAGCCACTTCATGGAAGAAAGCCCAATATTTCTTATTTTAGGGTTTTTGGTTGCAAATACTATATCTTGAAGAAAGGCACTAGATTGGGGAAGTTTGACAAGAGATGTGATGAGGGGTTCCTACTTGGTTATTCAACTACAAGCAAAGCTTATAGAGTTTGGAACAACTCAAGTGGCATTCTAGAAGAAGTCCATGATGTGCAATTTGATGAAACCAATGGGTCACAAGATGAAGAAGAAAATCTAGATGACATTGGTGGAACTCTATTAGTGGAAGCAATGAAGAACATGGACATTGGAGACATTAGAGCAAAGCAAGTAATTGATATTCAAGATGATGATAAAGATCAAGTGCTCAATTCACCATTCAAGCTAGTTAGTGACTCTCAAGTGCAAGATCATGGTGCTAGTTCTTCTCATCGAGATACATCAAGTGATCAACCAAGCTCAAGCAATCAAGTGCAAGTACTCCAACCACAACATGTTGCAAGAGATCACCCCATTGATAGTGTTATTGGTGATATTAGAAGTGGTGTGTAAACAAGATCAAGATTGGCTATGTTTTGTGAGCATGCATCATTTGTGTCAACCATAGAACCAAAGAAGATAGAAGAAGCTTTGAGGGATGCTGATTGGATCATGGCTATGCAAGAAGAGCTTAACAATTTGATTGGGAGTTGGTAGAAAGGCCAAAAGACTACAATGTGATTGGAACCAAGTGGGTGTTCAAAAACAAGCAAGATCAAGATGGCATTGTAGTGAGAAACAAAGCAAGACTAGTTGCTCAAGGTTACACTCAAGTTGAAGGTCTTGACTATGATGAGACATATGCTCCCGTGGCAAGATTGGAGGCAATAAGGATTCTATTGGCTTATGCTTGTGCACACAACATCAAACTATATCAAATGGATGTCAAAAGTGCATTTCTCAATGGGATCATCAATGAGTTAGTCTTCGTTGAGCAACCGCCCGGATTTGAAGATGACAAGAAACCCAACCATGTGTACAAGTTAAAGAAGGCTTTATATGGCTTAAAGCAAGCACCTAGAGCATGGTATGAGAGGCTAAGGGATTTCCTTCTCTCTAAGGGATTCAAGATGGGCAAGGTTGATACAACTCTATTCACCAAGAAGATTATAAATGATCTATTCATAGTGCAAATATATGTTGATGACATCATCTTTGGATCAACCGATCAAGCTTATTGTGAAGAATTTGGTGCTATGATGGCCAGAGAGTTTGAAATGTCTATGATTGGTGAACTTAGCTACTTCCTTGGTCTCCAAGTCAAGCAATTGAAGAATGGGACATTTGTGAGTCAAGGGAAATACATAAGGGACATGTTAAAGAAGTTTGGAATGCAAGATGCAAAGCCAATTTCAACTCCAATGGGTACAAATGGAAATTTGGATAGTAATCTTGATGGTAAAATGGTGAATCAAAAGGAATATCGGTCCTTGATTGGAAGTCTACTCTATGTCACCGCATCAAGGCCGGATGTCATGTTTAGTGTTTGCATGTGTGCTAGATATCAAGCCTCACCTAGAGAGAGTCATCTCACGGCCGCAAAGAGAATATTGAGGTACTTGAAGCAAACAAGAGATGTTGGACTATGGTATCCCAAGGGGTCAAAGTTTGAATTGATTGGATATTCGGACTCCGACTATGGGGGTTGCAAGATCAATAAAAAGAGCACAAGTGGCACATGTCAATTACTTGGAAGATCACTTGTGTCATGGTCCTCAAAGAAACAAAATAGTATGGCAATCTCTACCGCCGAAGCCGAATATGTGAGTGCGAAGAGTTGTTGTGCACAATTGCTATGGATGAAATCAACTTTGAAGGATTATGGCCTCAACTTTAAGAATGTGCCATTGCTATGTGATAATGAGAGTGCAATCAAGATGATACAAAACCCGGTTCAACATGGAAGAACAAAGCATATTGACATAAGACATCATTTCATTAGAGATCATCAACAAAAGGGAGATATTGCCATTGAGAGTGTTGGCACCGATGATCAACTTGCCGATATTCTAACTAAGCCACTTGATGAAAAGAGGTTTTGCAAGCTAAGGAATGAATTGAATATTCTTGATTTCTCAAACATGAGTTGAATGCACCCCACCCACTTATTGACATGCCTCTCCTTCGACATTGCAAGGTAAAGTTGATTGACATGTCATTCATTCTATGCTAAGGACTTGCTAGAGCATGTAGACATGATAAGTGGTATGCATGAGCATTCATGATAAATCAAATGAATTTGATGGATATATGTTACCATTATTGCCTCTATGTTTGATTTGATCTAGTGGTGGCATATGACATGTTTGTGAGCTTGCACACCTAGTGTTGAATCTAGAAGATTTGCTATAAGTGTTTAATTCAACATAGGCAAGATAACCCTTATTAGGAGGTGTGAAGAAGCTTGTCTCTGGTTCAAATCGAATTAAATATCTTTGGCAAGTGTTCTAGGTTGAACCAAATTTGATAAATTTTAACCTACTCCATCAAACATTGTTATTCTCTCCACAATTTGATCCCATTTTTGGGTAAGTTGTTGACAAAGGGGGAGAGAAAAAGGTGATTCAACATGATAAAGGGGTAAATAAAATTTTGTTGAACACAAGTAGGGGGAGCAAGCTCATAAACAAAGTTGTTGCATTTGTTTGTGCATTTTCATATGACTTGCTCATTGCACATGTATTTAAATTCAATATACATGCCTGTGTGGTGCAATGCTAGTATAGAACTTGGATGATGAAATGATCTACTAGCATGCATAGGAATAGTTTTACATGTGGTATCTAGACATGCCTAAAGTTTTTTTACAAGTGGTCCAAGAACCTTTACATATAATGTTGATCTCACGGGGTTCTTGAGTTTTGTTGGATGTCTAGTTACTTCGTGATGCTAAGGATGGTGTAAAAGGCAACTCCGATTGGTATCACGCTTCAAAGGTCCATTTCTTACACCTTAGCATCATTTTGGTAGAATTACTCTCCCAACACTTCTATCCATGCATATGTGCAAAGCTTTCAATCCAAACTCTATGCACATATGTAGGGGGAGCTAATGCTACCAAAACCGAGCTTGTGATAGTTGTCCAAATTTTTACTTATGAGCAAAATGATTGGACAAGTATGACAAGTTCAAAACTTTTATTATCAAAATCATCTTTGTGAGGGTTGTCATCAATTACCAAAAAGGGGGAGATTGAAAGTCCCTAGTTTGGTTTTGGCTAATTGATGAAACCTAGGACTAACCTTTGTATCTAAGTGGATGATTTAGATAAAGGTGGTCATTGAATATGAGACATGACATTGACTCATATGACCAAGATGATGCTTGGCTCGATGGACCGGTTGTGAAGGTGAAGGGCTAGTCGAGGCTTCGAAGCGAAGGACCATGCGATGGTGAAGCTTGAGCAAGACTTAGCACCGATGGACCGATGCAACGGTGAAGAGCAAGTGAAGTCAAGGTCGTTGGATCGAGACAGTCATGTGATGATATGAAGTGGATCATATCATTTGGAGAAACAAAATGGGCTCGAGGCAAAGGTATAACCATAGGGCCATTTTGTTTTACACTCAAGACACCATAGAGGGTGTGAGTGGTTTAGGATCGATAGCCGAACTATTAAGAGGGGAAGTCTTATCGGTTATTCGACGCATGGGTGCCACTAGGTGAATTCATGAAGTGCATTGCATGTAGGGCCTAGTGAGCTAACTGGAAAACCTTTGAAAATGTTTGAGAAAAAGCTAACACACAAGCACATGGAGATGTACACTTGTTGGTGTTGGCACATTTGCAAAGGTGGCGTTGGTCGCGCTGTGGTTTGCGGGTAGAGAGGGGTTTGGGTTCCTCTCTCCCTCCCGCCGAGCGTGCGAGCGCGGGATTCAGGCGATTTCGGGGAAATGAAATGCCTATTTTCCACTACGCTGGAAGTCGGAAAAGAAATGGAGGCGAACGGAGGTCACAGAAGTGACCGGACGCTGCACCGGACGCGGTCACGGTGTGACCGGACGCGTCCGGTTAGTACAGCGCAGCAGTCAGGCGCGCGGGTTAGGGTTTGCAACCGGCGCGTCCGGTCACTCGCGGGACCGGCGCGTCTGGTCAGGCACCCTGAGGTTTTTGCAGTTTCGCAAGGACGATCGGACGCGGTGCGCGTCCGGTCACACACGATCGGACGCGTCCGGTCGTCAAAGGAGCTTACAGGACTCCGACCGGACGCGGTCACTGTCGCGTCCGGTCGTTGCGAGGAGCGCGTCCGGTCGTTGCTTCGCGGGCGCGCGGTACTGAGCGACCGGCACGTCCGGTCGGTTGAGCTGCGCGTCCGGTCATCGCGTTTGACCGTTGGCGCGCAGTGACCGTTGGAGGATCTAACGGTCGCGTTTAAATTCGGTGGACATGTGGATGGCGCAGGGCGACCGGACACGGTTGAGCGCGTCCGGTCAGTTTCGACCGGCGCGTCCGGTCGTCCCGAAAAAATGGTCAGTGGAGTTGCAACGGCTCTATTTGTTTGGGATGCTTATAAATACTTGTTGGCCGGCCCTTGGGGAGGTGGCTTGGCATTTCTAACACTCTTGTGCATCCTTTGAGCAAAAGCATCTCCTCCCACTCATCTCTCTTGCTTGATTGCAAATCAAAAGTGAGATTGAGTGATCCCAAAGTGCATTGCATAGCTTGAGGGCATCTAGTGGCAATTGTGGGTGGTTTAGCCGGTGGATTTCTTGTTACTCTTGGAGAGTACCGCTCCTAGCCGGCTTGGAGATTGTTGGAGGCGTTGGCAAGAGAAGGTGATTGTTCTTGGCCACCTCCGGTTGATTGTGAGAGGTTCTTGTGCTTTCCTCGGCGGGACGCCAAAAGCAACTCTAGTGGAATCCGCGTGTCATTGAGTTACCTCACTTGAGAGTGGTGTCTTGCGGTGTCTTGCGGGGCGTGCCTTGAGGGGCAAGTGACTTGAGGGTCACACCGAGGAACCATCTAAGTGTTGGTCGACACAACCGGTGACGTAGCTTGTCGGTGCACAAGTGAACACCGGGTGAACAAAAATATTATGTCTCTTGTCTCCCGGTGATTGGTCTTCATATTGTGTTGTTGTCAACATTGTTTGATTGTATATCATCTTGGTGATTGGCAACATCTTCACTCCATCGTCGGTATAAGAATCATAATCCTCTCTTGCACTTACTTTTACTAGATTATCTTGTGTAGTTCTAGTGGTAGCTTTGCTAGTAGTTTTGTTTAGCTTGTTCTCTAGTGTAAGTTTAGTGACATAGCTCTTGTGTGAACTAGAGATCATAATCTACTAGACTTGTGGATAGGAGGCTTGCATCACAACCTTTGGCTAAGCAAAACTCGCTTTACGCCGTTTGTTGTTCTAACAAGTTTGCTTAGTGGTTTTTGTAGAATTTTTTATAGGCTATTCACCCCCCTCTAGCCATCTAGGACCTTACACCTGTGCTACCGGAGCCCGGTGCCGGAGACGAAGAGGCCAGCCAGCCAGAGGAGACAGACACCGATTAGAACCCACGGCGAGCGACGGAGGAGGGAGGGACTGACATTAACACAAACTCACATGGTTCACCGAGAGCGAGAGGAGATGAGAGGAAAGGAGGGTGGAGGGAGGAGACAGGGTTAGGGAACTCAAGGCGAGGTGGAGGTGCGGCGGCGAGGTCACCGGAGCCGGGGATGATAGTCGATGGCGAGCGGCGGTCGAAGGAGAGCAACATCTACGACGAGATGCGAGAGGCGAGAGCGAGTGAGGTGCGGCTGCGGGGGCCGGGGGGTGGGGAATTTCTGATTTAGGGTTTGGATGGGTAAGGGTGGGCAAAATACCCGATACCCAATTCTCGAACCCGAATTACCCGAACCCAGACCCGAAGTACCCGAACCCGAGTTACCCGATCATAATTTCGGATAGTAATTGTAAAAACCCGAAATTAGTTTGGGTAATTCGGGTAATGTTTTCCGGTACCCGAATTACCCGAAATATCCCAAATATTTGCTCTTCTATTCCTAATATGAAGACATGAAGTATTTCAATGCCATATGAATATATTATTTGGTATGAATTAATGTAGATTTATGCTCACTTGATAATTGATCTATTGATAACTGATATGAAGATATGATGTGATTTATAGGATTATTGTTTATTGCTTTAAATGGTATTTGAATTCTTCTAAAATGGTTGGTTTTGTCAATTTCAGGTATATCGGGTAAAACCCGAACCCGAACCTGAATTATCGGGTACCCGAAATTTCGGGTAATGCTTTTTCGGGGCAAAAATCAGGTAGCAATTTTTTAATACCCGAATTTCCAACTACCCGAATTTTTCGGATAACCCGAATGCCCAACCTTATGGATGGGGGGCAGCCGCAGCGGGCGGCTTTTATATGTCGCGGGCGGCGGTTCGTGGGCTGGGCCAAAGAGCCGTTGGGGACTTGGGGGCGTGGGGCTGGCCGGGCCGTCACCGGGCCGATCGTTGTCACCGGCCCGTGCCCGTGCCAGGCCGCGTGCCATGGGTGCGGCCCAGGCACGCCCCAACCCCCCCCCCCCCCGGGGCCGTGCCGTGCTCGGGCCGGGCCACCGGGCCGCGGGCTGCATGGCCATATATAGAAACAACTGAAATACTTGAAAACAGACGCTTACAACATGCGTCTATAAATAAGTTATACATGATCCAATGAGTATGAAAATTTTACTACCATTCAAGCATACAACAATTAGTCCACCATAAAAATTTCACTATGATTGGACCATAGAAACTGCAGCTATAAATTAATTACAAAAAAGCAAAGATCTAAAGCTACAGCAAAAAATTGTATTAAAGCATATAGTAGCGGATCTAGGACAAAATCCTACGGGGGCTGAACTTTACGGTTGTCTCGACCTTCATCTTCAACCTCTGTCTAGTGTCCAATGCCTCCTTTCTAAGCTCCAATGGCAGAACTTTTATGGGGGCCTCAGGGGGGCTGATCTCTTCTTCTTCCTCTCTTTCTCTTCATTTTTCTTCTTTTCTCCACCTCTTCTTCCCCCTCAACCTCCCCATTTTTCATTGATGCACCAGCTATAGGGGGGCTGGAGCCCCCCAGCCGCCCTGTAGATCCGCCCCTAAAAGCATACTCATATTATATGTTCACTGTGCAGATCTATTCATGTAGAGTCCAACAAAATTAAATTTTTTATTTTATAATTTTTCTATGATTTAGTATGATTTTTCAAAGATTTAGCCAAAATAAATAAAAAAGAAAAATACAAAACCGCCTAACAAACTGTTTAAAAGTTCAGGGAGATTGTTTACCTGGTTTTAGAGTTCAAACAGGAAAAAACAAACTTTTGCGAAAGTTAAGGAGGTAATGTGGATTTTTTTTCCGTATCCAACTCTGCCGGCATAGTGATGCTAACCATCAGAAATGCTTGCATTGTGTGCTTCCACTATGCCGGCACCGTGCATTCTATTCTATCAGTGAAGACAAGCACTCCATCTCACTCGGAAGCCTCGGAATCGGAGTCCACCTCTCGCATGCAGGTTGAAAGCCCCAAATCCACACTGATGGAATCATGGAACAGTCAGGAACTTGGAATACAATGCAAGCATTTCTGGGATCAAACTGACACACCACTCTTTTCTTCTCATTTTCCTTTCTTCACAACACAATGGCACCATGGAAATTATACAGCACAACACACTCTAGAGAGGGTAAGACAACTATTACAGCTTATATTACTGCACACACGCCAATGGGGAACGAGCGAAGAAAAACGAAAGAATATTATTGTGACGAGATCTACATGCTGTGTACTGTAACTCTGACGGACCAACCACACCGCAGGCACCCCTGCTACATACCCGGGGTGCCTGTCTGCCTGGCGTGGCCTGGCCTCCGCGAGCCTCTCTGGTATGGAGCTTCTCTTCAGAAAAAGCTCATCCAGTCTTACGCCCACCTGTACAACGCCCACGGGGTATCGTCTAAATCTTTTTTAGCTACAACAATGTGAGTGGAGCAGCATCATATCAGTCACCGCAAGGAGTTCTTCAGCGACCGAACGGTCATCACGAGCTGCTGCCGCTCGCCTTCCACCTCGGCGAACTTCAGACTAATCTCTGAGTACCGTTCGTGCAGCTCCTTCAGCTCCTCCTCCATCGCCTTGTTCCTCTCCTTCAGTGAGGCCAGCTCCTTTGCTGACTGGTCGGCGGCACTCCTGACATAGATGAGTCGTTGCCAGCAGCAAGAAATGTCAGTCAGATGGCCGTGGTTCATGTGTTTCTGAACTTAATTAAAAGGTGTATGTGTCAGCTAAGTTTAAATGATTGATGTACCTCATGTCATGCCCGTTGCAGTCACCGTCTCCACCCTGTCTGTTGGTGCCTGGCAGTGCAGTAGTGCTCCCAGTGGAGCCGGTATTGTGCTTGATGCGCTTATTATTAGTATGCTGATTGTCCTGCAAACACACAGCACTTTGTGTAACTTTCTGTGCACCAAAGTGTATTATTACAATCTAGTAAGCAGTTCATGTAAAGGCCGCTCAATTATGTAAAGCAATATAACATGTTCTCATCAGTGGGGCCCTGTATGCAATAAAGCTATTCCATCAGCTATGATGATATGGGAGCCGGTGGATAGAACTAAAGAAAATTTTGTCTTCCCATGTGCAAAGAGACAGAAATCATGACATTTTTTCACAGACATGTGCTCATACTTTTGTTGATGCCTTGTCTGATCAATTGCTCATTCTACTGATGTAAATAGAAAAAGGAAGTTACAGCTACTGGTTCAGATGGCAGTCAGGAAAGTTGCAAGAATTTATGTTTCCATTTTTAGAAGGATTTTTTTGCAAATAATGTTTTTAAGCGTTGCAGTTATCAACATCTACATTATCACAAGACCTTTAGGTTATAGATATGCCGAAAGAGAAGAATTGAAGAGTATCCCAGCACACAAACCAATTAAAAGGAGAACTGTCTGCACTGGAACTGGAAACATATTTGCTTTGCAGAATTTACCTTCACATCTGAATTTTGACCATTTGCCTTTGCCCCTTCCCGGGTTTCAAGGGATCTTCTCAGCTTCAGCACCTGAGAAGCAAGGTTGTCTTTCTCAGACTCCTTCTTGGACAGCAAAGTTTTCAAGTTGTCGCACTGGAGTTTCAGTGATCCAATATCTATTTGCAGTTTTCCAATTGTCTCCTCCTTCTCATTCTTCAAACATTTTAAATTGTGTAGTTCGTCCAAATGCATCTTCACTTGGTCCTTGAGGGATACAAGCTCTTTATTCAGTGAAGTAATCTCAGCAGTTTTGTCTTGCAATTGCATGTCCTTTTCACTAATTCCAGCTAATTCCTTGTCTTTCTGCTCATTCTTTTCGAAGAGGTCGTTTCTCTCACTGGATATCTTGTCGATCTTGGCATTGAGTAGGTCAATTTCTTCTGACAGAGCATTCAGCCTTGCTTCATCACATCTTTTTTGGTTATGGAACTCCTCACTCTTGCTTTTTAGCTCCATCAGTAGCCTGTCTATCTCCTTTGACTTGAAATCCACTAGGGTTATTAGCTGTTGGACCTTCACCCGGTGCTGATCCTGAACTGATCCAAGATCTCCTTGGGCCTTCTGCAGTAACTCTTCTAACTGGCTCTTCTGCAGCTGCAGCTCTGCCACCTCTTTCCTTGCTTGCACAAGGTGTTGTTCGTTTGCACTGAAAGCAGAAGATACCTGTGAAGACAACACCTTGAATTCCTCCTGAAGTCGTTCTGCAGTAGTTGCATTATTCCATCTTATCTTTCTCAGAGAATCCTCAGCCTTAATGGCCCGTTGCTCTTGTTCCACCTTTGCACTCATTATTTCTGCTATGTCAGCCTCAAACTTTTTAGCCTGTGTCTGGAGTTCATTATCCAAGCTCTCAACATTGGCCTCAAGATCACTTATAATAGCCAAATGAGCTGAACACTCATATTGCATCCTTAGCTGCTCCCTCAGTTGTGTTTGCTCCAGCCTTGTAGATATGTCATGGTTCTCTTGCTTTAGAATCTCATAATCAAGTGCAAGTTGCTCCATTTGCATCTCGATATCCTCACGATCTTTCTTGTACAACTCAATTTCATTGCTCAACTCAAGGATTTTCTTTTCAAGCTCAGAGGTAGAGATGTCATCACGCTTCTTTGCTAGTGCATCCAGCATGAGCTCATCTTCCTTCTCTTGGTATGAACTCGTTTCAGATAAGGCTATTTTGTGTCCAGAATTGTGCACATTTGACAGTGCATGCTCATATTCTACCTCCTGCGGATCATCTCGTGTATCCTCTTGCAAAATGGAAATCTCTCTGTTCTTTTGCTCCAACATCTCATCAAGATCTTTCACAGCCAGAAGCAGCTCAGAGTTGGATTCCTGCATCTTTTGCAGTTGTAGACGAAGATCTGCATTTAGATTCTTCTCATGACTTAGATCTTGCTTCAGTTCTTCAATGTGTGACCACGGGTCATCCCCATCTGAGACTGAGAGCCGTTTCCCTGAGCCATTTGAATCATGGATCGTCTTCTTTGCCCCTCTGAGTCCTTCACATTCTCTTCTGAGTGCATCCCTCTCCTCCCTCAAGCTACTCATCTCCTTGGAGAGATCTTGCCCACGCCGACTCTCCTTCACAATTTGCTTTCGGAGAGTCTGCAACTCCATATCTGAGACATCCAATTTCCTGGTTAGAGTGGCTATCTCACTTCGTAGCTTCTCCACGTCATCATCTTCCCCTCTTAACCCCGCCTCGCCAGAATTGCTCGTTGATCCATCTGTACTAGCATCAGGAGCTGAGCTTCCTGACCAGTCACCGGAACTGGTCAATGGGTTCCTCACGGTGCCATTGTTGGCAAATGGTGAGAGAGCATTGCTACTATCCTGAAGAAATGAGTTGTGCATGCTTGCGCTAATCTTGGGGGTATATCTCCCAGAACTTCCATCTGAACCAGACACCGAGACAGCATCGAAACTGCTGCCATTCTGGAGATGGCCCACAGGGTCAACAGACATAGGCACATTTCTTCTTGATGGAAACCTCATGCCGGGAGGTTTTCTTAACAACAATCCATCCTGTACAAGGGAGATATCAACGATCAGGAGAACACAAGAAAATCAAATCACATCTAGCATGCATTGTTCAGTTCTAAAATGTTCCCATCTACAGTCTACAGGCATGAGAAAACCAGATCTCAAACAAAAAGTGACATACAGCTTATTATCATTCAGATATAACTCAGGCACCCTTTGCCCCTTTTTATTTTGCAATGCTCTTTGTATACCAAAAGCCCTCTTTCTTAGCAATCACAAGATGAAACAAAGCAACCCAATGATGATGAATCCAAACGAGGAAAAGCTCTAAAGAATCCCCCAGAGACCCACTTACTTGCACAGGACTCATCGCATCCGTGGCCGCTCTAGCCTTCTCGCCGTCCTCGTCCTCAAACCGGCTCAGCTGGCTCTGCAGCGTGGTTCTCCTCTGTGGCGTCTTTGCCACCGGCGAGGCGTCGCCGTTCTCGCTGTTGCCACCGGGAGGACAACAAGAGTCAGTAACCAAGCAATGCCCCAGCCAAGCGAATGCTTAAGGCCCAAACCACAATGCAGTAGCAATGACTATAAATCTGGTTGAGATGGCTCAATCCCTAAGGCTCAAATAACAATGCAGCGGCGGCAATGGCTAAATCTGGCTGGGGGCGAGACGATCCTTAAAGCTCAAACAAACAACAATGAGGCAGAGATGTGTGCGTAGATTAATCCACCGCCCAACGCACCTCGCGTCGTCTCCGCACCCACCGCCGCCACCCACCACCCGCTGGATGGTCACCTGTCACAGGAAGCGAAGCACCAGCGAGACATCAAAATCAGATAAACCGCGAGCACGTCGCCGTCGCAGGTCACAAGAAAACGGCACGACCCTTTAAGGGATGCGAGGGAGGTAGGCGGGGAAGAGAGAGCAGAGATGGTGATGCTCACGTGCAGCAGCGCGCCGGGGCTGCCCTTGAGCGGGAGCGTCACCGCCGACGGCTTCAACGCGTCGGCGTACTCCGCCAGGTTCACCGTGGCCTCCCCCAGCAGCGCCGCCTTGCTCGACCCCTGCACCGACAGCATTGCCCGAGTCAAGATCGACAGCGGAATCACCGCCGTCGGTTAATCACGAATTAGTTAAGCGGCGGGCGGCGGGCGGCGGCGGCAGGTCGCTTACGGTCTCGTAGACGAGGAACTGGTAGATCTTGTCCTTGCCGGCGGGGAGCTTGGTGGCCTCCATGATAGGGGCCGCCCACCGGCACGCGCCGTCGGTGACCTCCGCGGGCTCCGACCGCGCCGTTGGCCGGCCGGCGTCCTGCGGCGTCACCACCACCATCATTGCCTCCCATCCCAACTCGGGCACCTGCGGCAAGAACCAACCACCCTCCCGTCACGCGTCAATCAACAACAAAATTAAAAATCCGAAGCTCTGCTTCAGGCCTACGGAGCCGTGCCTGCGTGGCGTGGAACTGCAGCTTGAACACGGCCTTGGCCTTGCCGCCGCCGCCGCGCCACCGCGACTTGAACATGTCGGCGGCGCCGCGCTAGGTCGGTCGGTCGCTCGCTCCCGGAACAGACTCTGCAAGAACGACCTCCGCCCCCCTTCGCCTCGCCCGCTGCCGCTGCCGCTGGGCCAGCGAGCTACTCCTTGACGGGAGCGTCCACCGGTGGCGGCATTGCAATGCCGCGCGCGGAAGAAGCCACCGGTCCGCGTGACGCCACCAGGGTCGGTGGTGTGAGGTGCCGATGCGGTGGTGGTGTGAGGTGCTGGTGGTGGTTAGTTGGAGCGCGAAGACCACCACCCCCGCCACATGGTGGCAGAGCAAGCATAGAGCGTGAGGGGGAAGTGAGGCCACTGCAGCTGCAAGCGAAGCGAGCACCGAGCAGGCAGGCTTTGGGCTCTCCTTTGGGCAAAGGCACGCACGCAGGCAGCAACAAGGCCGAGGAGGCAGTGGACACTAGTAGTAGATCTAGTGAGAGAGACTCTCTCTCTCTCCAGCTCTGCTTTTCCTCTCCTTGGTCCTCCCTCCCTCTTGCTCTCTGGTACCGTTTAGATACCAAAAATTTTGCCAAATTTTTCAGATTCCCCGTCACATCGAATCTTTAGACACATGCATGAAGCATTAAATATAGATAAAAAATAAAACTAATTACACAGTTTAGACGAAATAGACGAGACAAATCTTTTAAGCCTAATTAGACCATGATTGGACACTAATTGACAAATAACAACGAAACTGCTACAGTTCCATTTCGCCAAAAAATTTGCAAACTAAACGCAGCCTCTCTCTGATTTGGGGGGTTTAAGTGGGCTAGAGAGAGAGGAAATGTAGTGAGAGAAGCTGTGATGAGAGAGAGGCTATAAAACGGAGGTCAAATTGTTTGGGGAAAAGAGAAATGGAATTGATTTCTTGGGTACTCCTGCAGGCGTAGTACAGCTGGGGAGGAGGGCGATTGGGGTCTGGTGGAGAAGTGATGGATTATAAAATCTGAGCCCCCGGCTGCCTGGATGGGACCGATGGGGTATGCTTGCTGCCTGCGGCCTTGCTGTTGCTGCCTGCTGGAGCGTGTCGTAGCTACTGTGCCTCGCAGCACAACGGCAGCGACCGGCTGCATCGGTGCCGTGTGGGCCTGGGGATGGCAGTTGCTCCTCTGCCTAGACGCGGGATATTCCTATTTACTCCCTTCGTCCCAAAAAAACATGTAAATCTCGTTTTCCGAGAAGTCAAATATTCTTAATTTTAACTAAATATATATGACAAAATATTAATATTTATGATACGTAATAAGTATCATTGGATTAATTATAGAATATATTTTCATAATAAACCTAATTAAAGATATAAATGTAGATAATATCTTCTATAAACTTAGACAAACTTAAGATTTTTTTACTCCTCGTAAAACGAGATTTATATGTTTTTTTTAGAGTATTTTATTATTTTTTTTTTGGAGTTCTGCGCCACTGCGTGTTGGATACAGTACTTGGATTTGGATCCGTGGAGATGGGATGGAGGCAGGCAGGAGAGGACCATGGCATGTGATGTGAGGAACTTACTTGGGACCAAAGTTTCTTACTACTCCTTAGTCGTTGCTGATGTTCTACCGTTGGGCAATGGACCATTTGGGTTTTGGTTGTATGCGGAGGTTTTCTAGCTGTTAGCGCGTGAGAGAGAGAGGGAGTGCACTAATGTTCAACATTTGGTTAAAGGCAAACATGACGAGTGGTTGAGTGACGTATATTTCCTCAAAATAGAGAGAAGTAGAGAACAAAATTATAAAGCTCACGGAAAGTATATATTAAGCTAACGATTAGATGATAAAATGACTTAATCTATGTTGTGGACTGAGTTGTGTATTATTATACTAGTATATGACGTAGTGACTATATATGGTCGGTTTTCGGTCAACAAATTTCTAGATTGATGATGTCAAGGAGTTATTATTAGTTGAAGGCCTTGTCGGGAATACGCAAAAAATCATATTCCTACCCTTTTTTCTAAATTGATACCCATAAAATTTCTATATAATTCATGTGAAAATCCTGTCCTAAAGAGGTGTAAATTCTTCACATGATTTCATATGTGGCAACAAAGAGAGCACCCCAACAGAATCTTGTATGCATGCCGGAAGTCAAACTGAAGCAATTATATATTTATATGCTCTTGAATTCAAGTTAAAACATTTTACGACAATATCCAATACGTCTTTATTTGTTAAGGATATACTCCATCCGTCCCTTATTATTTGTCGTTTTGGGTTTCCGTGTCACAACTTTAACTACATTTATAGAAAATACGTGCAACGTTTGTATCTCTAAATAAATTTATTAAAAAAACTAGATCAAAGATCTATTTAATGATATCAACTATGCATCATAAATATTAATATTTTTATATAAAATTAATTAAAGTTATTTTTTGGGAAGCGAGAAAGACAGATATTTAGGGACAGAGAGAGTACAATATGTTTGACTGAGACTGTCCGCACTCATCATCCTCTATATCCATCCTCTAAAAGGAATATTCCGTCCTGATCATCAAGATTCTCTCCTCTATATCATTTTCTCTCGCACTCATCCATCCTCTATATCTCATACTCTATACTCTCCCAACAGCGGCCCCACTTGTCATCCTCTATAAATTTTATCTAAATATATCCATGTGAGATCTTGTTTTGAAGAATTTATTGAAACGAATTTAACGGTGTAATCGGAATTTAATTTGGTTTTTTTGTTTGTGAGTTATAACAGTTTTTGGGTAGTTGAAATAGTGGGGTTCACCACTGATTCCTCTCTGTGTCGCTCTGTCGCATGCGCTGTGTGTGGTGCATGCTCGCTGCTGTCACTGCTACATGGGTCTCATGCCCTTTAGCGCACGTCCTGGGCTCTCGCTAGGAATGACGGACAAAGGGTCATGCGCTATTATAGCGTAGGCGATGCAGTACCGCGGTGCAGCAGCTCTGTCCGCCAAATTGTTTTACCGGATGGTTTCCAGTACGTGAGTGCAGCTGGTCTGAGCTGAAGATTTTCATAGGAACCACATTGTGAGATCATAAAGGATCTCACCGGTGAATAGGACATCATCCTTAAGTCTCTAAGAGAGAGAATAATAATAATAATAATAATAATAATAATAATAATAATAATAATAATAATAATAATAATAATAATAATAATAATAATAATAATAATAATAAAGAGATATAAATGGGCTTTATACTAGGTGGGAAAAAAGAGAGAAAAGAAGCAAGCATAAGTTTACTATCCGTTGATGCACGAGCTCTAAAAAAACTTATATATTAATGATGAAATATACCTTAGTAGCCAACTGCTAAATGGATAGGCTAACAAATGAGCTAAACTTTTACACACAGCTAGTAATTAACTGTATTATTAGCTGTACTCTGACACAACCTAGTCAGTCGTGCATTCTTGCTCACCTGGAGGCATAGAAACAGTCAAAAACACATCTGGCCTTGCATATGCAAGCAAACGGCCGGTAAAGCACAAGAAGACGCGCTCAGGTGAGGCCACCCTTTTGTCCCTGGCGGCTTTCCATACGTAGGCAGCATCTGACGGCGAGGATGCTGTCCGGCCCTCAGGCTATCCGCACTCACCTCTATATTCATTCTTTATATGTTCTAGTCAGCATGATTCTCTTCTTTATATTTAATTCTCTCGCACCCATCTATCCTCTATATTATCATCTATCTACTCTATCCACTATGGGGCCCACTTATCACTTTATCTAAATATATCCATGTGTAATCTAGTTTTGAAGGATTTATTGAGATGAATTTAATGGTGCAATCGAAATTTAATTTGGATTTTTGGTTTGTGAGTTATAGCATTTTTCCTTTGTTTAGCTAGTGGAGCCCGTCACTGCCCACTATAAAGTAATCATTATACCACTCTAAATATAAAGTAAGAGAAATGATAGTTTTTACTCTATCCCCCTGTTCGGCTGAGCTTATCAACACGGCTTATCAGCCGTGGAACAGTGTTTTTCTCTCACAGCAAATCAGCCACAGCCGGCTTATAAGCCAAAAAAAACAGCCTACCGAACAGGGCCTATATCTATATTCTAAAGCTCTAGAGCTTTAGAGTATCCACTGCGTAGTCTCAGGAAGGAGATCGGACAGCCAACGTGACTGCGGCCCTTTTGCGCATGTGGACGTGCATGCCGTGGAGTGCGGACATGGACTGGTGGTAGTAGCTACACCGATCAAACTGCCTAGTAGCTAGTACTCCTGATTTTCTCGTTTCTTGTGGATTGATGACGAGGCACTGAGGCAGCAAAATATTTTATGGAAACCGCTTAATAGGCTGCGATTTGCGTCCACAGTTTTTCTTTTACAATACTTTGAAGGAATTTCCTAGAAACATAGAGTATTGCTACAGGAGAAAAAAAGTTCTACATCTCCAGTTCCGAAGCAATGCGTGGCTTACATCAAATTCAGAACACAAGTCATTCTCTCGATGAAACTCGTGCTAATACACGGTCGCTAAAAAAATAAAGAGTTCAGAACAAAAGCAGGCACAACCTCTTAACCCTGAAGTTCACTCAAAAGATGCGAAGATAAAAACAAGACATTGACGTCAGAGATTCCAAAGATGACATTCATTTCCACCTCAGTTTTTTTTTTATATCCCTTGACTTTTGCTATAGGCTTATATAGCTAACAAGGACATTTTTTTATAAAGGCTAACAAGGATATTTGTATCAATAAAATCTTGTGACCCATGTTATTATTGAATTCGCTGCAAAACAGTACTTGCCGTGAGAGTATTATTTTGCTCTCCTCCAATTTATTTAGTCGTGGAGAATCAAGGTAGATATGCTTTCTTGCGCACTCCTCTCCAACCATCACATTAATTCGTCCTTATTTATTTCCTAGGGAGAAAGGGAAAAAAAACTTGCCGTCCCTCTCTATGCTTTTGTTTTTCTCACTGTTCCTTTGTTATCATCTGATTTTTTGCTCCTTTGTTATCGTCTGAATTTATTTGCCCCTTTGTTATCGTCTGACTTTTTGCGCGCCCGGAAAATCCGCGTTATCTTTTCTCTCAATCATCCGCACCCTTTTTCTTCTCGTCTATCGTAAGCTGACTTGTGGGCCCTAGTTTTTATTGGAACGAATGCATTTGCGCATCATCAGCTCAAACGCGTCGGTGCTTGGCTGATGACCACTACTAGTTTCCTTTATTTACAATTTACTGCACACAGGATAATTGGTCCGCCCAAAAGCGACTGATCGCGCCTAGGGTAAACCAACCAACCATTTGGTAGTACGGCAAATCCCCAATCTCGTTCACTCACTCGCATGTGGACCCTCCCGCATTAGGACAGTGCGGTTGGTTGATTGGTTCAATAGCTCTGTTGAAGCGTCGTCATAGCAGTCTTGTCCCCTGGTCTTTCTCCGGCGGCCGGTGACCGGCCGGCCACTGCACTGGTGCGGCACTGCAGCGGCTCCCACGCCGTCGTCTGATTCCTCAGTCCCAGCCGACTCGTACGTAGCCCGCTGCCTGCTGCTCGGTTAGTCTACAGTGATGTTGGGCGCGCTAACTAATTGCATGCCGGCATGCAGCAGATCCATTGGTTGGCCCCAGCCGGCAAATCCGTCCCCTATATCACCGGTGAGCAGCAACAGAGCTCCAATTTTTTCCTCAATCGGGTGCCCCGGCGCCAGGATCTCCACGATGTTGAGCGCCTCGGCGAGGAAGAGCAAGCTATTACTCAGCGCAAACAAAAAGAGCAAGGGCACCCCGGCTGCTACATGGACGCGGGCGGCGGCGTTGTCGTCGTTCCCGGCGCACTCCTTCGGTCGTGGAAACATCTCGACAGCGGTGACCCACAACCTTAGTCGTGTTGGAGGCTTGGCGCGGATGCCGCGGGCCAAACCCTAGGCCGCAGGAGCGGATCAGCGGCGGCGTTGTCGTCGTTCCCGGCGCACTCCTTCGGTCGTGGAAACATCTCGACGGCGGTGACCCACAACCTTAGTCGTGTTGGAGGCTCGTCGTTGGGCGCGGATACTGCAGGCCAAACCCTAGGCCGCAGGAGCGGATCGGCGGCGGCGTTGGCGGGGTGCTCCTGTCCAGACAGTTATCTGAATGTGAACCTACGTTTACTAGCTATTATCTGAATGTATCCAGAAACTTGCTAGCTGTTATCTGATATCTGAATGTATTTAGGAACTTGCTAGTTGTTATCTGAATATGAACAGAGCTTTGCTATCTGTTATCTGAATGTGAACTTGCGTTTTTTTCTGAATGTGTCCAGGAAACTCAAGAAGGAAATTAGGCAAAAAAAGGCGTTGCAACTATATATAATATAATTATTATGTTGATGGTTTCTAAGAATTATCGTAACCATATTGCTCTTATTTATCCTTTATATATTTTCTATCAAATATAGCCACACAATGGTATATAAAAGTTTATTTATATTTGATCCTAGCTAAATGCAAAACATTAAACAGCTTAGAGATAGACCCTTGTCTGTGGATTGTATGACCTATTTTGAACCTGTTTGTATGATACATTCGATGTGTTTAGAGACGGCCCCGTCTGTGGGTTGTACATGCCCTTAGAATACTTGAAGGAATTATCTAGAAACATAGAGTATTGCTTCGGGGGGGAAAAGGTTTTACATCTCCCGTTCCGAAGCACCGCGTGGCTTACGTCAAATTCAGAACACAAGTCATTCTCTTGATGAAAAACTTGATAATACATGGTCGCTAAAAAGAAAATAAAGAGTTCAGAACATAAGCAGGCACAACCTCGTAACCCTGAAGTTCACTCAAAAGATACGAAGATAAACAACGGCAGAGATTCCAAAGATGACATTCATTTCCACCGCTCAATTTTTTTATATCCCTGGACTGACTTTTGTTATAGGCCTGTAGCTACCAAGGATATCTTTTTTTTTGTAAAGGCTAACAGGGATATTTGTCTTAATATAAAATCCTGTGACCCATGTTATTATTGCATTCGTTGCGAAAACAGTACTAGCCTGTTATTATATGGATCGGGGTATTATTTTGCTCTCATCCGATTTATTTAGTCGTGAAGAATCGAGGTAGATATGCTTTCCTGCGCACTCCTCTCGAACCATCAGCTCCTCCTTATTTATTTCCTCCAATCCAAAGAAAATAAAGGCTGCCATTCCTCTCAGTTTTGTTTTTGCACTGTTCCTTTGTTATCGTCTGACTTTTTCCGCCCCCGGAGAACCCGCGTATCTTTTCTCTCAATCATCCGCTCCATTTTTCTTCGTCTATCGTTATCTGACTTATGGGCCCCAGTTTCTCTTGGAACGAATGCGTTTGGTCATCGTCGAGCACTCGTACGTACAGCTCACACGCGTCGGTGCGACGCTGATGGCCACTAGTAGTTTCATTTTATTTACTGCACGCAGGAAATAACTGTTCGGCCCAAAGCGAGTGATCGCGCCTTGGGTAAACCAACCAGGCAGCCAACCCATTTGGTACTGCAAATCTGCAATCTATAGGTTAGGTTAGCGTAAGCAGATCAGGCCAATCGCAAAAGAGGAAAGGAAGATCGAGCAGAGCGGAGCAGGTCTCCGTCAGCACAATCAACGAAGAGTACAAGATTTCTTTCCCAATCAACGAATTAATTAGCGGGCGCGCTAACTAATTGCATGAGCGCATCGATTGGTTGGTCCCAGCCGGCAGCTAGCCATGATCGTTGATCGATCATCTCCTCCAACCTCAGCTTGCATGCCCCGGCTGTACCTGTATCCGTTCGTGTCTGGAGGCAGATCAATTCGGGGTAGGGCATGCTCTCTTGTCTGCTTTTAGTTCGGAATCATTAGCATAGTAGGTGTTGTTTGAGAAAGTCTAGTAGTACGTGACAGTATCCGTCCGAGTCTAGGCGTACGATGCCACAGGAGCTGATAAAACGTACCTGTCTGAAAAACTTTGCTGCATGGTGAGTTTCCTCTGAATGAATTCAAGGTTCTCCTTTTTTTCTTTATGATGACCTCTGTGAGGGCGAGAGTGCGACTGCCGACGAGCTGTCGTCCCGGGCCTTTGATGGCTTGATGGAGGTCGGAGGACGTACTTCACTGTGGCATTGTCCACTTTTTCTGCGAATAGTTACTCGAGTCAAGGGGAAAAAAGGTACAGGTACCGTACCCCGGTTTTACTTTTAGAGGTCAGTTGTTATGGCGATTAATCGCGGCGCGGGCACACAGACAGTACCGGTACGACGCACGGACGCACGGCGGGGTGGTGAGGGGGCACGGGATATGGCAGCGGCGACGGAGACGCGACGGCATGCAAATGCAATGCAACCTGCTGGTCCAAGAGAAAGAGACAGCGGCCAGGTCAATAACCCCACCGCCGTGGCGTCACGTACGCGCCCGCCGCTGCCGCCGTGTGGCCGTGCCCCGCGTCACGTACGCGACGGGATGCATCCGGCGCGGCCCCCCGTGCTCCGTGCACGAGCTTTCAAATGGGACGGCCGGGAGCCCCGCTGCCGCGGCAGCAGCGTTCGGTACTGTGAGTGGAGCTAGCGCGCAGTGGCAGACTGGCAGGCATCGTCCGGTGGCTGGCTGGTCCTGTTGGTCCGGACCCCGGAGGAGAGTAGGGCTGCCCCGATGGGATACATGGCCCTACTGAATAATTGCCGGTTAAGGGGAAACTTTTAGGTGATCAAGCAGTGTTACTCTTTTTTAGAAAGGTAATACTAAAGGATATGCTCCAGCCGTGCAACATCCGTGGTAGCAGCGAGCGAGCCTCACAGATCTGCATGCTAGGCGCTGCTGTGGTGCATTGCCGCATTGGTGCCTCTACCGGTTTCTGTCGGTTAATGTTAGCCTCTGTCCTCTGCTTTTTTTTTGTCCAACCAACATGCTCGCCACCATGTAGCCACGTTACGTACCCATCGTGCTCGAGTGTGGACTATGAGAATGCCGATTCCGGGCATTCTTGTGTCAGAGTGACAGGAAGGTCTCACGCTTTTTTCGTTGTACCACTTGCAATAATGCTGGTATGTACGTACGTACAGTAGTACTACGTCAAACTGTGTCAACTGCGTGGACACGTCCGGGGTTGCGTGAGAGCAGCGCGTTCATTTGTAGTGTAGGTGTAGTAGTCTCTTTTGCCATGTGATCGACCAACGGCGACGAGCACTTGCCCCCAACGGCTTTGCGCGCTTTGGTCCGCTGAGGCATCGCCTTCGGTCTGTTGGCAAGGGGAGTTGGGTAACTTGATGAAGAATCAAGGCATCTCGGCACATCGGAGACCGAACCAAGTCACCAACCCTCGGCCCTGCTGATAACTGCCCATCATCTACTTCTAATCCGCAAGGAGTCTTTCTTCAGCTCCTGCGCATGCGCATGCGGTGCGGCATATGTACATGAATTTCAGTTCCTGCTAAAATATGAAATCGGCTTTTTATCCGGTGAGTGCTATATCAGCACTCAGCAAATAAGCTTCGTTTTCACAATATAAATGATTAGTGCCCCAATTGCCTTATTCTTCGATCCTTTGGTCCATGGCATTGCTGCTGTTGGGATGTTGCACACCTCAATAAAGATCAACTACTCCAATTATTATACTATTCACTTACCAAAGGATGAAAGATTGTTGTACTGTTCTACTTTGTGGTTACAGTTAGAGCACATACAACGTACCGTTTTGAATCGTCTTTGGGTCGCGCATCTTGCAAAAAAAACCCCTCAGGGGCTAGGAATAGGGCGAGGCCGTGCTCCAAGGCCAAATCGATGACGTCCCTCCCATTGTGCTGTGAGTTGTCACTGATGTGGCTTGATCCGGTGCTTCGCGCGTAAGTCATGCCGAAGTTCCCCTCATCGAAGTACTACAACTGCCGCTCTTAGAGCGAGTCCAATGGACGAGGCGTCAGCGGCCGCAAAGTCGCAAGCTCCATCGTCGTCATCCCGACGGACAACGACAACAAGCTGGGCTAATCCATGCCATGCTCGTTGTGGCCATAGCGGAGCCCAATAAGGTTGTCCTGTGCCTAGAAGGCAGTGTGTTAAATTCTAATAACTTGTAAATAATCTTCGTGTGTTGTTCAAGCCCTTATACAGCTTTGTTTGCCCCATCTGTTTTACTTAAGAAAACCACAATAATGGGACAGCTCCCATAATGCGTAGAGTACTTAAAAACAAAAGAATACGACTTTTTTGGGTGCACATGACTCATATTTTCACGTAGAACAAAAGAAAGGAGAAAAAGAAGTAAAGTCAAAGCGGTGGGCGTGGATTTTTTTGGAATCTTTCATCGTTGGGGCTGGCGTGTAGCAGCTGCAGTCATGCAGTGGAAGTAGTTCCTGCCAGCCCAACGGTCACTTTTCCAACCGGCACCTGGTGGGTCCTACTCACTTTTTCTACTTGCTGCTGAGCTTGGAGTACTCTCTCTCTCCCTCGATCTTGATTTCTTATTATTTTTCTGCATTTCATATTCTCGTGATTGTTACGGAGTATTTGGAAAAGGATGGTTCACCGACAATAATCCTCCCTTTGACAAATTCTGACGATCTGCTGTTAGCGGGGTAGCTGCAGAGAATGGATTCGGAAATGTTCGTGTACAATAGCACGAGGACAGACAAAGACAGAAGGTGGCTGCCAGGGTTTTGTTTAGGTGCTTCAGCACGTTTGAGAGCTGAGGGGCACGTTTGAGACGAGCTGAGACCGTGGGTGTGTGCGCGCGTAGTCAGGGTTTTTTTACCGACCGGTCACCCCAAACCGCCGGCCTCCAGTTCTGGTTTACCGGTCCGGTTTACTGGTAACCGGTCGGTAACCGGTTGAATTTGAATTTGAATTCAAACGCGCCTTTGGTTCGGTTTGTCACTGGTTTACCGGGCGGTTTGGAGCGGTAACCGCTCGGTTTGAGCGGTTTATCGCTCGGTTTGAGTTTAGAATTTTCTTTTTTCTTTTTTTTTAAACTTCTATACGTATAAATAAATACTAAACGAACTCGAATTCGAAAAAATTTTACACCATTGGCTTCTATAAATCATGAACTATTTTTAGGAATTTTTCAGCATTTTTTGTTTTTTTTTTCAAATTTTAAATTTGAATTTGGGGGCCTTAACGGGCCGGGACTGGGATTTTTTTTTCTTTTTTTCAAACTTCTATACGTATAAATAAATACTAAACGAACTCGAATTTGAAAATTTTTTACACCATTGGCTTCTATAAATCATGAACTATTTTTAGAAATTTTTTCAGTATTTTTTTTTTCAAATTTTAAATTTGAATTTGGGGAATACCTAACCGGACCGGACCAGACCGGAACCGGTCCGGCCTGGTTAGGCCGGTAACCACGGTAAACCGCGGTTTACCGAGAAGTTTTTTTAACCCTGCGCGTAGCATCGTCGGTAGGCAAGGCATTGAAGCCGTGCCTGAGCTGGCAGCTAATTTATGGCCCTCCACCTCTGCACCGCATGAAATCAAAATGGCCCTCGTTTAGATCCTAGATTGGGACACCTGAATTGCTACAATGCGTATTAAATACGTCCTGTAGTAATTCGTTTGTATTTGGTAAAAATTGTCTAAACTTTGACTAACTAGGCTCAAAATGTTCGTCTCGCAAAGTATAACAAAATTGTACAATTAGTTTTTGATTTCATCTGCATTTAGTACTCCATACATATGCCAGCATTTTGATGTGACGGAGAATCTTCTTTTTTGTATAGTGGAATTTGAGGTTGAAATTGGAAACTAAACAAAGCCATGAATCGAATTCGCCAGCGCAGCAAACGTTCAGCAGCGGTCTGCACTGCAGGGAACCCACGCGGCCGCTCTGCAGACTG
Organism: Saccharum spontaneum; assembly: GCA_022457205.1. Classification (NCBI taxonomy): domain Eukaryota; kingdom Viridiplantae; phylum Streptophyta; class Magnoliopsida; order Poales; family Poaceae; genus Saccharum; species Saccharum spontaneum. Next base: position 31,432,821 of record CM039580.1, on the reverse strand, counting down.
CACAGCGTCCGCACTCCGCAGGCACAGGTTGCCTTCGCTCCACACCTCCCTCCCGCTCCCATTCCACAGCTTGCAGTGCAGGTGATCTGTTCCCAAACCAACGTCTTCTGTATTTGGGCCTGGTTTAGATGAGAGAATTGGGGAGAAAAACACTGTATCAGAATTCCTGTAGCATTTCGTTTGTATTTGGTAAAAATTATCCAAATTTTGACTAACTAGGCTTAAAATGTTCGTCTCGCAAAGTACAACAAAACTGTGCAATTAGTTTTTAATTTCATCAACATTTAGTATTCCATGCATTTGCCGACATTTTGATGTGACGGGGAATCTTCTTTTTGCATAGTGGAATTTGGGGAGAGAATTGGGGAACTGAACAAGGCCTTGGAGGAATCTGTACTCTGCTCCCGCTGTCCCGCACAGTATAATCCAGCCTGATCCGCAAAAAGGAAGACAGCATAGTCCAGGCCTGATCCAGTCCAGCGTCTTCCTTCTCCGTGCATCGCAGCCCTCCTATTGTCGGTACTAGCTCGGGGCACGTCAACAACTGATCATCCCAGCAGATACGGTCTGATTGGACTGGAAACATGCCACGGTCTCGAATAAACATGCCAAAAAGACGGCCGCCAGTCCAGCCCTCCTTACTACTAGTACATCGGCACATCGCCCGTCAGTCCGTCACGTTGCGGTCGCGCTGCCATGCCAACCAAGGCCGGCAAACGCAGGCCGCAGCCCCTCCTCCCAAGTCCCATACTCCCATCCCATGTGGCGCGATCGATGCGCTCGCGCCGCGGCTCGCCGCTACTCCGATCGGAGTCGGACGTGCGCCGCCGCCATGATGCCTCGTGGGGTCCCTGTTGTCTCCGGCCGGGCCAAGCGCGCAGGCACGCACGCACGGCGTCGGCGCGTGATGGCTGACACGGCGCTGCCTGCCATGGACACGTACTCCACCTGCTCATCATCACGTTTGATCAGTGTGGCGGGCAAGCGCGCGCCGATCGCATCGGGCGGCCTGCCCCCGTGGTCATTCCCGCTTCCTCCGTCTCTAAATATTTATCATTTTTCTTCTTAAAAACAATTTTAATTAAATATATATTTCATGATATATAATTAGTATTATTAAAAAAACATTTGAATCTAGTTTTTTAATAAATTTATTTAGAGATGTAAATGTTATACGTATTTTCTATCAATCGAATTAAACTTACGGCACATCCATCAAAGAAAGCACGTTAGTGCGATCTCGCAGCTGGATGGATCGTGCGGCGTGCCAGGCAGCAGTCAACTCCGGGGATAAGTATGCCGGACTGCCTCTTGTTTTCCCTTTTCCGGACCTGAGCCCGGACCCCGGACTCCCGACCCGGAGGCGTGGAGCGTGGTGGTGCGCACTCCCAGCTGTGGACTGTAGTACTGTACCGGACGGTCAAAGATGTGACGTAGTGGATCGTTCGTGTGTTGGTTCCGGACATTCCACATCCATATTTATAAAAGTCAATGCAAGCAGAGAGGAAATTTACAGCGGCAGCATTGCAGTAAAAGCACTGAGCAGATAAGCGTGCCAGCCAAGAGCCAAGGCCGGGTCTCTTTCCCGTTTCCGTTGCGATTTTTTTTCGCTGGCCACATATTTATGATATCTTTCACCAAAGGATTGGCCAAAGCGAAAGAAGAGCAAGCAAACGCGCAGCGCAGGCCCCCACGGTTCTTTCGCGAAAAAAAAGTTGACAGTGAACCGCATCGATCGATGGCTCCTTTTCCCGCCTCACTCAGATCGATCAGAAGGTGACATGTTATTGGCTTCGTTCGGCTGTGCTGATAAGTCGGCTGAAAAATACTGTGGGTTGATTTGTTGTGAGAGAAAAACACTGTTCCGACTGAAAAAATAAGCTGAAAAGTACGGATTATAAGTCAGGCCATTATTGCTTTCGTTGCCGATCAGCTGCAGATCATCGCAAATGGAGGTCGACGCAGCCCTTGTTATGCTGGTAATCAATCTTGCGGCTGAATTTTCACGCCTTTTTTCCGTCTTGCTGGAAAGCGTCATGCATATGCTTTCTGCCAACGTCGTCGTCGGTCGTAGCACTAGCATCAGTGGCTTACCAGTAGGACGTTGGTATCACGGTTGGCTAAACCTCAGATGGCTGTGAAGCATGAGCTACCGGCCGGGCCTGCTCTCACCGACGATCTGCTTCAGTTCGTGCTTTGTGCTTTGTGGATGCATGGGAATGTAGCTTCAGGCATCAAGCCACATAAAAAATTTGCACACCCTTCTTTTCTTTTTATAATGTTCTTCTGCTTTATGCAGAGTTGCAGTTGATCTGCCTAGCTCTAGCTTGCCGCCAAGGTACGAAACCGCTCACGCGCGCGCGCTGTCACGCGTAGCAAGCTTGCGGCTGGAGTTTTGCATGGTTCCAAGCAGAGTGAGAAGAAAAGGGCGAGGTCGAGAGATCTGAGACTGAGAGAATCGATTTGTGCTTGCTCAGTCGGCATCATGTGCCGCTTGTTCGTTGTGGTGGTTAATTTTCAGGCTTTCAGCTCACCCGGCCCCCTGTCTGTCGGACAAGAGAACATTGCATTGCAGTGTTCCGGGACCGGTTAAAACTGCAGAACGAAACTTCCTCTCTGTCTGAAAACCTACAAAGAGAAACAGATCAGAGTGGTGGGCAATGCATGATGGGTAACCTGCCGTTGCTGAAACCTTCTGATTAAATGCTTCCCAAGCCTTGTTTAGATTGCAAATTTGTTCAACTTTAGCTACTGTAGCACTTTCGTTTGTATTTGGCAATTAGTGTCCAATCATGGACTAATTATACTTAAAAAATTCGTCTCGAGATTTACTACCAAACTGTACAATTAGTTTTTTTTTACCAACATTTAATGCTCCATGCATATATCCAAAAATTAATGTAATGGAGAGAGTGAAAAAACTTAGAATTTGGAAGGGAAGAGAACAAGGCCCCAGTTGTAAAGGTGAATGGTTAGTGTACTGTGTACATTATGAACAGAAATTTTCTGTACTGTTACGAGTTAGCTTCTGCCAGGCTAAAAAGGTTAAAATTGGAGCAGAGGGAGGGTAGCTAGCCGATTGAAGTTGTAAAGTACTAACAACACATGCAAATCGATCCTTCCTAACTTCCTTCTGCCCGGATCAAAAGGTTAATTAAAATTATAGCACAAGGAGAGTAGCGCTGATTGAAATTCAGTTCTAACAACAACAGTAAACCAATCCTTATGCATCGCTTTAACTGCAAGGAAACTGGGAAAAGTATCTCTTTTGTGTGACGTGCGAATGAACAGGGGTAGTAGTCAAGAAGCTGCGTGCTGGAACAGTGGCACAGAAAAAAGCGTGTAGTGGTAGATGGTAGTGGTACTCTTTGTTAAAGAGAGGAATTTAGAGTTGTGCAGTGATGAGCTGGTGGTGCAGGAGACTGGGCTTAGAAGGTATGGCAGGCGCAGGAAAGAGTGTATGGATTCTTGTGAGCCGTTGCGGTTGCATTGTTCCTATTTTCCCAAGAAGGGTAAGATGTTCATTGCAAGATAGCGATTGCACTTAACACTGGCGTTTCTTTGAAAATGAAGTTTCTAGAAGCTAACCATGCGATTCCGTGAGAGGACAATGTGCCATACTGTCATCGCCCACGGACGCAACCCGGAGCGTGCGCAAGAACAGCAGCTCCGCTGCAAGTCTCGCGAGAAACGCTAAGCACAGAGACCGCCGGCCGGCTGATGGAGACTAGGCCGCTGAATTAATCAACATGGTCGGTTAGGTGCGGCGTCGCGGGCAGTCAGGGCGGCTCTCTCTCTCTCGAGTACGAATCCGTGCCGTCTGGTCTGTTTCACTTACGTCAGATTTGAAGCGAAAAACACGGAAGAACGGTGCACTGGATGGGGTGGCGATCAGGGGGATTTTGGCCCTTAGGCTATCCGCACTCATGGTCCTCTATATTCATCCTCTATACGTCCTAGTCAGCAAGATTCTCTCCTCTATACTCAATTCTTCCGCACCCATCCATCCTCTATATCATCCTCTATCCACTCTATCTACTGTGGGATCCACTTGTCACTTTATCTAAATATATCCATGAGTGATCTAGTTTTGAAAGATTTATTGAGATGAATTTAATGGTGCAATCGAAATTTAATTTGGATTTTTGGTTTGTGAGTTATAGCATTTTTTCCTTGGTTTAACTAGTAGGGCCCGCCACTGCGCACTATAGAGTAAACACTGTACTACTCTAAATATAGAGTGAGAGAAAGGATAGAGTATCGTTTTAGAGTATCCAGTGCAGCAGTTTTTACTCTATATTCATACTCTAAAGCTTTAGAGTATCATTTAGAGTATGCCACTGCGGACAGTCTTAGCACGTCCATAGCAGCGCATCATTAGACACGACTTTTTGTGCCTGTTTTACGCGTGGTATATCGTCGTGGATAGTGTCTGTGGCAGGGTCTGGATCTTAATGGGCACGGGGAGAGGAATGTGATGTTTCTCTGCTGTAGACAGTGACGGCAATTGACTGGCGCACCACAATGATACTACGAAGCAAACATAAACAAAAAAAAAGGGGACAGATAACGTTTTAGAGGAAAGCGTGTCAATTAGAATCATTTAGGCCCATTTCAGTCCAAGGCCCAATGTCAATGCGGTTGTTCTCAGGCCGGGGCCCATAGTCTCGTTTGCTGGGTCAACGTCGTCGTCCTCTCCGCGGCCCACAGACAAGGACACGGTGTTGACTGTCTCGAGTCTGTTGACATTGCCAAGGCGGCCGGGCCGAGCAGGCTTCCGAGCTCCGATCCCTCTCCCAGCGCTGGAGGAGGAGATGGCCGTGCCGGCGCCCGCGAAGGTGGCGCGCATGCTCGCGTCCTCCGCGGCGGTGCTCGTGCTGCTGTGGTGTGTCCATTTCCGCGGCGGGCTCTCCCTGGGGTCCCCCGCCAACAAGGGCCTCATCTTCAACGTAAGACTCTTTTCTCTGCGTTTCTTCCCGTGGACATAGGCAGGTAGCATTCGATTTCATGGTCGTAGAGGTCCCCGGGTCCTTGGTTTGGTTGGAATCTGATTGCCGTGAACCCATTCCCGCAAGGCGAACGGGGATCTGCTGTGGTCATACTCTTTTGGTTCAACCACCACCGCGGGGATCGACCGGTTTTAATGCCACATGGCGGTTCATGGCTGCTTAGTTGCTTTTCTGTAACTTGCTAGGCTGTGCTGTGCTGTAATCACTGCTTGCTTGGCTCTAGTGGCCCTGGCCTATGGCAATCTAGCGTTGTAGTGTGCTCAAGTAGGTTTCAGGTGTTTGGAATCTAGATGTTATGTTTCACCATTTTACCTTGCATTACTGCTCTCTTGTTATTTGCTAGCCTAACCCGGGGAGGGCATGTTTAAGTGTGACATCCAATTGAAACGCTGACTTTGTTTTGCTTGTTATCCTAACCTATAATAATTTGGTCAATTTAAATTTCCTTATATGTTTAAGAGTAATGATCTGCATATTTTAAATATGACCACTTTGATTAATTTGAGATCGTTTGTCAGACTACATTACTACAATAGGAATTTGTTAAGACTAGCAATCAGTATATATATCCCTATAGCTTCGGAGTGTTCATCAGTCATCACCAACGTGAATGTGATGGGCTGACATCTAATTTAGTGTTCTTATTCAGCTATAAGTTCTTGACTCGAGAAGTAGTATATCAGGCTACATTGCGATGAGAATTGGAGCTTAAGCCCTTCAAAGCTACAACTCTACGCCAGAAAAATCTCATGGACTTTATGAGGCCTGGCGGCATATAAATGTATATTGATTAGGATTTCCATCCGGCATTGTTAATTTCGTTAGGTCTCTTTTTAACCAAAGTTTGTTACCTACTTTTATTGAAAGCAAATGATTTGTTTTACAACCAAACTGCTGGGGGCACCAGCTTGCAGTGAAGTAACAGAGCACATGAACAAAATATAACTGGAGCTAGAAAATGTACAAAGGGGGATCCAGCTAGTAATCATATTCTAAATAGAAGGGGCCATATATTAATTGTCAATTAATTTAGCTTGGAAAAAATATAGGTACATTAGAGGTTAGATGAAGTATGAGGGGGCATTAATCCCAAGGTCTAGAGTGTTTTCCAAGACAGCATGGAGCAAGGAAAGCTCTAATTGAGGGCCGGTGCCGTAGCACTTTGTCAATTAGGGCAGCAGTAAAGTATCAGGCTGGGCTGTTTTACCTTCACAAAAACCCAACGCATGGATCCGGCATTGTAATTACTCTGTTTTATACCTTTACTACAATGACGCGCAGGGGGCCATGCCCCCCCCCCCCCACCCCATCACCCAAATCAGTTACTGCCAACGAAATAAAAACCTAGATCATTTTCTTCTCATCAATAGGAAGCCAAGAAACCAGAAATCATTCATTGACATGGGGAATCCCTAGTTTTAATTTCAACAAAAAGGATCCTTAGACGTATATGGTGTCATGTCCTAATTCCTAATGTGATAAGCCAGGTCTTTGCAGGTGCATCCTGTGCTTATGCTAATAGGATTCATCATCCTAGGGAGCGAAGGTATAGTACAAGTCCTTTTTTATTTACTCGATGGTCTTTCCATCATGTGGCAGTATTGAACATTTGTGACCAAGCTGTTGGATTTGTCTGCAGCCATAATGGGCTACAAAATATGGCCATGGAGTCATGATGCAAACAAGATGATTCACATGCTTCTTCATGCTGTTGCACTCTTCCTGGGTTCTGTTGGGATATATGCTGCCTTCAAATTCCACAATGAAAGTGGAATTGATAATCTCTACAGCTTGCATTCGTGGGTTGGACTTGGAACTATCTGCCTGTACGGTATACAGGTGATGCACACAAACCCTTTTTATTTTTGTAACATTGTGAGTTATGAGGATCATAAAAAAACATTTTGGCATGTGTAACAATGCAAGTATGATTGACCTACTGCTTTATTCATGAAAATAGTGCTTTTCCAGGTGCAAGCCTTGCACTGCTATAGTGCTATCTGAGTATTTGTCAGAATAAATTGTTCAAACTTTGCAATGGAAATATTAAATGAGAATGAAATATATATGGTCATCCTAACTTCTAGCATGGCAATGTTGGCTGAAAACCAAACATCTATAAATTGAACTCCTTTCCTTTCAGCTGAGCTTTGTAAGCATGCAGTGTCCTGTTCTCGTTCACATTGGGTGATGTTTTTTGTTTGGTATAGGGCAGTAATTGATTTGCTGCTATTATTTTTTAGGATAATTTTGCTGCTATTATTATTATTATTATTTGTAAGACATTTATTTTTATATACAAGGATCAATTCAGAATAAACTTGACCCTTAATGCATTGATTTCATATTTCAGTGGCTACTTGGTGTTACAACCTTCTTCTTCCCTGGTGCTTCGCCAACAGTCCGGCGCAGAATGCTCCCATGGCACGTTCGCGCTGGGCTTGTTGTCTACATACTGGCACTGCTTGCTGCAGAGCTGGGGTTCCTGGAGAAGCTCACCTTCCTTCAGGCTGCCGGCCTCGGCAGGTACAGCCCGGAAGCTCTGCTGGTGAACTTCACAGCTCTTCTGATCCTACTGCTTGGCGCTTCTGTTGTTCTGTATGTCACCGCCCCAATGCACAACGAGCATACGCAGGGGTATTCAGCAGTGCACAAACCCTGAACCACTGATACAGCCTCATCTGTTCCAGATTTCCAGTTGGTGTATCCTTGTACGAGTAAGAATCAAATCCAATCAAATTTTGTCCGCCCGAATTTTTGAGACTTAATAACTAGTTCAGTTTAGTGGCGTGTAAATGTGTAATGATACTACAAAATGCATTCCCCGCTTAACAATAGCAGGAATACAAAGATCTACAGTGAGCTCTTTGGGCCTCTGTGTCTTGAGCAACTCCAGCCAGCAGGAGCCCTCAAATCAGGGGCCACTAATTTTTATTTGAGGGTTTCCCTTACTTTTGAGGGTCTAATTTTTGTACATCTACTCCAATAGGAGCCTTCAAATCCATTCCAGATCAGAGAAGAACAAGGAAATTTCAGCATTACGAGCAGAAAAGGAGTTTTGTGTGGAACCAGCTTAAGACAATGGGGTAGGATTACAGTGGGGCCATTAAGAGCAAGAACAAGAGAGAAAGCAAGCTACCGAAGTACCGAAGCAGCACCAAAGCTTCTGCAGGATTTAGATGAGCTGCAAGTGGTAGCCCAAACGAAGGATGATGAGATCGTTAGACTGCAAGTAGAGGTGACAAATGTCAAAGAGAGGATGTTAATTCTCGAGGATGAGCTTCAAAAAATGCGCTCCTTGGTCAAGGATAAAGATGTTGAAACTAATAAAAATAATACGTTAAAAAAACTAATAAAAATAATGATGATCAACGGGCACAAGCATGGGTACTCAATAGTGCGAAACAAGCCCTGAACCACTGATGCAGCCTCGTCTGTTGCAGATTCCAGTTGGTGTATCCTTTACGAGTACGAACCAAATCCGATCAAATTTTGTCCACCCTAGTTTACCTGGATTATTGAGATATAATAACTAGTTCAGTTTAGTGGCGTCTAAATGTATAATGATGATACTGCAAAATGCATTTGCCTCTTAACATAGGAGGAATACAATGATCTACAGCGAGCTATTTGGGCCTGTGTCTGTTCTACCGATCTGCCAATAAGCCTAGCGAAGAGAAGTACACGGTGACCTCTGACCGGATTTGCCGAAGTTCGTCCTAAATCAGATACGAATCCCTTACGGTAATTACAAACTGAAATCTCCACTAGCACATCCCAAACCAAATAACCCATGAGATTTTGCTACATGTGATGGGATAAGGCTCACGCCGAGATGTAGCTGAATATGATCGCATCCTCGACGCTTCGATCTGGCCTTCTCAATCGTGCAAAGGAACCCTAAATTTGCTTTAAAACTACCCATGTTTTTCATTCTAAAAAACATGATAACTAATCCATTTATATTATTTAAATTACCCACAGGCCACATCTTCTATTATAAAAAGTAAACTAAAATCAGCTCAAAATTTCTAACTACAAATATAAGCTATCTTGAAAAATATTCAATACCCATAAAATACGTTATATGTATATTTCTAAATTGCACACTACTTCTAACACAGTTAAATTAAAGTAATAATATGTGCTACCATGTAGACCAAATATAGGATAAGTATTTGTTCTAACACTTTTATCAAATGTGAAAAAAATTTTTGTTTGCTAAACCACATACCAACAACACTAACAATTTACTTTAAATTATATACTCCATGACAATAAATTTTGTAAGTTGTTACTTTAGCTAGGTTTATACATTTTGATGCATTATCTCATATGTAGTTTAATTTTAAGCATTTTATGTTTTGTAAAGCAGTACTACTACACATGTGATTCTTTGGTATAGAAAATTCAATATCTTGAGTGTCATGGTGTAGGTTAAAATGACTATTTACGACATTCTAGTAATTAATAGTGGATCCTTCCTAGGACTTAAAATATATTTTTTAATAAATACAAAAGAAAAATATAAATAAGGATGTAATAAGCACCAAAGTTCCAACTTAACATATGCTTAAAAATATACAAGAACTAATAAGATTAATACCTGAAAGTCAAAATATAGATTCACCATGTCACATAAAATTAATGCAACAAAGCTGATATAGCTTATACTTAGGTTTCAACTAAATACACATCGAAAACCCACAGAGGTCTAATACAAAGGATGACAAGATATCTTAATAGTACTAACGGGAGATGCTCAACGGAGCTTTCACCCTCACAAGATTCATTAGAAAAAAGAGACACAACAATTCTTATAATAATCGGAAACATCTAGTCATTAATTCGATTTACTTTAAACACCACAGATAATTTCCCTTGAATCAATTTCATTTTCTATAAAAATTACACACTTCTTCCATTATGAAAAGACATAAATTGCCCCCTATTCTACAACTGAACCACCAACCTTATTCATTATGTAAGATAATTTAAAGTAATCTTTAAATTTTCTTTTAAATTATCCACCTATGTCATCAAGATAGATAATCCAAAGTAGAATGTTTAGTTTACATCAAAATTACCCATGTTTGATGTTATAAAACATATACTAAAATACCCTCAAACCTACATATAATTTCCAATATAAGCTACTATTTGAAAAATATTAAATAACCATAAAGTATTATTTATATGTTTTTAATTACTCAGATTTACCTAAACGTAAGTGTTATGTGTCATCATGCGTACCAAATTTACATATGCATATATTAGCAGTAAATATATATATTTATAGTTTATTTATCATCATTCCAATGCAAGGACAATGATAATTCATTTTAAGCTATATTAAAATTCTATCTCTGTGACACTAAATTTTGAGTGATATTGCTTTATATAAGTTTGTACATTTTGACTACACATCAACATTGTTAGTTTGACGGTAAGCACTTTATTTTTTAAATACAAATCAATGATACAACACATGTAATTCTTTAATAGAGTAAATTCAACATCTTAAGTGCTGTCATACAAGCTGAAACAATTGTTTCTATAGTCTAGGATCTAGAATTTATTTTTTTTAAATAAAATACAAAATAAAAAATGAATAAAAGATACAATAAACACTAGAGTTCGAACTACGTGGATGAAGGAATAGAATAACTAATAAGATTAAAAGCTAAAAGCTAACTATATAGATTTGTGATGTCACAAAAAGATATAACAAAAGCAATTGATGACTTGTGGAAGAACCCGACGTGTGGACAATTTGTAAGAAAGTACAACACTGAGAATAGATAGTAGTTGCGTCAGTAGTACACGGTACTATATATACTAGTTTCAAAGATGAGTAGATTAAGGATGTGAAAAATGGTAACAAGACTCTTGTTCTATCTCTGCGAAACCTGGCGGGCAAAAAATGGTGGATGAGCTGAATTAACATTGTTGCCCAACAATCACACACCAATCGCTTACACTACCTACAACTTACAAACAAAACCTGCCACCAGTAGTAAGTAACACGACGAACTCTCCACCAAATGCGATCCACGCAATTGTGCATGGCATGTCTATTTGCCGTGCCTAGCTCGACCTCGACGCATGCAGCGCAGCGGGACAACAGTCTCCTAAGCCGAGAAGTAGCTGAGAACGGCGTCCTCCCCTACCAGCCAGGCGGAGCCACCGCCGACATTAGTATCGGCATTGCCGCCGTCGGCAGGCCGCTTGCCCTTCTCCGCCCACGCAGCCCCCGTCGTCCACCGCTTCTGCTCGCTGTCCGCCCGCGCCTTCTCCTCTCCGCAGCGTGCAGCCGCGGCAATCCGCGCGGCCCTCCTCTCGGCGCGCCGCTGGGCCACGTACTCCTCCGAGATGTACACGTCCATCGCGACGAATCTTTTGCTACTGCTCCGACTCCGAGAGAACGGCAGCTCGGTAGCCGTTGGGTTTGCCAAGTTTGGTGCAGCTGCAGCATGTGGCGCGGCCGGGATTTATCGGGAGCCGGGCGGGCGCCCAACCGGTGGGCACGGCCACGGTTTGGTTTCTCCGGCCTCCGGGCGCTCTCGAAACCAGCCGCGTCGCGCCACGGGCTCCGCTCCCTCGGCCTCCGATTCTGCGAGCCGGAGCTGCCGGTTTCTGCCAGATGCGGCGAGGACCTGGGGTCTCTCTCGAAACGGCACGGGGGGACTGTGGCAGTCGAGTGTGATGTGACCTGGCTCGCGAGCTTGTGGGGCCCGGAGTCACGATTCCCTGGTGGCCTGTGGATGCAAGTGAAAAAAAATGTTGCTCTGAACTTGGCGTTCGTATATTCTTCCTTTCCTTCACGAGAAAGAAAGAATCTAGCATTCGTGAACCGTAATCGTGCCAAATGTGGAGGCATCGGGAACTTGAACATAGCATGAGTCGCGAACCGTGGGCTCAGGTCGCAGCGCACCGACAGCAGCATATGCAGAGACGGCAGAATCTGCGTGAGACAGGTGTGAAACCCTGCCTAAAACCTGGTGTTAGTGCACCTGATTAGTGCTTCTTGGGCAAGTTCAGGGGAGGCTAATCGCTTTTATCAGTGTACTACTACCAGCTACTAATACCACCAGAGTTGAGTAGTTGACTAGGTTGCCTAATTCTGCTACAAAATCCAAAAGCATGAAGACTGACGATGGCTCGTCATGTCCATGGTTTTTGTGTACGTGCCCAGCGCCTGAGTTTTATTTGCTGGACTGTGCTCCAAGCTAAAACCGCGAATCCCCGGGCGCTGTTGGGTTCTGACTTCTGAGACCCTCAGCTGACAAGTGACAACCCTTCATATTTCACCTGATGAATCTTCACAAAAAAGAAGTTAGGAATATGTTTGTTATATATAGGACTCTTATAACATTGGTATTTGCTTATACCCACACCTCAACATTCTTTTTGCTACAGAGCACTCTTCAGTTATGATAATTAACTGTTATATACACTATATGCATTAAAATAATACTGGTTTCTAGGAGTGCAGGGGAGCACTATGCCGTTATCTATTCTACCCTAACCCTTAATAGTTGTCTAATAATTACAAAGTTTGCATATAAAGTGAGATAAAGACGAACGCTATATCAGAATTGTAGAGATCTACAACATTATAGTTGACATATTTTTTAAAAAACATTTATTGCCAAAAAAATAAGTTCTCGTATTTTGGAAATTCAAAGTTTAGGATTTTCAAATTACCTTGGATGTTGATATGGTATCTAAAAAAGTTGTACTTCCTCTGTAAATCATTCTGTTTTTTCTAGATATATATAGTTTTTCTTTTACTAGACTGAAGGAGTGTACATTCTGCCCTATGAATTGAATACCGTGCTAAAGAGCACATGACAGACAGGTTAGGTTCCACCCTAATAATTTTCTGGTTTATCCTATGGGCATTATGCCGTTTTTTAAGACTCAGTTTAACTGACAGCATCAGTTGCTTGCAAGGTGGTACTGACCGGTGACAGCTGAATTTGGAAAAGGAAAAGAAAACAACTATCATCCATTGTTATAATTAACTGATTGCTACAAAGGACAAAGCGTTTACCAGCATCTCTTATACCCCTGTTCGGCTGAGCTTATCAACACGGCTTATCAGCCGTGGAACAATGTTTTTCTCTCACAGCAAAACAGCCACAGCCGGCTTATAAGCCAAAAAAACAGCCTGCCGAATAGGGCCATATATACATGAATGCTCGAATCCGTCACCAACTCAGAGACCAGAAATGTACTGCGGTAAACTGTCGCATTTCTTGATAGATCATATAGATGGAAAACCGTCAGTACCGTGCGTGGCTAATAATGATGCCAATCGATCCTTTTGCCCCCATCCTAACTGATTAAGCCATTTGCTCCAGAATAGTTTTTTCTGTGAAAACCAATTAAAAAAAATGGCTGTCGAGGAGAGTAAAAGCATGGGAGCCATTGTAATCTCTTGTTTCGACTGTCGTCAGCCCTCGACACTCACTATTAACAATGCTCCAAGGTGGAAAGGCAGCGAAACAGGAATAGACTAGCTGGACTTTCTTTTTTTGCGAATTATAAGAACCAGAAGGGGGGAAATTTGCACATAGGCTGTGTTTAGATCCAAATTTTGGAGTGTCAAAATGCACTGTAGTATTTTGTTTGTATTTGGTAATAATTGTCCAACCATTGACTAATTAGGCTCAAAACGTTCATCTCGCAAAGTACAACCAAACTGTGCAATTAATTTTTGATTTTATCCACATTTAATACTCCATACATGTATCGTAAGTTTAATGTAACGGAGAATCTTTTTTTTTACATAGTGCACTTTTTAATGGATCTAAACACAGCCATAGTTTTCTTCGGTAACGCAGAGGGAGCCAGGGAGGTCGTGAGTCATGACCTCCCCAGTCAGCAGTCAGTGTCAGTCTGTAACTGTAACTTGTATCTGACGCCGTTCAGTATCCATCTCGCGCGTTGCTTTCTGCTGCCAACCTTTTTTTCTTTTCAGCTCCCCAAAGGTGTTGTGTCCCGTGTCAATCGAGCAAGCCCCCGGCCACATCCGTCTCCAAACATCTTTCTTGGTTTTGCTGTTGTCGGGTTGTTGAAGAAAGCAGTGGGAGATCATCAGAGATGGCCGAGGAGGCTAAGAACGCAGAGGCGGAAGCGCTACCGACCAAGGACATCGCCGAGGAGAAGACGGCCGCACCGGCGCCGGCGTTGGCGCCGGAGGTGACCCTCGTCGTGGTGGAGAGTAAGACTAGTTTTAATTTTGATTGTGGCCACACCGGCTTCCGCAGATCGTATGAACATGATACATGAACTGCACACGAGTAGATATGGCCTCGATTGTGTTACCATGATGAGTTAATTCACAGTTTGCTTCGGAAACAGAGGGTTAGCATTTCTCGTTGAGCTTGAGGAGGGTGCAGTTAGACACTGATGGACCTCTGAATATAGTAGCCATACTTATAAAATCTTATGGTTTGGCACTTCATGGCAAGATTACAATTTTTAGACCCTGAGATTATGGATTATGACAGTCTAGATATATAAATAAATACTTAAGAATCTTAGAGGATAGCATGGATGCAATGCAGCACAACGTACTCTCATCAATACCAAAATATTTCGTATGTTCATTAGAAGATCAGTTGGAATATACAGAATCCGAGCAGTGCCCGTTGATGATAAACGTGCCAACCTCTTCTCTTGCCTTTTGGGACAACAGATGCCGAGACGCCTGCAGCTACAGCCACAGGTGGTGGCTCACGCGACAGAGGTAGTGTGTGCTCTCTACTCTGAATCCACCAAGGAATCGCACGGCGGCGTCCTCACTCTTGTCTCGTTTATTCAGACGCGTTTCTCACCCGGGTCGTGACCGCCAAGAGGACGTCGTTCATCAGCGCCTGGGAGGAGAGCGAGAAGGCCAAAGCCGAGAACAGGCGAAGTCCTCTCCCTCCCTCCCGTACAGATCCTGCAATGCCTTTTGCAGTCTCCATCTCCATGGGTCTGAAATTTCCGTGTGGCGCAGGGCGGCCAGGAAGCTGGCGAGCGTCACCTCCTGGGAGAACTCCAAGGTCGCGGAGATGGAGGCCGAGCTCAAGAAGATCCATGTGAGTCGCATGCAAAACCAACGCCGATGCAAATGTAATGCCTGCGTTGTTCAACGGAACGAACCATGTGTGCGTACGTGCAGGAACAGCTGGAGATGAAGAAGGCGGCGCAAGCGGAGAAGCTGAAGAACAGCGCGGCGGCGGTGCACAGGGCTGCCGAGGAGAAGCGCGCGGCTGCCGTGGCGCGGCGTGGCGAGGAGGTCATCGCCGCGGAGGAGGCGGCCGCCAGGTACCGCGCCATGGGGCAGGAGCCCACCAGGCTCTTCGGCCTCGGGCTCTTCCGCAGGGGGTAGCCGGACCGCGCCGCTGCTGATTGTGTTGCCTCCTCGCGGTCGCGTTTGCTTGTTCTGTGTCATTGCCTCCTTCTGGCGGTGTGGAGTAGGCACTGGCACACAGAAGGTTTGCTTGGGCTTTTAGTCTCCTTGTTCATCGTCTCTGTATAACTTTGCTTACGTTGTATTGTAGTAGAAAACATCTCGTCTACATATATATGCTGCTGCACCTATGAAGCTGGTCAGGGTTTTTTTATCGGCCGAAAGTCGCCGATATTTCCGAAATTTCCTTTCTATCCCCAGGGTCCGATAAAATTTGATATCAGCCAAATTTTTCCCTTCTTTCCTATTTCTACACAGACAATCTAAAATCAGCCACGCGACGATCCGACACTTATAATGATTTATTCTTGTTTTGATTTGTGAACAAGTAATGTTTAATATCTTAGGAATAGTTTCCAGTCAAATTCTACAAATTTTTTTAAAAAAAATTAATTTTTTTTGAATTTGGTCCGATATTTCCGATATATCTTGCTTATCCTCTTTATCCATGACGTCCGATAAATTTTAATTTCCGATAATGAAAACCTTGAAGCTGGTAACTTTTTTAGGTGTGTTTGGTTACTTTCACGACATTGCATCGTATATCCTGCATGAGTGGATGCATTAGTCTGAAAAATATTATTTGGTTGGTTATCCTGCATGAGTAGATACGCGTGGCCTCGTTCGGCTGGCTGGTGGCTGGTGGCTGAGGCTGATTTGTTGTGAGAGAAAAATACTGCTGGCTGGCTGATGGCTGGTGGCTGAGGCTGAATTGATGTGAGAGAAAAACACTGCTGGCTGGCTGGCAGCCAGCCAGCCGAACGGCTGAGTGGACGCGTTAGTCTGAAAAAATATTATTTGGTTGGTTGTATGGTGAACGTAGTAATCTCCTGTCAAGATATTTGGTTGCCTATGTGGATAGATACGAGGACTCTTCGCCGGAGGATGACAGGCTGCCAGCACAAGATGCATTGTATCCACTAGCTGGATGGTTAGTGAAGCTCATTTTGAGCATATACGCCCGGCCAGGATGATGACGTATTTTTTGCATTCACTCATGCAGTTTGGATCCACTCAATACGCGACAAAGACGTACTTTCTCTCTTAAATTAGGCAAAATAGCCATATTCGTCCTTGAACTTTTATCGAAAGTTCAAATTCGTCTCTCAACTATCAAAAGGGCCAGTTTAATCCTTAAATTTGCAATTTCAGTTTAATCTCGTCCTCTGTCCGACGTTGTCTTCCACGGTAGCTCGCTCCGTTAACACGTGGTCTGTACCAACCATTTCAGATTAGTTGCATATACGGCTATAGAAAAGTAAATTGAAATATCTTTTTTTCTTCTAATGTAGTCTGGCCAAAACAAAAGGCTGGTTTCAAGATGTAAGTGAACAGCTGAAGCATCAGTAAAGGCATCTGGTAGTGCCTCTGTTGTCATTGAGATAAATGCAGGAAAAGGGCTGCAACGGCAACCATCAGTGCTACATAGCGGTGGTGCATCTGCAAACATTTAGTCCACTTCACTGGGACATGGATCAGCAGCAGGACAAAGCAGCTCCTCTTAGAAAAAATTAGGAAAACAACTTGGAGGCCTCAAAAAAGAGCATCATGTAATTTCAGTAGGCATTGACTGTCATGGCTAATCCTTTGAACAACCTTTTCTATGTCAGCTGACACTGAGACATGAGATATTTTATTTTCTTGTAAAATCAAAAATCCTTACATGATTATCCACAGGCCTACAACCACCTACGATGCAAAAGTTTACATATTTCTTTTCGCAACCTTTGTCGATCACCATACATATCATCCCATTGTACAGCTAAATGCAGATATAACCGTGTCAAGCTTTGATTCATGGATACGAGGTCTTCAATCACCTTTTTTTTTTGTCTCCCAATAGAACTGTGCTAACGGAGTGACCTGCTGTGTGGCAGACGACGTCGGATGAAGGATGAGATCGGACTGAAATTGCAAATTCGAGGACTAAACCGGCCATTTTGATAGTTGAAGGACGAATTTGAGCTTTGGATAAAAGTTCAAGGATGAACCCCGTTCGCTTTGCTAAAAAAAATAAGTTGAAAAGTACTGGTAGCTGATTTGTCGTGAGAGAAAAACATTGTTCCTTCATTGAAAAATACGGCTCATAAGACAAATATGGCTAATTCACCCTTAAATTATACAAATCCACCAGCCAGGATGAAAGAGGATGAGTTGTTTTTCTTTTTTCTCGAAACACCATGCATTTTTCTAACAAGACGTTTTTCGACAAGTGAGGTGGTCGGCTATCAGCTGAACTGGTCGGAAGGGATGGAACATTCCTCGGTAGACCACCCTTCCGGTCGGGGGCTTCAGGGCTTCAAGCCTCACTGGTCGGAGAAGGTCAAGATGACATGTCACTTTAAAATACATAGTGCTCGGGGACTAGCTGTGGGGGTATAGACTCGTATACCCTCATGGCTCCACATGAGCCGCACCAGATAAGGTGGCCCGACTCGCCAGAAAGGGGCGCGCGGATCTCCGAACTGCTCAGCGAACCGTGCGGAGCAAGCAGAGACTACTTGACGGTCAAGAAAACCTAGTCGATTAGGATAGATGTCGTATCCTCTACGGATACGGGAGTTGTCATTGGCTGGGATTGGATTCCTTAGATCTGTAACCTTGTCTCCCGGACTATATAAGGCGGGCACGAACCCCCCTCAAGATATCTTATCACGCATCAATACAATCCACAAAGACGCAGGACGTAGGGTATTACACAATTTGCGGTCCGAACTTGGATAAATCATGTGTTCCTCTTGCGTCACCATCTAAATCGTCATCTTGCGCACCTCCGCCGATAATCTACTACCGTGGGCATACCCCTCGGTAAACTGCTGACCACATCTCGTCGACAAGGACGCTGCGCCCACTTCGCTTCCCGCATGCACATGGGGATCGCTGCGTCCGAGGGGACCACCTCTGTCTACGCCCACTTCCCACACCTGGTCATGCACCACTTGCAACATACGTCCGAGACAAATGAAACATTTACAAACATACACTTGCAACTTATGTGTATGACCACTTTAATATATGCAACATCCAAATAAAACACTTGCAACATACGTTTGAAACAACTGAAATATTTGAAACATACACTTACAACATACATGTATAGCCTGTAACAGAACCGCCCAATTATACGAGATTAAGTAAGAAAATCATCCAACGGACGGACAATTTACCAAACTTAAGCCCGTATAACCCGGTAGTCCGTGAAATCTCGACGGATTTCAAACCATTTTACATCACAGCCAAGATCGTAATAAGTTTAGCGATTACCTTCATAAGTTACACAGTAGTTTGCGGCACAAAATACATCGGAGTTTAAACATAGTTATTACAAACCGGTTTCAAATAAAGTAGCGGAAGCATGAGTTCAAGGCACACACACACACACATCCTTTCCAAAATACAGTGCCAGCTTGCGATCATCTTCCACAAAAGCATCAGGCGAGGAGTAGTGAGTGACCATTGCCCATGGTCCTAGGCTTCGCCCATCGCAGGGTAGAGACAGTTGATACAATAACCATAGTACATCTGTCCATCTGCAACAAGTGGGAACGAAGCCCTGAGTACGAGAAGGTACTCAGCTAGACTTACCCGACAGAACCAAAACAAAAGACTCCAAGGATCATGATAGGCTTTTTGGTGGGGTAGCTGACTCATTTGCAAGAAAAGCATTTTTAGCTTATCAAAGCATTTACTAAGCATGTCATCTTTTAAATCTTTATTCTCCTGTCAACTATGTTTGCACTTTATGCTAAAGTAACCATGTAATTAAGCAAGCAAGGATTACCATTGATCATTAACAATAGTTATCATGTCATTTCCTCATAACTATCCAAGTGTTTCATCAGTATTACTACGATGAAGTAACTCAAGTCAAGTGTTCACTATCCAGTGAACGATGGCGATTCGAATCGATTATTGACCAGCTGGTAATTTATTCCTCACACAAACCTCACTCACCCGCTAAAGTGAGGTATTGGTCACCGAGTCAACCATTCAGGTAAAGTCGCGAGCTTGCCAGGAACCACATGTACCCGGGGGCCGCCCGACTGCTCTTTGGCCTTATCATCGCGCCCCCGTTTCCTGCCACTACTGCTCCGGTACAGTGCGTTGCGGGCAATCTACTCGGCCCGAATAATCTCCCGGCTTCGCGGTCGAAAGGTACTTTATCCGGCCAGCTAAATGTGAGGCATGCGTTCAACATGACCCGAGGCCCGACATCGGACGGTCCTTAATCGACACAGACGGAAGACACTACAGTCCAGAACCCTGCAAGCTTCCGCCCGGTCTCACATTCAATTCCACACTTAGTTATTCTCACGTGACATTTCCTTCACATAAAACCAGGTAATCCCCTATAGCTCGCGGATGACAGGCAATCACCCGACTTCTACCGGTCTAAGCAAACTAAGCAAGTATTGACCGTGGACACCAGGGTGACAAGGATCGGGTAAAACAAGGTGAAACAAGGTATAATGCAGCAACGTTTGCAAACAACTCCTAAACTTAATGCATCAGATTAAGTGAAATTAATAAATAATTCTTTGCAAACCGAGGGAGAAATGCTCCGGGGCTTGCCTCGCTCGAAGGTGCTGGGACGATGGTCGGGGCACTCCGGAAGCTCTTCACCGGACTCCTCTTCTGCTTCTGCTGGCTCCGGCTCCGTCACTTCGAGCTGCTCCTCTGCGTCCTCGGGAACTACTGTCGGGACCACCTCCTGCGATCCTGTATGATGCAGAAGTATGAGTGCAACATGCATAGGTGCAATGCAGAAGTGACATGAGATGATGAGGATGCGGAATGCATGCGATGAAGTGGATATGTTACGTTATCGGATCATGCGGAAAATATGACTCTTCTACAAGGTAGTCTACGTCATCCAAGAACATGTACTCGAAAATTACCACTACTATTCTCTACCATGCAAGAGTACTTGACTAACAAGGTGCTTCAAAGATACACCAAAGTATTACCTTACTAATTATCTTTGTATTAAAGAATAAAAATGGAAACCCTAATTAGCCCTACATTTGAACAGCAACACGTATTTTAGTAGCTCAGAAAAATCTTAGAAAATTACAGTGGGTTACTAATATCAAAAATAGCTTGACATAAAATTTTTACTGCATTTGGATATTTAGAACTTACTATACAAAAATAACAAACTAAGGCCTAAAATAGACATTTAAAATACTTTACATTTTGAAAAGTATCAAACAACAGATTTATGAATTTTTCTACTATCTACTACCTAAACAAACACTATGGAAAAATTATCACTTGCATGTTTTATTCAAATTTATTTAAATAACAAAAATAACAAATATTGGTAATAGAAAGCATTTGAACTACAACTACAAATTTTTATACAGAACACCCAAGCTATAAAATTTCCCTAGAAAGTACATGACACAAAAAGATTAATAAACTTGGAATCATATTTTTCTGACTTTTCTAAGATTTATTAAGTATTTATCAAGAAAACAGCCATTTTACTATTTAATTATAAACTCTACAGAAAAGTTCATCAAATTTGACATGCAACAATTTTACATCATAGATCTGGTCCCAAAGAGTCCATAGAAATTTGTTTCATCAAATTTGGAGCTAAAATGAGCAAGTTACAATTTTTCTAAAGCATTTACACATTTTCTGAAAAATCATTTCCAAAAATCCTTTTTAAATCCAGCCGCTGATCTGCTAGATGCACCCGGTGAACTACACACGCGAGCGCACACAGAGACAGACAGGCGGGCCCGCGGGTCAATCGGGTCCCACGCGTCAGCCGCTCCGAGTCAAGGAGGGCGCTGACCGCGCGGAGCTCGACGACGGCGAGGTCGCCGGCGACGAGGTCACCACCGTCGTGATCCCCACGACGAGGCGAACCCGCTGGTACCATTTGCACGACCGGAGGAGCTCGAAATCGAGCTTGCCACCGGCCATGGCGGCTCGGCGGCGCTGCTCACCGGCGGGAGCTCCCCTCCGGCCATGGAACGGCACGGGAGGTGGTGTCCGAGCACCGGGAAGAGGAGGCGAACAAGGTGCTCGCGCGAATGAGGGAAGAGAAGAGGCGGAGACGGGGTTTCCACGGAGCGGAGAACCGCGGCGAGCTCGGCCGGAACTCCGGCGAGCAATTGGCGGGGCTGGGGAGCTTACCGCGTGAAATGGAGGTGAGCACGGGGTGCGCCAGAGAGAGAGGAAACTCGTGGCGAGATGGAGGGGTCAGCGGTGGCCGGAGCTCGTCGGAACGCGCGCGTCCGGCGAGCGCGTGCGGTGGCGGAGGCGGAAATGGCAGCCGTGCTCGGTGAGGAGGCAGAGCGGAGGGAGGAAGGGCGCTGTGCTGCGCGGGGGGGGTTAAGACGCGGGCGCTCGCGTTGGTGGGGGCGACCGAGCGCCACCCGGCCGCTGTTGGCCGGCATGCGGCCGCCACGCGGCGCGCGAGCTCTGCCGGAGCGCCAGCGCGCGCGGGCGAGTGCGCGGGCGGAGGAGGGAGACGGCCTGGCTGGGCCTGGGCCGCGGCGGGGAGCGCGGGCGCGCGCGCGCGAGAGAGACGGGCCGACTCTGGCTCTGGGCCGAACCGTTGGCGGCGGCCCGCGAAGGAGAAAATCCAAATTTTGATTTTTGATTTTCAAATTTAAATGCATTTCAAACTTCAAACCAAATTTTGAACAAGAAGAAAGCATTTTATGGATTTGGCCCAAAAATAAAAGTTGCTCAAAATTAAATTCTCTACAACTTTGATTAAGGGGCCATTTCAAAATTCCTAATAGTTTTTAAATAGCAAAATAAGAGCTAAATTAGGGAATACTTTTGAATATTTTTCATAATTGCTTTTGAACAAGTTTTTGACCAAATTTGAGCTCCAAAATTTGAACTGAGGTTCCAAGTGATGTAAGAATTATGGTTGCAAGGATTTTGATATAATGTGATTATCATATTATTTAAATTCGTGAAATGTAGCATGTTTAAGCTTTCATTTTACTCGAATTATACCATTATCATACAAGATTATAATGATATGAATGAAATGCAATATGATTGCCATGCAAAGATGCATTGCATAACACCGGGGTGTTACAGCCCTCCCCCCTTATAAAAATCTCGTCCCGAGATTTGGGTTACGAACCATTTGTTATAAAAATCTTCATAAGCATTCTTTAAGTATTCACCCGTTTCCCAAGATGCATCCCCTTCATCGTGATGACTCCATTGTATCTTATATGTTTTCACCACACTGTTTCGAGTAGCCCTTTCTTTGGTATCCAAAACTCGAACTGGCTGCTCACGATACACCAGATCTGACTTCAGTTTTATGCCTCGAGGTTCAATCTGTTCCTCTGGAACGCGCAAACATTTCTTGAGATGTGATACATGAAAAACTGGGAATATAGCACCCATTGACTCTGGTAATTCCAGTTTGTAAGCCACAGGACCCTTCCGTTCCAGGATTTTGTAAGGTCCCACAAATCTGGCGGCCAGCTTTCTGCGCACACCAAACCTTTTCTTTTTCATTGGCGTAACTTTTAGATAGACATAGTCGCCAACTTCGAACACAAGCGGTCTCCTTCTCTTATCTGCATAACTTTTCTGACGTGACTGGGCTGCTCTCATATTCTGCTGGATGATATGAACTTTCTTTTCGGCTTCTTCTACGAAGTCAATACCATAATACCTTCTTTCTCCGGGCTCAATCCAGTTTAACGGTGTTCTACACTTTCGGCCATACAGAGCCTCAAAAGGTGCCATCTTGATACTCTCTTGATAGCTGTTATTGTATGAGAACTCTGCTAATGGTAACCATGACTCCCATGAACCTCTGGAAGACAACACACAAGCTCTTAACATATCTTCTAGAACAGCATTAACTCTTTCAGTCTGACCATCTGTTTGAGGATGATAGGCAGTGCTACGAATCAGACTAGTCCCCAAACCTTTATGCAAATGCTCCCAAAAGTGAGCAGTGAACTGTGACCCTCTGTCAGACACTATAGTCTTTGGTATGCCATGCAACCTCACAATCTCTGCAATATACTTCTCAGCATATTGAGGTGGTCTATATTCCGTTTTGACAGGCAAAAAGTGAGCTGTCTTAGTAAGACGATCCACAATTACCCAAATGGAATCGTGACCTTTTTGAGTAGTGGGTAAACCTGTGATAAAATCCATACTAATGTCATCCCACTTCCAACTTGGTACTGACAAAGGTTGTAACATTCCGGCAGGCTTCATGTGAATTGCTTTTACTCTACAACACGTGTCACATCTGGCTACATACGCTGCAATTTCCTTCTTCATCTTGGTCCACCAATAGCGAGGTCTTAGTTCTTGATACATTTTACTGCTGCCAGGATGAATAGACAACTTAGAGAGATGAGCTTCATCCATAATTTTATTCTTAAGCTCTCTATCCTTTGGAACAACAAGACGGTTGTCGAACCACAACACATCCTGCTCATCTACCCGGAAGTGTTTTGAGGGTTCTTCTTGAATCTTCTTTTTGATGTGGAATATCCCCTTGTCTGCTTTCTGACCTTCTATAATCTTACTCTCCAAGGAACAACTGATCTGAATACTTTGTAGCACGGCAGGGTGCATTAGATCGAAACCATCTTCAAGCAAGGGTTGCACATTCAGACAATGTGACTTTCTGCTTAAGGCATCGGCTACCACATTGGCTTTCCCGGGGTGATACTGTACATTCAAGTTGTAGTCTTTGATCAACTCTAACCATCTCCGCTGTCTCATGTTCAATTCTGGTTGGGTGAAAATGTACTTGAGACTCTTATGATCGGTGAAAATGTTGCACACGTTACCCAGTAGATAGTGTCTCCAAATCTTTAAGGCATGCACTACAGCGGCAAGCTCAAGATCATGTGTCGGGTAATTGATTTCATGTTTTCTCAACTGTCGGGAGGCATAAGCAATTACTCTTCCTTCTTGCATCAGCACACACCCTAGTCCTGTTTTTGATGCGTCACAGAACACATCAAAAGGTTTCTCGATGTCGGGTTGTGCAAGAACTGGAGCAGTGGTCAACAGTTTCCGCAAGGTATGGAAAGCTGTCTCACACTCCTCTGTCCACGCGAACTTGTGATCTTTCTGTAACAGACTTGTCATAGGCTTGGCAATCTTCGAGAAGTCTGGGATAAAGCGGCGATAGTAACCAGCTAAGCCTAGGAAACTCCTGACTTCTGACACCGTGGTTGGAGTCTTCCAATCCATAACCTCTTGCACTTTACTCGGATCTACAGAAACTCCATTCTCAGATAGAATATGGCCGAGGAAAGGGACTTTCTTCAACCAAAATTCACATTTGCTGAACTTAGCATATAGCTTATGATTTCTCAACCTGGTCAAGACAATTCTCAGATGCTCTTCATGCTCTTTCTCGTTTTCAGAGTATACTAGAATGTCATCAATGAAGACAACTACAAACTTATCCAACTCTGGCATGAAAACCGTATTCATCAGATACATAAAATATGCAGGAGCATTTGTCAGTCCAAATGACATAACAAGATACTCGTACAACCCGTATCTGGTAGAAAAGGCGGTTTTCGAAACATCTTGAGGTCTAATCTTTATCTGATGATACCCTGACCTTAAATCTATCTTGGAGAACACTCTGGCTTTAGCTAACTGATCAAACAGAACATCAATATGAGGCAGTGGATATTTATTCTTGATGGTTACAGCGTTAAGAGGTCGGTAATCCACACACATCCTGAGAGTACCCTCTTTCTTTTTCTTTACAAACAAGGCAGGGCATCCCCATTCAGACTTACTTGGGCGAATAAACCCCTTCTTTAACAACTCTTCCAACTGTTTCTTCAACTCAGCTAACTCATCCGGAGGCATCCGATAAGGTCTCCTAGAAATTGGAGCCGTCCCGGGGATCAACTCGATTCCGAACTCAACATCTCGATCTGGAGGAAGGCCAGGCAATTCGTCTGGGAACACATCCGGAAACTCACATACTACTGGGATCTGATGGATAGGAGTAACTTCCATGGCACAGGTCACACTCACAAGATCTGTTCTTTTAGGCAATGGTATCTGAAAAGTACCCTCTGCCTGGGGATCTTTAAGGGTAAGCATCCGACTGCTTGTATCTATGACCGCTTCCCAGTCTTTCATCCAGTTCATTCCTATTATTACATCCAAAACTAGCCCAGGCATAACTACCAGGTTCACTCTGAACTTCCGACTACCTAACTCAAGGGTTGCCCCTCTAACCATCTTATTGGTTAACACATCAGCTCCTGCTGAACTTATGCGATAACCATAACTCAATTCTGTGCATAGTTGTTCATGCTTCCGTGCAAATGCTTGACTCATAAAAGAATGCGAAGATCCAGAATCAAAAAGAACAACTGCAGGGTGATGGTTTACAAGAAACTTACCGGCAGTTACAGGCTCTCCCTCAGGAACTTCATCTATGGCGGTGTGGTGCACACGGGCATTGTAAGTCTGTTGCTTCTTTTTAGGTGGATAAGGGCAGAACTTGGAAAAGTGGCCTGGCTGACCACAGTTGTAGCAGGGCCCTTTCACTGTACCAGCAGACCCTATTGCTCCCTTGGAGTCGCTCTGTTCTGCAGCTGCGTTGGTCTTTGTTGGTGGCACTGCCATCTTGTACGGTTTCTGTGGCCCTTTGTAGTTCTGAGTTTTATGCTGCGGCGGCCTGAACCTCGCACCAGGGGCGGACGGACGATAAGATGGACGGTTGGCAGGGACAACTCTGGACTGGGATGATCCTGACTCGAACACTCTCTTGCGATTCTTGGATGCGGTGTAAGCATTATTGTTCTTCTCTTGCTTCAAACAGTCACTGATAAAGTCGTTGAATCTGTTGCGGGTATTGGTACCCACATGCTTCATCATCTTCGGACTCAACCCTCTCTTGAAACTAGCAATCTTCTTTGCATCTGTGTCAACCATGTCTGGAGCATAGCGGCACAAATTATTAAAGGCATGCAGATACTGTGTCACTGTCTTGGTACCCTGATTCAAGGCTAAGAACTCTCCAAGCTTCATCTCAACCAACCCTGGGGGAATATAAACTCCCTTAAAAGCTTCAGTAAAATCCCTCCAAGAGATCTGGGTATTAGGAGGAAAAGTACTGCGGTGATGCTTCCACCACATTCCTGCTGGTCCTTGTAACTGATGTGCAGCATACTCTACTTTCAGAACTTCTGTCATCCTTAACACACGGAACTTATCTTCCATAGTGTTAATCCATTCCTCGGCATCAAGTGGCTCTGCTGCTTCTTTGAAAATAGGTGGCCTCGTATCCATGAAATCCTTGAAACTGCTGTACTGGTTCACTCCATGGCCACCACCTTGGTTATTTCCTCTTTGAACATTTTCCGCGATGGTACGCAGAAAGTCTTCCATATTCCTCTGTGATTGTTCAGTACTGCGCTGACTTCCAAGAAACTGTGTGAAGAACATTTCTGCGGTAAGCGGCGGAGGAGGGGGCAAATGTGGTTCTGGACGTGGTTCTTGGTGGTTGACATTGTTGGCACCACTTCCACCAGCTCCTGCACCATTGCCACCAGTCTCAGCGGCTTCATACGTAGCACGACGAGTGTTGGCCATCTGCATATTTCAGTAACAAGCACCATTGAGTGAAGTTGTAAAATGATGTCCGAATGAACAATTATGCCATACTGAATTCATTGGAGAGAACAAGTCATACAAGAAAACAGAGGCGCAATAATTTCATTCCAAATAAACAACAGCACCAATTCAGTTACTTCAAATGCAACATCATGTTCCATACAACCACGTTGCCAGCATACATACACTGGACTTTTATGCGTTCGGGTATCGCATACACAACCAAACTCCAAAAGATCGTCAGTCTCAAGGTCGAACAGGATACATCATGACACATGAAAAACCAAAAGAAGGCCATCGCGTC
>CM039580.1:31360187-31405330 GCA_022457205.1 Saccharum spontaneum | reverse complement strand
AGCTGCACAATATGTTGCTCGTTTCAAACCCCAGGAGCCAAAGGAAGAGGGTGATCAAGAGCTATCTGATGCTGAATCAAGAGTTGGTGATACACCTATGGAGGATGTAGTTATGGGGTGGACTACGAAGTTTCATATCATGGTTCCTAAGGCTGATGCTTTCTTCCATGATATATTGACAAGAACCTTGGACAACTACTATTACGACTGGGAGGCTACTTTAGAGTATCGCAGTGCGGAGTATAGTCATCCATGGATGGATTCCTATTGGAAGACGGAGTTATGGGTCAAGAAAAGGGATCCTACCACTAAGGAGCCTAAGGTGGAGTCAAAGTTTATTACCCGAGTGAGCCGGGCAACCGTGGAGACAAGTATGGAGGATGTCGCTTACAATGCATTCGTTTACTACCATGGTCTACGCTCGGACAAGACGCTGAAGGGTGCACTTCGGCATTTTCCTTGTTTCTTGCATGACAAGGGAATTTGGACCGTGCCACTTGCGGATGATTCCTCCTTGACTTTGCAAGCAACGGTGGCATTAGCTCGTGAAATGGCTCTTCATGAGGCGGACTTGAAGGATGAGTTGCTGAAGGAAAAGGAACTTAAGGAGCAAGCTTACA
This sequence comes from Saccharum spontaneum, assembly GCA_022457205.1. NCBI lineage: Eukaryota > Viridiplantae > Streptophyta > Magnoliopsida > Poales > Poaceae > Saccharum > Saccharum spontaneum. The sequence goes on along the minus strand of CM039580.1, from coordinate 31,404,710 downwards.
AGGAGATTGACCAATTAAGGGCGGAGTTAGGTCGTCCTAAGATTTATGAGAAGTTTAATTAGGAAATAGGAAAAATCCCTATGTAATAAGAACGATAGTAGTTGCGAGTTAATTTCTAGTTCGGATTGTTTTAAGAGTCAGTTTGTGGTGTGAACGATTGTGTGATTGATGGATTGTTATTATGATAATGTGTGATTTGGATCTTTGTAATGTGTGCTGGAGTTTTGTTGACATGCTTACAAATTCTAATGTTAAGAATATTAAGATTGATCAAGATATATTAGTGAACATGAGGTTAACTTAATTCTGTCCTTTGCTGATTTCTGGATCAGTCTGGGATGTTTTAGAAATAACTTAAAATCCGTTCATGGGAAAATTAAGAAATTTTACTGGGAATAAATAGACTTCTGTATCTTTCTAATCCCACAAGAATCACCTTAATATCTATTATGAGTTGAGAGATATACCTGTTATAAGTTGGAGTTACTGCACAGTCTGGAATTCGGGAACAGTTTCTGTTAAATTCAGTTTTTGATCAATTTATTGACAGAATCAGAAAAAGTGCTGTGAATACGAGTTGTAGATAATTTGATAAGCTTTCCAACCATGTAAAGATCACCTGATTTGGATGTCTGTAGCTCGAGATATGACAGTTTTACTGAGTTGCTGAAATTGGAGTTCGTCCAGAAAATCAGATTTTGTTTATCTATTGTATTTATCATCTCGGTTTGTACTGAAAATCCATCTTCTGTGTTTTGGAAACAGATGTCAGGCAGAGGTCGTGGCAGAGGTCGTGGGGGTGTTAATCCACCCGTTACTATGGAGGAACTCATGCAAACTCAGAATCAGCTGATGCAGATGTTTATGCAGCATATGCAGAACAATCCCCCTGTTGGAGGACCACCACCTGTTCAAGTAAGGGATAAGCGTGGAGAATTTTTGAAAGGACGCCCTCCAGTGTTTTCTCACGCTGCTGATCCTCTAGAAGCAGATGATTGGGTGAGGGCGGTGGAGAAACAGCTGAACATAGCTCAATGCAATGATATGGAGAAGGTGTTGTATGCATCTGGTCAGTTACAAGGAACAGCTCAGACTTGGTGGGAGTCGTACCAGGCTGCACGCCCTGACAATGCTCCTCCTATCACTTGGAATGAGTTTGTTAGAGATTTTCGAGCTCGTCATATTCCTGAAGGTATAATTGAGCTGAAGCAAGAAGAATTCAGAAACCTGAGGATGGGACAGATGAGCGTGAGCGAATATCATGACAAGTTTACCCAGTTGGCTCGCTATGCTCCCAATGAAGTTAGGGAAGATGCAGACAAGCAACGTCTTTTCTTGAAGGGAATTTATTATGATCTTCGCTTGCAACTGAAGGGGAATAGCTATGCTAGCTTTCAAGAGCTGGTGAACAAGGCTATTGTGTTGGATAATGAGCGTAAGGAGATGGATAGGAAGAGAAAGATGAAGGTGCAAGGCTCAGGAAGCAACAACCGTCAGCGCACAAATTCTCAGCATGGCTTTCATCAGAAGTTTCAGGGACCGGTTAGCCAGGGTAATCGCAATTCAAATCAGAGGTGGTCCCAAAATTGGCAAAACAATCAGTCGCAACAGCGTTCATCATATCCACAGCGTCAACAGTATCAGCAGAGTGGGCAACAGACTCCTCGCACTGGGAATCCCAATGCTACCCCATGAAGAATAATTCTCCCAGTACTCCTATTAGATGCTTTGTCTGTGGTAAAGAGGGCCATTTGTCTTATAATTGTCCTGAGAAGCAGAATCAACAGACTCCTCAGAGCCAGAAGAGCAACCAGAGGCACTCGGGTACTGGAAGGGTGAATCACGTGTCTTCTGATACAGCTCATGGTGCACCAGAAGTTATGATTGGTACGTTCAATGTACATTCCACTCCCGCAACTGTTCTTTTTGACTCTGGAGCATCTCATACATTCATATCCAATATTTTTGTTAAAATGCATAGTATACCCATGCTAGCCATGAAAGAACCTCTCTTAGTAAATTCACCTGGAGGTACCATGCAAACCAGTAATCGTTGTCTTCCAATTAGTATGGTATTAAGGGGGGTAGAGTTTAAGATAACTCCTATAGTGTTGAGAACATCTGGAATTGATGTGATATTGGGTATGGACTGGATGAAGCAAAATCAGGCAGAGATTCAGTGTCAGCAGAAAGTGGTAGTTGTGACTGCGCCTAATGGAGATAAAATCAATGTGGATGTAGCAATGCAGAAGCAACCAACCGCGGTGGTGAATCAAATTGAAGATACTATTAATGAGAATTCAGTGATTGAGGAATTTCCGGATGTCTTCCCTGATGAATTGCCAGGTATGCCACCTGACCGAGACATTGAATTTCTTATTGAATTATTACCCGGAACTGCACCTATAGCCAAACGACCATATAGGATGGGAGTAGATGAATTAGAAGAACTTAAGAAACAAATTAAAGAATTACAAGAAAAAGGTTTTATTCGACCTAGTTCATCACCTTGGGGAGCACCAGTTATTTTTGTTGATAAGAAAGATGGTGGTCAGAGGATGTGTGTTGATTATCGGTCACTAAATGAAGTAACTATCAAGAATAAGTATCCTTTGCCCCGGATTGATGATTTGTTTGATCAGTTGAGAGGTGCTTGTGTGTTCTCTAAGATTGATTTACGTTCTGGATATCATCAGTTGAAGATTCGTGCCTCTGATATTCCAAAGACAGCTTTTACTACAAGGTATGGATTGTATGAGTATACTGTTATGTCGTTTGGATTGACCAATGCACCTGCATACTTTATGTACATGATGAATAAGGTGTTCATGGAGTATTTGGATAAGTTTGTGGTAGTGTTTATTGATGATATACTGGTATTTTCCAAGACAGAGGTAGAGCATGCTGAACATTTGAGGTTGGTATTGCAGAAGCTTAGAGAGCATAAACTGTATGCGAAGCGAAGTAAATGTGAGTTTTGGTTGAAGGAAGTTTCTTTTCTTGGTCATATTGTTTCTAATGGAGGTATATCGGTGGATCCAGGCAAGGTGAAGGATGTATTGAATTGGAAACCACCTACAGATGTTAGTGAGATTCGCAGTTTCTTGGGTTTGGCTGGATATTATAGACGGTTCATTGAAGGGTTTTCTAAACTTGCTAAACCTATGACATCTCTGTTAGAAAAGAATGCTAAATTTGTGTGGTCTGATAAATGTCAAGCTAGTTTTGAGGAGTTGAAGAAGAGGTTGACTACAGCGCCAGTTTTGGTTTTACCAGATTTGAGTAAGAAGTTTTCTATTTATTGTGATGCTTCTCGTCAAGGATTGGGATGTGTTCTTATGCAAGAAGGCAGAGTTGTGGCTTATGCATCTAGACAGTTGAGAAAGCATGAGTTGAATTATCCTACACATGATTTGGAGTTAGCAGCTGTTGTTCATGCTTTAAAGATTTGGAGACATTATTTGATTGGACATAAGAGTGATATATACACTGATCATAAGAGTTTGAAGTATATTTTCACTCAGTCAGATCTGAATTTGAGGCAACGCAGATGGTTGGAGTTGATTAAGGATTATGATATTGAGGTACACTATCATCCTGGTAAGGCTAATGTAGTGGCTGATGCTCTTAGTAGGAAAAGTTATGCCAATGAGATAAGAACATTGTCTATGACTAGTGAGTTATGTGCTGAATTTGAATATCTGAACTTGGGAATTGTTACTAATGCAATGGAATTAGTAATAGAGCCTACTTTAGAGCAAGAGATCTATAAGGGTCAATTGAAGGATGAGAAATTAAAGAAGATAGCGGAGGATATAGTGATTGGTAAGTCACCAGGCTTTAGAATGGATGATAATGGAATTTTGTGGTTTGGAAAGAGGCTGTGTGTACCTGAGGATCAAGCTATTAGACAGGCAATTCTTCGTGAGGCTCATGAGTCAGCTTATTCTATTCATCCTGGTAGTGCTAAGATGTATTTGGATCTTAAACAGAAATATTGGTGGGTTGGATTAAAGCGAGATGTGGCTGAGTATGTGGCATTGTGTGATACTTGTCAGAGGGTGAAAGCAGAGCATCAAAGACCTGCTGGATTGTTGCAACCAATGAAAATCCCTGAATGGAAGTGGGAGGAAGTTGGTATGGACTTTATAGTAGGGTTACCGCGTACTCAGAGAGGTTATGATTCTATTTGGGTGATAGTGGATAGGTTGACTAAAGTTGCTCATTTCATACCAGTCAAGACTAAATACACGGGAGCACAATTAGCTACCTTGTATATGGAGAGAATAGTATGTTTGCATGGAGTACCAAAGAAGATTGTGTCTGATCGGGGTACGCAGTTTACATCGCACTTTTGGCAAGCTGTGCATGAATCTTTAGGAACTAAATTGAACTTTAGTACCGCATATCATCCACAGACAGATGGACAGACTGAAAGGACTAACCAGGTATTAGAGGATATGTTGAGAGCCTGTGCATTGCAATATGGAACTAGTTGGGATAAGAGTTTGCCTTATGCAGAATTTTCTTACAATAATAGTTATCAACAGAGTCTTAAGATGGCACCGTTTGAAGCTTTGTATGGACGTAAGTGTAGAACTCCATTGTTTTGGGATCAGACAGGTGAATCTCAGGTGTTTGGTACAGATGTTCTTAGAAACGCAGAAGATCAAGTGCGAGTGATTCGTGAGAATTTGAGAGTGGCACAATCTCGTCAGAAGAGTTATGCTGATAATAGGAGAAGAGATCTAGTTTTTGAAGAAGGTGATTATGTTTATTTGAAGGTGTCACCTATGAGAAGTGTGAAGAGATTTAACATGAAAGGTAAACTAGCACCAAGGTATGTTGGACCATTTAAAGTTGTTGCTAGACGTGGGGAAGTTGCTTATCAATTAGAGTTGCCTGAGAATTTAGCTGGGGTGCATGATGTGTTTCATGTTTCACAACTTAAGAAGTGTTTGAGGGTGCCTGAGGAGCAGATACCTTTGGAAGAATTGACTGTTAAGGAGGATCTTACATATGAAGAGGTTCCGATTAAGATTTTAGAAACTGCTGAGAGGGTTACTCGAAGTCGGGTTATTAAGATGTGTAAAGTACAGTGGAATCGATATTCAGAGGCAGAGGCAACTTGGGAAAGAGAGGATGAATTGAGGAAGTCATATCCGCAGTTGTTTGAGTAAGCAATCCAATCTCGAGGACGAGATTCTTTTAAGGGGGGTAGAATTTGTAACACCCAAATTTTGAGATAACAAAAATTGAAATAACTTAGATAACAAATAAAGTCCAATTTAAAATAATACCAAAATAAATTTTGTGTTGCATTCATGCTGTTGCATATGTTTTTATTGTGTGCTGCTATATTTGTTTTATTTTATTTTTATTTTGGTTTAGGAAGTATTTGAAATATTTTGAAAACAAATAAATAAAAAAAAAAGAAGAAAGACCCACCTGCTTACCTGCTGGGCTCGGCAGCCAGCTACCGGCGGCCCAAGTTCGTTCTCCTGCTCGCGTCGGTAAACCAGCCCAGCCTGCTGCGCGGCCCGGTCCGGTTGGCCAGCCCGTAGTCGCGCCCTCCCTTCCTTCCGTTTCGCTGACGACCGGGACCCTGTTGCCAGTCGTCCCCTTCCTCAGTCGTAACCGAGACGGTCACGATTTTCACCGGCGCCTCCAAATCGAATCCGCAAAGTAGGGGATATCTTCCCAAATTGGTTATGTCATCCTCTATTTAAGCTAAAGCCAAGTTGTTCCGGTCGGTTTTAGATCGTAACGTGACTTATCCCTCTCGTTGGAAGCCCTAACCGCCGTCGCCAAAGCTAGGAGCCGCCGTAGGGGGAAATTCGTCGGCCACCGTGAGACCTAGCAGCTGTAAGTTGCCTTAACGATCTCCGCTTGATGTTGCGAATCCAATTTTGCTACCAATTTTGAAATAGGGGCATGGTTGCCTTGTCACCGTGTGTAGGGGTGTTGCCGTCCGCCTACTGGAGCTACCCGTCGTCTTCTTTTCGTTTCCGATTTCATTGAAACCCTAGGTGAGATCTCCATGAGTTTCTCTATCGGTTGGTGAGTCTCTTGTGTTTTTTTTAGCGAGGTTTGAGCGAGATAGCATGACCGGCAAGCCGCCGGCCATGGCGCCGCCGTGGAGAAGGGGCGGGGCGGCGGCGACATAACTGGTTTGGGTGAAGAATGAGCGAGAGCCGTTGGAGTTGAGATCGACGGCCGAGATTAAAAGATACCCTTTCGCGGTGAATTTTGTTAAAGAGACCCTGCGTTTTCTAGTAATCAACCCGCGGTCCCAAGGCGTAAAGCTGAGTTTACGTTTTTATATTTTGAAAGCGTATTTTCAATCGGTTAATTCAAAAATACGTTTTCAGTAATTTACAGTTTTGCCACTAGCACTGTTTTAGCCATAAAAACTTCGTTTTAACTCCGATTTGATCCATTCAAATTGCGTTAGGTTCGTAATTGCGAACTCTACATGTTAGTATAATTTTACAGTTAGTTTTGATAATTTATTTTTCGAGTTTATAATTAAGTATTTATTGATCTATAGGAAATCTTAGAAAATTCATAACTTCTACGTTTTAACTCCGATTTTGGTGATCTTTACGTCTGTGTGATCGTAGAAACGTGTAGAAGAGTTTTATAAACTTTTATTACTGTTTTGTTACTGTTGGTGTACTGTTCTAATTATATCTATTTGTTTGCTTCGTGTATGTTTGATTGGATGCATGTATGTTGTTGATTGATGATCGAGTATAGAAGGTGAGCAGTATTTGGACGATTCGGAGTATTACTTTGAACCAAGTCAGCAGTACTACTTGGAGAGCTTTGATCAAGGCAAGTACAACACAGGACTATCCTTGTTACCTATTCATTAAAATTATCATACATATGCATATGCTTACCTTGACAACCCTAGAGATTATAACTTAGTGTTTGATGTCTTGATTCCTTGTCAACCTTGGGTATGCATATGGGTAGCTGTGGCTAGTGCTTATACAAAGAACAATGATCTTGCGATATGATTAATGGATCAAGTAACCAAATATTAAGATGATTTAATTTTTGTTAAAAGGGGGCTAGAGCATGTGTATTATTTTTGATGCTCTAGTTACTCTCCGTAAGGACTTATCTGTACGTGATCATCCGGGATATACAGTACAGCTGTGAGGGCTATATGGCTCTGGCTTTAGTTGTTCAAGAGACCTTTTCTAGCTTGTTAGAGGTTACCTTAAATGGCGTAAGAATGGCTTGCCACGTTGGGTGTAGTGCGAGCCCCTGGCCTAGTGTGTATAGGCTGCGGTTGTTGTGCCACAGGGAAGGGGGGTTCTACATCTGCCTGCCGAGTGAATCTAATGGCCCTAACTTGTTAGACGAACTCTTGAGTGGCTTTATATGGTTTTTGGGTGTTTGGGCTTGATCTCCCCACTCATTTGGAAATCATGACTTACAGTGAAAGTGTACACCTCTGCGCAGAGTTAAAAACTGGTATACTAGCCGTGCTCACGGATACGAGCGGCCTTGGAACATCTACAGATAGATGATCACCATTGTTATATTATGTTTAATTATTGTTGATTAATATTATGCTCTTGTTAATGTTATTCGTTGTCATTATTGCAATTGATCATTGGTTCTTTAATGGGAAGTGGTCTATCTTGATGCTACTCAATTGAAAGTTATAATATTTAAAAGCTAACCGCAGTTAAACAGTGTCTAGCCATTTGAGCCTCATGAACCCTGTGTTATATTTGTTGAGTTCGACATGGACTCACTCTTGCTATTTCCACCATAACAGATGAAGATTGTGATGAGGATTACCGTAATGAGTACTAGTCTTGGTGTCAACCAGTCAACCGTGTCCCTGTGTGGAGTTTCCGCTGAAGATTATTATTAGATATTATTATTTATTGTTCAAGACTATGTTTTAAACATATATTCGTTATGTAATAAGCACTGTGATGATACTATGTAATTTGTCTGCTTATGTGTGCGATCATGACCTGGGGCGCACATGAGTACTTTATGCATCCTATTTTTGTCCTTAAAAATGGGTGTGACACTAGACTAGCGCGGCAGGCGGCCAGGCCTTGCTTGGCGCCTTGGCTCGTGGCATCGGCCAACCCTGAGGCGGCGCCGCAACCAGAGGCCAAGCCCGCGTGGCCGACGGCCAGCCTCGAGGCGGTGCCCAGGCCCGCACGGGTGACTCGGACGCTCGTGACCAGTCGGGCCGCTGTGCTGTGGCGCTGAAAGGTCCAAATAGGCTAGAGGGGGGTTGAATAGCCTAATTAAAAACTTCTACAATAATTACTTAACCACAAGTTAGTACAAAAGGTGGCGGAGCAAAATGCACTAGCTCTAACTAATAAAGCAAGCCACCTACACAAGTCTAGTACAAGGCTATTCACTAAACACAACAACAACAACAAGCTAGATACAAGATGTAATACGAGAGAAGAGCTTCGAGTGATTATACCGCCGTGTAGAGATGAGAAGTACCAATCAATCAATCACACAAGAGAAATCCTCGGGAAGAGAATGACACAAGAATTTATCCCGAGGTTCACTTGCTTCCCGGCAAGCTACTCCTCGTTGTGGCGATACACCCACTTGTCGGTTCGCGAGCTAATCGACTATCAAGAGTCGAGCCCTCGGCGGGCACCGCACAACCGCACACAAGATGGGGATCCTCCAAGCCACGAGCTCCACTAGAGTATCCAATTCGCGAACTCCCGCGGGGAAGGATCAAGAACCCCTTACAACACTTGGTGAGGGCTCCAACAATCTCCAATGCGAGCTCAATCACCTCCGCTGCTCCAAGCCATCTACCGTGTCGGGAAACACGGAAGAGTAACAAGAAATCCGCAGCAACTCGAAGATCAAGTGCCTCTAGAATGCAACTCTCAAGCAATGCACTTGAATCTCACTCAATCTCACTCAAGATGTGCAATCAATCAAAGAGATGAGTGGAGGGGTTGTTCTCTAGCTCAAAGGATGTTTCTAGGTCTCAAAATGTGCAAAAGTTGCCCTCAAACCCCGGCCACCATCTATTTATAACGAAGGGGTACGCAGCTAGCCGTTGCAAATGACGCAGCGAAAATCGCGCTGACCGGACGCTCCGGTCAGGGTGACCGGACGCGTCCGGTCACTACACGACGAACGTGAACAGTGCGCGTCAGAACTAGCCGTTACAGTGACCGGACGCGCTCCTTCGATCGACCGGACGCGACAGTGCCAGCGTCCGGTCGCGTTCCAGTAAGCACCCGACGCGACCGGACGCGTCCGGTCGCACGTGACCGGACGCGCCAGCCGCGTCCGATCGTGCTTCGCTGCGCTCGGCCTCTCTGGACGCCTGACCAGACGCTCCGGTCCCGTGAGGCACCGGACGCGCCGGTCACGCGCTTAACCTTTATGCCCAGTTGAACTGACCGGACGCGCTGGTCAGGCCAGACCCGCGTCCGGTCACAAACCCTAGCAACACCGAGCCGCGTTGAACTGACCGGACGCGTCCGGTCATACCTCGACCGCGTCCGGTGCAGCGTCCGGTCAACGCAGTGACCGCCGTTCGCCTCCGTTACTTTTCCGACTTCCGGCGCAGTGGAAAATAGGCATTTCACTTCCCCAAAATGCGCCGAATCCCGCCTCGCAAGCTCGGCGGGAGGGAGAGAGGAACCCAAACCCCTCTAAACCGCTTAAACTCTACCGCCTTCGCAAAAGTGCTAACACCACCAAGTGTACACCACCATGTGCATGTGTGTTAGCATTTCACAAACATTTTCAAAGGCGTTATGTTAGCTCTTTACTAGATCCTAAAATGCATATGCTCAAGACATTGATCTAGTGGCACTTGATTCCCGAGCTAACCGTGATTGCCCCTCTTGATAGTCGGCTATGTATCCTAAATCCGGTCAATCACTTCTCTACTCATCTTAGACCGGCAAAAGGAAAACCCTATGGTTATACCTTTGCCTTGCGCTCTTAGATCCTTCTCTTCCACTTGATCATCATGTCCATCATATTATGTGCGTCTCTACCATGATCTTGCTCATCATTTCATGCACCAAATCATGTGGTCTTGTGGCCATCTCTCCATGCCATTTCTACCTCCATCACATGTTGCTTATGCCTAGCTTAATCACACTTGATACAATAGCATTAGCAACTTGGTGTCATTAATTACCAAAACCAAACTTGGGCTTTCAGGCGCGGCCGAGGTAGATCTGGACTCCGGAGCCGGCCCGATCACCGGCGGGACCTCATCAGTGGCGCCCTTCTCCATCGACGGAAGTAGCGGCTAGGGTTTGGCCGCCTGATGCGTGCAGAAATATGAACATGTAAGGGTATTTCGGTCTTCTCGCGTTGCTCCAAAGGGTTGATTCACGGTAGAGACAAACGGACTGGACGGAAGGGCCAAGAAATAAAAAAAATCGTTTTGGGGACAAATAGGGAAGTTTAAAAAATGGCAAAGAAAGAAAACACAACTTTTTTTAGGGCCAAGAACTAATTTTCTCTAATAATTAACGAAATTGATAGGAGAAACCACAAATCATGCTAGTATAATCACTTACCAAATCCATTTTCTACTAAATCATGTAGTTCACCAATATCTTTTGAAAATAAAAGTATATATTTTTACCAAGAAAATTCAAGTTGCCTTTACCAATTTCTAAACCACGCCATGTGTGGGTTCCTAGTAGAACTCGTTTAATTGAAGTTCTTTAGGACACGAAAAAAATAGTGTATTAGGTGTGTATGGTTTCAAGTGTGGTTCCCATTCTGTAATTTACTATTATAAGAAGTGAAGTTCACTAGCATTTGAAAAATAGTAAGATTCCAATTATACATGGAAGAAATCAGTAACATAGACCACAGTCAATAGCTGACAGAACTCCTTCGCATGCCACAGAAAATAGGGCGTCCATCTCTTCACATTCTTAATTATGACCGTCAAGTTGATGATTTGATGGGGGGGGGTTTGGCTTGTTTTTTTCTTAGTAAAGTACCATCAATTGGATGAATGAATCCCACCCTCTAGTCGAGTGTGAAGGGCGAAAAAGATGAAATATGGTTATATTATATTTATTTTAGGGTTGGAATGGCTAAAGGCCATCATGTAAGGAGTAGGTAGCTCTTTGGCCTTCTGGTGTGTTCCATATGCCATCATGTCGGTGTTCTGTGGACCGACCGGTAAATTTAGCATCACGCTTCTCAAAAGAATCAATGGTGGCACTCGAGACACAAGAAATTATACTGGTTCGAGATGGAGCCCTACGTCCAGTCTCAGAGGTATTGGAGTTTGTGTTCCTCGGTTCAAGTGCTCCGAAAGCTTACAATGGGGTACATAAGCTAGGGTTCTACAGAGAGAAAGAGGGTTCGAGATAGGAGGATTCAATCGTTCGGAATGAAGGCCCGACTCCCCTTCTTGAGGGTCAGGTAACAGCTAAGAAGTGAAGGGTTCTCCCGACCTGAGTGGTTGAGAGCCCGAGGGGAGGGAGAAGCTGGTGAGCTAGATCGGCGGGCCCTCCCTGTCTTGTCCGTGCTTCTGTAGATACGTCCGAGCATGGTCGCTGGGTTCTTGTTCCTCACATCAAAGCATGGCGTGCCATGGCTGTACTGTGTAGATCGTGGTTGTTCACCTACTATCTTGCATGGCATGGGCGCTCGGAGCGAGTCGTGGCTATCGTCCTAACCGTTATCCTGGGGTGACATCGTGGCGCCAGTACACGGAGAGGGCGTCTGTCTTTTGCGGGTTGCCTTCTCCCTTGGTCATGGCAGTGTTGCCCCGACCCTCCATGGTTAGGCTATGGGGCTTTGGATATGGCTAATTTGGTGAGAGTTGACTCCTGGTCGTGAGCCCCATACCTATAGTGGGTATGGCCGTATGCCTGTCTGTCGAGTTAGGCAGGGCCCGGGTGATGCTGAGCTATGCGCGGTGACGTAGCTGAGCCTTGGTGTAGTCTTGTCCATCAGAAGGGCGTGGACCGAGGGGTGACGCTCTGCCCTAGGACCTGGTGGTCTGAAGGGCAGTCGTCCTTCTCTATGCTCGGAGGAGTGTGCATGAGCATGCGCGTTGTTGACGGCTCTTAACACCCTCTTTTGCCATCAACAAATAGTCATGAAATGTATAAAATCAAGCATGAAATGACATTTTATGTTTAGATTTCACTTGGCTCCACATGTACTTGGAGAATTATGCTTGTAGGGACAAAATAGTAAAAAAGGAGCAAAATCAAGCCTTCTAGAAGCCATCCATGTGGCCAGGGAAGATAGGGCCCACAGGGGGGCGCCACCCGGTGCCAACATGGCACCGCCCGGCCCCACCTGGCGCCCTACCACGTCACTGATCCGTGGGAGGGTGGCCTAGGGTGTTGTGGAGCGTTGATCCAAGGTCGGTTCACTCAGTGGCCGAGATTCACTTCTCTTGGATCGAAGGGCCCACTGTCATACAAAGAGAGGCTCCAACCGACTTAAGCACCGACCTACTGTGGAAGTTTTGACACATGCTGTCTTTGCCACCACCTTGGAGAGCCATCCAGCACCCTACGATGCAGAGGCGGTGGAATCAAGGTCCGACCAACGCCCCCTTGAGGCCGCCCGGCGCCCAAGTTTCCTCCACCGCCATACCAGCTGCCTATAAGTATCCCCTGCCTCATTTCAGCTATAAATAGAGGTCGTGAGCTCATTTGTAAGACACACAAGTGAAGAAAGAGCTCTCAAGAGAGTAGCTTAGCTTAGAATAGCTAGTCTCTAGAGTAGAGAGAGAGAGAAGGCGAGGAGAAGCTGGAGGAGCCGGGCTTGTCGGCGACCTCTTCTTCTTGTAGCTCCACGGCTCTTCTATGGTAATTCTGTTCCCATTCTTGCATTAAGTTTTCTTACATTTCCTTTTTTATGGGTTTCACCGCTTGGTTAGAGTGCTCTAGTCTTATTTGATCGGGATCCATATTAGAGTAGTAAGCGCATAGAATAAGCGTGGTGCTTAGGCTATACCTTACCTGTGTTTGTGGCTAAGTCTTCAGATAGATTGTGGTAGGTGGCAAGTGGTGACAGCCTTGTCCATCCTCTGTATTCCACCACGATAGACTTAGTTATTAAATTGTAGGGCTCATGGCAGACCTTGTCTAGTTAACCCTCCTGGTTGGTAGGCGGGTCGTGCCCCGAAGTAAACAGTTGTTATTTATCATTCCTTGTTCAAGTAACAGTAGCAGAATAACCCATAGTATTCCACTCCTTTCCTTCCCAACATCCATAGAAATCCATTAGTTCTAGAATTCGATGACTCCTTGTTCCCTGTGAATTCGATACCTAGGATCACTCCTTGGTGAAAAGTTACTCTGACAACTATGCGCTTGCGGTCTTTTCTGTGTGTGCCACCCCTGATGTCAACAAGCTTTTCTGGCGTCGTTGTCAGGGAACGGTAGCTGATCATTGTGAATCTAGAATTAGGATTTCAATTTTCATCCTTGTTTTAGCCTATTATGGAAAACATGTCTATATACCAATATGCTGCTCCACGGAGTACGCAATTAGAACCACCTTTATCATCCCAGCCCATATTTTCCCGATAGTTATGAGCTATGCCCTAGTTTCATAACTAAAGTTCAGGAGCATATTTTCACAGGAGATGAGAAAGAAAATCCATACATTCACTTACGTGAATTCGAGCAAGTGTGCTCATGCTTGCATATATTAGGCATGTCACAAGAGACCCTTAAGTGGAAGCGATTTTCATTCTCTTTGATGGGATTAGCCAAGCTGTGGTATACTCGAAACATTGGAAGTGTACATGGAGAATGGGAGGTTTTGCGAATGCATAGCTTTTTTCCCTATCTCCTGGGTAGCTCAACTCCGTCGTGAAGTTCTTAATTTCCAATAAAAGAAAAAAGAGACCTTAGGTGTAGCCTGGGCCCGTTTTAATGATATAATATCTTCGAGGCCCGACCTAACTATTCCTGACCCGATATTGTTACAACACGTATATCTAGGACTTAGTAAGGAGACTGCCCATTATTTAGATATCACTTTAGGAGGATCATTCCTTCATCTGTCTACCCGAGGAGGAAAAGATGTTCTTAACAAAATTGCTGAGAACACTCCCTATACGGGTATTCATGATGAGTGTCCTGAAATATATGATTATCAGCCACAAGAACTAGAAGCTCTAGAGGCCAAAGCATCAACTCCTAGTCCCGCTCAGCCCTCTAGTAGCCTTCATGAACCAACTCCTGAACTAATTCCCAAACCTCTAGAGGAGGAAGAAGAATCCCCTTTAGAATTTCCATTTGAAATCGAAGACAATCTGTTCGAAGATTTTGAAAATGTTAAAAACTATCCTCTTTAAGCAAAACCATCTTCGAAACAACGCTTTGATATTTTCCGATGAGGAATTTAGCCGTGAAGATCTGCAAGACTTTTCCGCCATCCTCAGTCACGAATGGACTATGGAGGCTAAGGTAGCAGAGAACGTTCTTCGAATTGATGGAGCATCAGATTCGGTGCACTATCAAATCGGAGGAAGGGATATAGAAGCCTCTTATGACCCTGTCATAGGTTTAAACCTAATATCCACATCCTTCATAGCTAGGAATCTACCTTATATTCCTCTTTATCCAACGAACCAATGTCTTAGAGACCCAGAGGGCAATATTCTTGAAAGCCATGGATTAGCCAAAACAATTCCAGCCATCATTGATGGTGTGGAAGCTTTTTTGGACTTCTATGTTTTTTAAACTGCCAATTTTAATGTCATCATAGGACAACCTTGGTCTAAAATTTTATCGGAAGGATTAACCAAAGGCCAATTAGACGTTTATTTTGGTAGGAAAGAATATTCTGTCCCTGTCACTCGGGCAATAAATGCCATTGCTGAGCAACCTCCCGATCCTGATCCTTTAGAACAGGCAATAACGGGTTTTGCACAAGAAACAGTCCAGCCTAATTTTGAGGAGGAAGCTAAATTGTTTACTAAAGAGGAAGCCGAAACGAATGAACCTTTTCGTCTAGATGAATCTAAGAGACCACCTCGACCTCCAATTGAGTTGAAACCTCTCCCTTCTAGACTTAAATATGCTTTCCTTAACCATGATCCCAAGACTCCTGTGATCATTAGTGATAAGCTATCCAAGGTCGAGACCTATAGACTCATCATAGTGTTAAAAAAGCATAGATTTGTCTTTGGCTATTCACTCCAAGATCTAAAAGGAATTAGCCCTACTCTTTGCACGCATCGTGTCAAAGTCAGAGATATGGGCCAGTTGCACCGCCCATACATTTGAGCGCCACCATGCTATCGGCCCGGCAACCGTCAAAGGGAAGGCCCGCAAGGGCTGACGCGGTCAACCAATGTGGAGATCAAGGCAAACCGAGACGGGCGTATCTGGACGATAGATATGATCAATCTGTTGTAACAAACTACGGACACAATATGTTAACCCGATCGTCCTCCCTGTAACCCTACCTCTCTTGCCTATATAAAGGAGGGTAGGGACCTCGGGCTCGGGATCCAACCTTCGTCATTTTAATCTACTCATAGCTAGGAGCAACGGCCCTTGTAATTAAGCATATGCGTAGATTTGTTTTTATGTTTGAGATGGGGATTTTTGTTGGTCAACGTCTTCCACGAAATCTCAAGATCTTGTGGCGGCGTTCTTCATCAACGTGCGGCGAGACTCGACATCTCGAGGCAAGTTTGCAGCAGCGCATGATGATGCCTGGAGTTAAGCAGCAGCCCGGTGATCGGCTACGGGACTTCGCATCTGGTACCAAAGCCAAAAATTTTCGCGAACTAAACGGACCTTAGCTTTGTCAGCTTTGTCAGGCCGATCGGCTGATGCAAAATCACTCTGTACGTGATGCATACGCACGTACATGGAAGTCTCATCCATATCCCGATTATTTTATTCATCGTCTTACATGGCTCTGTATACGACCGTGTCCGCGTTGTTGACGTATCATCTCGCCTGGGTCCTTCCGTCGCTGGCGGCGTCGGGCCCTGGGGCAACATACACTCGGGAGGCGGAAACTGCCGCCGTTGACAGCAAGGGACCGAATAGTCCTCTGCCACCGAGCTTGATCGATTAGGCTGTGAGCGCCGGGTGGACGACGAGAGGCGCAACTGGTCCTATCATCAATAATCACATCAGAATATTAAGACAAAGATCATGACTTAGCTGGTCTGACGTTTCTTGCGCTAGATCCAGATGTGCCGGCCTTGCATGTCTCTTGCGTGCCCGTCATGAGTCCGTGAATCCGGCTTGGGCACGTATGAAGGCTAGAAAACTAATCCGGACAACAGCGCCGCCAAAGGCTTCGAGAGTTCGTTGTATTTGTTAATTAGTGTCTAATTATGGACTAAGAGCATCTCCAACAACTCCTTAAATCAACTTGCCATCCTTGTTTTTTTTTTGGCAAAACATGAAATTCCACTCTCAAACAGCTTGGCAAAAGAGGTTGCTATCTTTGGCAAGTTGCCATCGCGGCTCCTTGCGCGCGGTGTGGCTTGCCATCTCGCGAATTCTGTCCCCGGCGCTCCTCTCCCCCGCGCGCGAAGGCTTCCCGCGTTTCTTTCTCGATCGCGCACCATCTGAAGGATCGATCCAGTCTACAAAGTCATCGCCTATTCCTCGGTCCTCTATTCCTCTTCGACGCAAAAAGCCGCTGGAGAAGATCCATCGCGACGCTGCCGGTCCTCTCTTCCGTTCGACGCGAAGGCAGCCGATCCATCGTTCAGGTATGGTGGCTCGATCCTCCTATTCTCCCCATCTCCGATATTGAGGTTGGTAGGGTAGTTCGTGACTTGACATAGCTAGGGTAGTGCATCGATGAGAGCTCCGATCTTGACGTAGCTAGGGTATCTGTAGAAGAACAGCTAGTTCGTCATTTCAGAGAAGGTTTAGTAGATTTACCAGATTGATCTGATAGTCATGATAGGGTTCATGTTGATGGTTTATTCGTCAATTCAGAGAAGTTTAAGAGAAGTTTCAGAGAAGAAGGTTTAGGGTAGTCCGTGATCTGCTAGGGTAGTACATGGTTGATCTGATAGTCATGATAGGGTTCCTGTTGATGGTTTATGGACAGCAGCATTCTAAATTGTATATTTTGTCATAAATTTTGTAGACTGATGGAAGGAGAAGATGGAAATTTCTTGTCGGAGATTCTTCTCAATGGAGAAGACTCTCATGTTGTTGGTTTGGACGAGATGGCCATTCTAGACAGCCAAGGCACTCAGAGTCGTCATGAGGAAGTGCAGGTAAGCCGTAGCACAAAGGGAGGAACGAGGAGGTCAAAAAAATTTCATTGGAAAGAGGACAAAGTAATTTGCTCGGGCTGGTTGAATGTTAGCAAAGATCCCATTAACGGGGTTAATCAAACACGCACCACATTTTGAGGAAGAGTTCATGCTTACTATGAGGAACACAATGAAACTACAGCTGTTCGTACAGAGAGTTCGATTATGCATAGGTGGCTGACAATTCAGTTTCAAGTGAACAAATTTTGTTCATGCTATGAGGCCATCAATCATAGGAATCAAAGTGGCACAACTATAGAAGATAAGGTATGACATATATGTTCAATGTTTTACTTGAATTTTTTTATTTGAAAATGTATATACATTGACAATATCTCTGTACAGATTGACGAAGCAAAAAAAGCACTACACGGAATTAGACAAGGAAAAGAAAACTTTTGGCCTTGATCATTGTTGGAACATACTGAAGGGGGAAGACAAATGGAAAGCCAAGATGGTAGAACTTGCTGAGCTAGAGAAACTTGCATCAAACAAGAAGAAACAGAAGGCAACAAAGGTGTCCAGGCCAAGGGATGAAGGAGCCACTAATGATCAAGTCATATCTGCTGAAGCTGAAGAAATCGAACCAAGGAAAAGATTAGATGGGATCAATAAGGTAAAAGAAAATCTAAGGCGAGGAGGGGGTGAGGCTTGCATGCAAGCTATGGACAAGCTGTGGGCAAAGAAGGAGGAGTCCGACAAAGAAAAGGAGAGAGAGGTTCATGGCTTCACTTGACCTAGACAAGGAATCACTAGAGTTAGAGAAGAAGTGGGCGTGCACTGAAGAAAAAAGAGCTGATGTAGAACACAAAAGAGCTGAAGCGGAGTTGCTGAAACAAGAAAAAGAAATTATGTTGGCTGACATGAACGCACTCAACCTGATGCAGCTTCAATGGTTTCAGATGATGCAGAAGGACATCATGGCTAGGCGTCTTGGAAATCAAATTTAGTTGCTGTCATTTTAGTTCTTTCAGCAGGACATTTATCATTTAGTTGATGTCATTTAGCTGTTTCAGAATTATTTCCACTTAAATTTAGTTGCTGTCATTTAAGTTTTATCAGCAGGACCTTTGTTTTATCATCTATAAACAATATATCCTGTAGCTGTCATTTTATTGCTGTCATTTTGGTCTTGTTCAATTGGACGTGCATGATCCTGTAGCTTCATGGAACTGTGTTGATCCTGAAATCTATGTGAGCAGCCAATGATCGTGTACCTGCGTTGATCCTGTACTGAATACATGAATCGTTAAAAAAGAGAGTTCATCACAATTAAAATAAATCACCGATTACATTGTTCTGAATATAAATGGGTAGCTAATACAAATGTGTCCATCACAATGAACTATATAACATATAAATTCATATAGTGTATAAGTATAAATCTGGATGACGGTTCCACATGTGCTCAATTAGGTCTTCTTTTAACTGAACATGTGTTTCCTTGTCTCGGATCCTTCTGTGTGCTTCAATATATTCATCAAGTGTACAATGAGCTTGGCCACGAGCAGGTTCGGCATTTTCACCACCGTAATCAAAACGCTCGTTTGGGTCGACCACGAATCCTTCATCTTCCACGATCATGTTGTGCATGATAACACAAGCCCTCATGATCAATGCTAATGTCTCAATGTCGCAAGGGCGAGCTGGTCTTCGAACAATAGCGAACCTAGATTGAAGAACCTCAAAAGCTCTCTCCACCATCTTCCTTGCTGTTTCTTGTGCTTTGGCAAAATATTACCTCTTGTTCCCCATAGGAAGAGTGATAGACTTGACTAAAGTAGCCCATGAGGGGTATATACCATTTGCCAGATAATAGCCCATTGTGTAGTCATGACCATTAATGGAATAGTTCACCGGGGGAGCTCTACCTTTTGCCAGTTCATCAAACAAAGGAGATCGATGAAGAACATTGATGTCGTTATGAGACCCTGGCATTCCAAAGAAAGCATGCCATATCCAAAGATCGTTCGAAACAACATCCTCCAAAATGATAGTTGGCTTGTCCACGTGCCCCTTATACTGACCTTGTTTGTCATATGGACAGTTCTTCCATGCCCAATGCATACAATCGATGGATCCTAACATTCCTGGAAATCCTTTTTCCTCACCCATTGCAAGTAAGCGTGCTGTGTCCGCCTCATTGGGATACCTGAGGTATTCATCTCCAAATATTTCAACAACTGCAGCGACAAACCTTCGTAGGCTCTCAAGTATAGTACTTTCGCCAATGCGAACGTACTCATTTGTCGCATTAGCTGGAACCCCATAAATGAGCATACGCATTGCGGCAATGACTTTTTGGAAGCAACTCAATCCAAGAACATTGGCCGCATTCCTTTTCTGCACAAAGTAATCATCGTGCGCTTCAACAGCATGCATTTTGTGTTTAAAAAGCTCCCTAGACATCATGTACCTGAAGAAGACAAAACTAAAGATTAACAACTGTAATAATATTTCAGCACATTATAAAAACAAATTCCGTCAAAGTTAAAGAACAAGAACCTGCGATGGAATATTTCAGGACCGTATGTTGGATTATCTGCCAAATAATCTTGAAACATCCTGTCATGGCCACCTTGTCTATCACGGTAAAGAACTCTATGACCTTTGACAGAGCCACCATGTCTTCCTTTGGTACTGGAAAAGATTTCCACATTTTGAGCGGCCGATAATATCAGAGAATCATCGTCATCGGATGATTCATCATCCAATTGTCTTCACGCACGAGATCTCTTCCTAGGCATGATTCCTGACCAACAAGTGTTGTAAGAATTAATATGTATCTATGCAGCTGTGTTTAGCGTCCAGGGCGAGAGAAGCGATTGGAATTGGGAGAACAGAGATCTATATATCTCACCTGGGTTGGGCGCCTTGGAGGAAATGATGCTTGGCCGGTGTTGATGATGAACAGCTGCGCCGTGGTCGCAGTAGTCTGTCGCGCGAGGGAACGAGAAGACACGGCGGCGGCGCTTCACGTGAAAAGGAACGAGCTGAACCGCGCGAGGAGGCCAAGCCGCGCTATTCTGTTGGTCCGGTTGATGGTTTGTGGGCCTAACTTTTAAGTTTACCAAGTCCAAATGGCAATCTCTTGGAGATAGTACAAATTTTGACTTGCCAAATATTTTTGCAACTTGCCAAAACACAAGATTTGGCAAGTGAGTTTTACCAAACTCTCGGAGATGCTCTAATTAGACTCAAAAGATAAATCTCGTGGTTTTCTATCAAACTGTGTAATTAGTTTTTTTCGTCCACATTTAATGCTCTATGTATGTGTCTAAACATTCGATGTGACGGGAAATCTTGAAAATTTTTGAAAACTAAACATGGCCTAAGTCAATTTCTTTATCTTGATTAAATATCTTGTGATATATACATCCATCTGGATATCTGCATACGTCTGTATGAATAGGCCGGAATTCACTTGCGATACTCGTCGTCGTCTTTCCTATGCCGTCGAGACGTCGTCGGCACGCGGCAGCCAGCATCATCGACTCGGCGACCCCGTCGTCAGCACGCTGCGGCTCGCGTCGTCGACTCAGCGCCCCCGTCCACGACACACTGTGGTCTGTGGATTTTCTTCATCATCGTCATTCGTGGCAACTCGGCCCGCTGCGGCGGCATCCTCGGCGGCATCCTTCAGCAGCCGATGATAGGATTCAGCATCCGGACGCAACTCGTGGCAACATGTTGTGGTGTGGGGAGCCAGGCAGCGACCCCGTGCTTCTTCCGCAGCCTGGCGGATCTGCTTCGGTAACAATATGCATTGCTTCTAATGTACTTTGTTGCAAAATCGTGCAGCACTTGCAGCCAGATGCGTCTTCACCAGCATCGAGCAGGCACGTAAGCTGCCGATCTGCGCATTCGGGACCTGGCTCCGACGACGGAAGTCGCCAGTAGTCGAAACGCGAGGACGATGCAGGATCGCTCGCATCCGAAAAAAGCTATAGTCTTGCATATTGTTTTAATCAAAATATTCTACAGAATATATACGTATATCTTCGGATACCCTCGTGTCAACATGACTACTGTCGGCAGGAACTCGACTGCATCTCTCGTCGTCGTCGACGTCCCTCGCCGTCATTTTGTCATCATCCTGTGGCGGCCCTCATCGACGTTCCTCGTCATCGACCTGTCGCCGTCATGCTCTAGCTCTCGACATCATCCCACGACAGCTCGTCATCAACGCGCTGTGGCTAGCATCGTCGACTCTTCGTCCACGACATCGAGCTGGATGTGCGGCGACATCATCACCTACAACGACTACTTGGGCGCACCGCCGACAGGGTCGGCACGTTCAACCCCTCGTCACAGCACTCGACATCACCGCAGTCGGCAACAATGGCACCAACAACCAGTTGGATCAGCTAAGCCGTTTCCATAATTGTTTTTGTTATTTTTTGCTCTTACTTCCTACTAAGTTGACATCCAACTTAGCAGAAAGTCGGGGCTATTACACATAATAATCACACTCTAGGGCATGCTTGTTTTTTTCTCCATGATTTTAAGTACCTACATCATACGTTCTATGTGTAAAGCTTTGTCATGACAATGACCTATGCCTCAACCCGACGCTATATGGGTCATGCCATCTCATGGTTAACATCCTACACACGGGGGCTACGGTCTTGTCAACGAAGTGCACAGCACACCGAGCAATTCATAAAGGGAAAACAACATCAAAGAGAGAAGGTAACAACCCTTAAAAACTGCTTTAAGTACTTTTATGACACATATTCAATGTAATGTGCTTTGTTGGTTGCGAAGACCTAAGCCGCAAACCCGATGCTACATGCACCGCATCTCGACGGTAAACACGGGGGCTACAGTCTAGTTGACAAAGTGCACAACACAATGAATATAGCTCGTACAGGGAAATTCATACATGCTTTACTACATGTTTATCTTGTTCGACTACCGACTCACTGATCTTCTTGTCTCCATGTTATACGGTGTACAATAACACAGGCTACGTCATCACGTTGTCACTAGCTACGTCGACACGCCGCCTCCGCACACTCCATCGGCAATGACCCTCGGGTACTCCCTCGGGGGCTACCTCGAGCCGGTCACGCCGCCTCTGGCTACGTCATCACGCTGTCACCAGCTACGTCGACACGCTGCCTCCGGGCACTCCGTTGGCAACGACCCTCGGGTTCTCCCTCGGGGCTACCTCGAGTCGGTCATGCCACCACCATCTACATCGACACGCTGCCTTCGCTTACATCGTTAGCAATGGCCGCTCGAATACTCGTTCCGTGACAAGTAAGGTGAGTTTGTAGAGCCTACAATACAGATGTACTAACTCCCCTTCTCTTCCTCGGTTTTTATAAACAGGGGATGCACACGGCCAATGGAATCCCAGTAATCTCTTCTAGTAGTGGTGTTGTTAAGGCCGCGCCATGTCTCCATGATTTCCGGAGGGACGCCTCCTGAGAGACATACGTGGGGAAACAGGTCGCCGAAACCAACACCTCATCTTCGCTGAGAAGGAACCCATCTCCGCAACCGCGGGAACCGTGGGGCCAGGCCTCTTTGCCCGAAATTCGATGCACCGTCACCCGAGCCGGTGCAAGCGAGTGATCTGACACACAGATCGGGTACTCGGTCCGGCTCACCTCTTTCAGCAGGTGTAAGCGGTAGCGATTCATTCGCTATATTGACCCTGCCACTCTAGAGTCCGGGGGTATTCGGGAGGGTCACCAGTCTGACTCTAAAACATCTAACACTTAGTGTCACATAAATCTCTCAATACCCGGACGAGCTCGAAGTACCTTATTTTAGTGGATGTGTGCCCCTTCGAGGGAAACCGAAAAACTGGTTGGCCCATGGCTGTAACCAAAGTACGAGCTCCTGAAATCTAGAAAAAGAGTTTTATGACGCGCCCCCGCTGGTCTGGCTTTGTCCTGCCGCTTCCTTTTAGTGAAGTGGACGTTCACTCATTCTACTCGTTATCAGCTCGAAGAGTAACACACGCAACTGCTGACAGCTGCTCACACATTCGTTACTCGCCCTCAGTGGCTCCCGCACCGGGACACTGTTACATTGGCCTCAGGGCTCTAGGACAACGTCCTCCTCATTCACTAATGAAGCTCACGACAATTTGTACCACGTTGCTTAACGAGCCTCGAAGCAAAACATGACTTAATGCTCAAAAACAAACGACCTGCAACATGTCACCCTAAAAATCAACTGGCTTAGTGATGCGCGATCGATGGAGGTGCACCTACCCCATCCTTATTGTTGTTTTACGACTAGGACTTAATGATGCGCAACCACTATTTATACGCTGGAATACGTCGGGAACCAACTTCTCGAGTACAACGGTATTTCTATCCTAACCTAGCATCTACGATGTCCTAGACGCCACGCTTTCGGTTATTCGGGTACATCACCCGAACGTGGCGTTAACAACGTCCCGAGGGCTACGCCTAGGAAACTACGTTTTCCGATATGGGGTGTACCACCCGAGTTAGACACTTATAGCTGCTAAGGAACAACGTTCCTTGATGTACGGTGTACCACCACCGCACTCGATACTTGAAGAAGATTCTCGGTACTCGAGAAATGCTCTTGGTACTCGAATGACAACATACTGGCTCCCAAATACTTGGGAATATCTAATTGCGCTGCTTAACACTTTGGCACCCAAAGATGCTCACTATGTACTTACAGTGCACAGAACTTACAGGGGAGACTGCGACGTCCCGAGGGCTTGAAGCTACGTGCTAGCTTATCATTAAGTCCTATGGGGGCTACTATCAGAGATATGGGCTAGGGATACCTGCACCGCCCATATATTTGAGCGCCACCAAGCTATCGGCCAGGCAACCGTCAAGGGGAAGGCCCGCAAGGGCTGACGCGGTCAACTGACGTGGAAATCAAGGCAAACCGAGACGGGCGTATCTGGACGATAGCTAGGATCAATCTGTTGTAACAAATTAGGAACATAATCTGTTAGCCCGATCGCCCTCCCTATAACCCTACCTCTCCTACCTTGGGCTCGGGATCCAATCTTCCACCAATTCCATCTACCTCGTAGCTAGGAGCAACAACCCCTGTAATTGAGCATACGAATACAAGAGCCGCAACACCACTGGAGTAGGGATTAGCGTGTACCACACCCTAAACCAATATAAATCTCTATGTCTTGTGTGCTACCATCTGATTTCGTCTACACGATCGCGTTGTTGGATATTGCCGGAGCAAAATAATCCGACACATCAAATTCCCATTGACTCTGACTCAATCCCATCAAGAGAGCCTCAAAGACGACTTAATAACGCAATGCGTGAAGTTGTCAAGAAAGATGTGTTAAATTTTTTTGCATGCAGGGATTATTTATCCAGTTTCTTATAGTTATAGCGAATGGGTAAGCCATGTACAAGTAGTCCCTAAGAAAGGTGGAATGACAGTCGTTCAAAATGATAAGAATGAACTCATACCTCAACGTACTATCACGGGTTAAAGAATTGCATAGATTATAGGAAGCTAAATAAAGCTATGAAGGAAGATCATTTACTGCTACCTTTCATAGACGAAATGTTAGAAAGACTGGCCAATCACTCTTTCTTCTGCTTCTTGGATGGATATTCAGGTTATCACCAAATACCCATCCACCCCGAAGATCAGAGTAAAACCACTTTCACTTGCCCATATGGAACATATGCCTATAGACGTATGTCTTTCGGGCTATGTAATGCTCCCGCATCTTTCCAACGATGCATGATGTCCATCTTTTCTGACATGATTGAAAAAATCATGGAAGTCTTTATGGATGAATTTTCGGTCTATGGCAAGACATTCGATGACTGTCTAGAAAATCTAGATAAAGTCCTTCAAAGATGTGAGGAGAAACACTTAGTCCTAAACTGGGAAAAGTGCCACTTCATGGTTAGAGAAGGGATAGTTCTAGGCCATAGAGTGTCAGAACGTGGGATAGAAGTGGATAAAGCAAAAATCGATGGGATCGAACAACTTCCACCTCTCACTAATATTAAGGGAATTAGAAGCTTCTTAGGCCATGCTGGTTTCTATAGAAGGTTCATAAAAGACTTATCTCAAATTGCTAGACCTTTAACTAGTTTGCTAGCAAAGGATACTCCTTTTTATTTTGATGATGAATGTTTGAATTCCTTTCATATATTGAAAAAGGCTTTAGTCTCAGCCCCAGTCATACAACCCCCTGACTGGAGCCTACCTTTTGAAATAATGTGTGATGCTAGTGATTTTGCTGTCAGTGCTGTTCTTGGTCAAACTAAAGAAAGGAAGCATTATGCAATTTTCTATGCTAGTAAAACTTTAACAGGACTACAACTTAATAATGCAACCACTAAAAAGGAGCTTCTAGCTATAGTCTTTGCCATAGATAAATTTAGATCTTACTTAGTAGGGGCTAAGGTAATTGTTTATACGGACCATGCCACTTTGAAGTACCTCCTTGCTAAAAAAGATGCTAAACCCCATTTGATCCGCTGGATTTTGTTACTCCAAGAATTCGACCTAGAAATAAAAGACAAAAAGAGAGTAGAAAATTCTGTAGCAGATCATCTCTCACGCCTACAATTTCATGATAATGACAACCTTCCCATAAATGATTTCTTGCGTGATGATACTCTTCTAAAAGTCACACACACAAATCCTTAGTATGCAAACATTGTTAATTTCATAGTAACCGGTTTTGTCCCGCCGGGTGAAAATAGGAAGAAATTGCTATACTAGAGTAGAACCCACTTGTGGGACGACCCTTACCTCTATAGGGTCTATTCAGATGGACTCCTTAGAAAGTGTCCCTTTAGAAGAAGCCACTAAAAACATAGAAAGATGTCACTCTGCTGAATATGGAGGCCATTATGGAGCCTTTAGAACACATGAAAAAATTTGGCAGAGCGGATTCTTTTTGGCCCTCCATGTATGAAGACACAAAAGACTTTTATTAGAAGGTGTAAATAGATGCCAAAAACATGGAAATATAAACACCTGAGATGCTATGCCACTCACTAATAATCTACAAGTAGAGTTATTTGATGTTTGGGGAATAGACTTTATGGGACCCTTCCCAAAGTCTTACGACTCCGAATACATCTTAGTGGCCGTTGACTATATCTCAAAATAGGTAGAAGCTATACCATGCCGAGCAGCTGATGCTAAGCATGCTAAAAAGATGTTTCAAGAAACTATCTTCCCCCTTTTTGGTGTCCCTAGGATGGTCATTAGTGATGGAGGACCTCATTTTATTGATAAAAACTTCGAACGCTATTTGACTGACTAAGGAATCCAACATAGCATAGCCACACCGTACCATCCTCAAACTAGTGGGCAAGTAGAAACTTCTAATAAGCAAATTAAGAATATCTTGCAAAAAACTATAGAGGAAATGGGGACAGGGTGGAAAAATAAATTACCAGAAGCACTTTGGGCTTATAGAACTACCTATAAAACACCCATTGATATGTCTCCATACCAACTAGTGTACGGGAAGACCTGCCATCTCCTCGTAGAACTAGAATTCAAAGCTCACTGGGCCATTAAGAAATGGAATATGGACCTAGATTTAGCAGGGCAAAATCAGAAAATGCAAATCTCTGAATTAGAAGAGTGGAGAGAAAAAGCTTATCATATAGTGCCTCTATAAAGAGAGAATTAAACGATGGCATGATACGAGAATTAAGAAAAAGGAGTTTAACCCTAGAGATAAGATGTTACTCTTTAACTCTAGGGTAAGACTTTTCGAACACGGAAAGTTACGAAGTAAGTGGGATGGGCCATTTAAAGTAGTCGCCACTCCACCTCATGGAGCCATCATGCTGGAAAGCGATGAAGGTAACATTTTTAAGGTGGATGGTTAACGCTTAAAACTTTACTATGAACCCGACATGCAAGAATTAAAAGAGCTAGACATAATAGAGTTTATAACTTTCTAGCACTCATGCATGTTTTCCCGTTCTGGAATGGGCCTGGTAGTCTATTTGTATAAAAAGGGCTATAAGACCCATTCTAACGAGAGGAAAAGGGCATAGTAGGGATGTTGGACCCCCAAATGACATGACTAAGGCAAGGGGCAGGCAAGGGCCACTTGGGCCACACTGCCCGCTGCCCTTGGGCCGCTGCCCGGTGCCCTACGGCGCCGCCCGGTGTCTAGATGCATCGTCTATTATCCCATGTGCGAAGAGATGATTATCCTAGGCATATCCTTTGTTATCCCCACATGTTTATCTGAGATTCCAAGTGATTCTCATGATCCAAAGCATGAGATAATCATGGGAAGCCTCATCTCATCCACCTACCTCCCTGTAAATACTACCAACCATTTCTTCCATCTCCACAAGCATTCCTTCCATTCCTCCACCTCACATGGGCGGCGCTAGGGGTATTCCCCTATATGCCATGGAATACCCAAGATTTTGGAAACAAACACAAATACATATATGTATACGTATAGGTATAACTTGTATAGTTGCTACATGATGCAAATCTGGCCCAAAGCCCAACAGAAAGCAGCGACTTTTAGCCCACCAAAGTAAAAAAAGGTCGCATCGTTTCCTGGCTGCCGCTCCCATCCTCCTAGTCAGGGAGGTCATGTTCAACACCCATTTTGGTGCCCCTCACAAGCGCATCCATCCAGAGTCTTTCTACACAAACTCATGGAAAGAGTGCTTCTGCCAGATGAAAGCTAGGAATCATGGTGACCAGTGCCCACTCGACATGTAAATGATATCCTTGAAAGTCAATTCCAGAATAAAGAAGACATAGAAGTGGAAGCCACTTATCAAACTAAATCCACCAACAAAACCAAAGAGTTGGTTGGTGGTATTGAGTTATAGAATAAAGAAGATATAGAAGTGGAAGCTACTAATCAAACTGAATCCACCAGCAAAACCAAAGAGTTGGCTAGTGGTATTGAGTTAGCTAAGGCTTATTGATTGAGAATAGATTGTTCATCACAGACCTGTGTATGACATTTTTGGAGGAAGGATTGATGGCTCTAGATCTCTGTAGGTGATTAAGTTCAACTCAAGATTAAGTTATTGAATTATTACTCTAGGAGGGTCACAACCTGATTTTGGATAGGTTTGGTCATGTGGAGTTCTGGGGAAGAAAAACCATACAAAACGTCATGAACTATGTGGCTACGACTACAATTAGAGATCTTTACCACATATGCTATAGCCAAGTGTTTAGTGTCTCCAGTTCTATTGGCTTTATTTGCTGGTCCTCACTGCACACGTATCCAGTTGAATTCATGCATTCCTAGTCCTTGAACTTCCCTAGTTTTGGTTCCCAACTCGCATCGCATCACTCCACATCGCACCAACTCCCAACCCTAGCGTCCTGGCTCTGGTGACCGGCGGGCGGTGACGACTGGAGAGCCCAGTGCTCCGGCAGCCCGTGACGCTGCAACAGCCACGGTTCGACTCTGGCCTCTGGCTTGCTGCTTGAGGCAAGGTGAGCACACTAGCACAGCAATGTTAGCTCACTGTGTACATTTCTCATGTGCGTAGAGATGAAAGGTTTAAAAATTTGAAGAACCTATGTGAGCTTTCAGATGCTTGTTAGCACAAATAGACATGAGCAATATTATGTTGTCTACGAGCTTCTTAAGTTGATGTTAATTCTTCCCATAGCCAATGCAAGTGTTGAGAGAGTGTTTTCCATGATGAATTATGTGAAGAACAAGGAAAGGAATAAAATGGGTGATGAATATTTGAACAATTGCTTGGTCACATTTATTGAGAAAGAATTCTTCAATCAAGTGAAAGATGATGATATCACTAATGAATTCCAAAAAGGGGATCGTATAGTTACATTTTAGTAGCTTTGAGCCTTTGATGTTTTGTAATCTTTCTTAATTATTAGAGAAAATGGCACTATGTCACTATGTTCAGACCTTGTACTTTGCTTATTACTATTGCACATTTGCATCGAAATTTTTTATGTACATGGAATACCCAGCCGTGAAATCCTAGCTCCACCACTGTCCACCTCTAAGGCGTAGACTCGCTAGTCTGTCCACCATGGGTAGCAACTCTCCTAGGAACAGCCCCGCTGCTCGCCAAGCTGCCCATGCTCTGATCGACGAAATCGATCGAGAGGGGGTCCTGGAAGTGCCGCCGCTAGCCTACGCCACACCGCCGAAGAACTCGCTGGGGACTCCACCTGCTGCGAGCCTAAGGGAAGCCACCACGGCGCCGCCCGGCGCCCTAGCCTCGCTGCCCAGCGCCACCGGCCGCTGCCTGGCCCCCGTGAAGCGCCCCTTCAACTCTCCTTCGCCCAGGCAGCGTCCCCCACCACTGGACTTCTCCGGCAAGAAGCGCCGCAACGACCATCCCTCTCGTCCAACCACCAGGGACATCACCACGAAGAAGCCGATCATGGTGCGCCTGTACCCCACGCTGGATCTGCCTATGCCCACGCCTACCAACGAGCACCGCGCCTTGGTGATCCTCGACAAATCAGAGGATAGCCTTCCTCTCACCAATAGTGAGAGCACTCGTAGCACCACCCCCAATCCTAAGAGGGTGAAGTACGAGATCACCGGTCGCTAGCTCCCTTCATGGCGTTATGAGAAGGTGCTCCACTGTCTCGATTCCAATGATGCCAAGACAACAGAAGGATCATTGTTAGCCCCCTCCGTGCGCCGCCGTTTGACTCCTCCGCTTATTCGCAGATCTTCTGGGCAGATGGAGAACAACGACGATGAGAAGGAGGAGCTCACCCTTGAGGGGCTTCAGGCTCAGCTGCGTGCCCTTAAGGAGGAGAACTTGACCCTAGGGGAAAGGGTGGCGGAGCAGGAGCTCTGGTGCTTTGACATCGAGGACAAGATGGATGTACTCCACAAAGGGCTCACCTCGAAGCTCAAGCGCCTTTTCGAGGCCACGGGAATTGAGAACCTCTATGAGGCGCCACTCCCCTAGACCCTGTGGCCGCTTAGGTTTTTAGATTAGGCGCTCTTCAATTTATATTTGTTTTCCTTAGTTCGCTATAGGTCGTGTTAGGTTTGATTTGTTTGTGTTAGATTTCCTTTTCATTAGTTTAAATTTTCATCATTGTAATCAAGCGCCTAATAAATAAAGTTAAAGTTGGTTTAAATGTGTTTCGTCCTCTGGTGTTTTCCCACCAGTAGGACTTTGTTATTTTATCAGTTTGTTATTGTGAATAAAAGAACAGATTACCGATGAAGATAGTGTGGGGGAAGCCTCCCTTCGTATTTTGATGGCTTCCCACAATCACGAAAGTGCCATCACTGAGTCATGTACACGCTACAAAACACCACGAATGAAAGACTGACGCATGGGGGCCACTTGGGCCGCCGCCCGGCTGCTGCCACCCGGTGTGGCAAGGTTGGCTCTTGGGCCCACCTTGTTCCACCACGCAGGTATGCACCTCTATTTCTTTCCGGTACATGATTTTCATGTTAAAAATTAATTATTTCTATCTCTACACACATGAAAATAAAAACTAAATGGCTAAACACGTATATGACTATGTTGACCTTTAAAATTTGACTTGTATAAATTCTATTCTATTCTCATGCTTAGAAACTTGTGATCTACTTTTGATTAGTATGGTCTACCTAAGTTGTTGATTTGTGAGATATAGTAGTGACTAAATAAGTTGCCTTTTCTCTACTCATAACCTTGGAGATATTTACCTTACTAAAAATAAAATGCTATGATAGCATGACTACTCATGTGAGAAAAATGCCTACCAAAGCCAAAGTATATTTGCTTATAAAACTAGCACAAATATTTGATCTTACTTTGAGTCTTGTCAAACTTTGAGATCTAGGTAGAGAGTTATGTCATGATTTTATAACCAAGCCCACATATACCACATCTCTAAGCTACTTCTACACTGGAAGTACGCTCATACATGCCACCATAAAGTCTTGTTTCTCCTTTTGAAAATATATACATACCCTCTCTTTCCACAGAGGACATGGCTATCTAAAAAAGAGAGAGAGAAAGAAAAGAAAGCTTGAGCACAAATGCTCATGAGTTTAGCTCTCTTGCAAAAAAATAAGAAGAGATAGCCATGATCCCTGAAAGGGAAAGAGAAGAAGAAATAAGGAGAAAAGACATCATCCATCATATTATCTACCCACATATCTTGGTTTAGATTGCATGACATGACCCTCCCAGGATCCATTGTTTGGCTTAGCAACAATAAGTAGGACAA
This sequence comes from Saccharum spontaneum, assembly GCA_022457205.1. NCBI lineage: Eukaryota > Viridiplantae > Streptophyta > Magnoliopsida > Poales > Poaceae > Saccharum > Saccharum spontaneum. The sequence continues at coordinate 31,373,248 of CM039580.1, read as the reverse complement.
ATATGCCTAGCTTTGATCCCTACCTATAAGCTCCACATAAGCTTTAGGATAGTGAAGGGCAAAGTATTTATGCTCATAAGAGACTACCACTAAACACTTCTTGAGTGACAAAGAGAGCTCACATGAGGATATACATGAATCATGTTTTCTTTGAAAATTTTGATTAAAAACTCCAAGGTAATTTGAGATGGGAAAGTGTGACTATTTTGGATCACAGTTGTTTCACTTATCAACCACCAAAGGTTTGATCTTAGCCACCAGAAAGATCACAGGTATGAATATGAGATATAGAATAATTTTTATACTTGTTTAGATTTTGAGGAGAAGCATATGTCAATTACCTCTTATTCCACACACTTTACTCGGGACGAGCAAAGGTTTAGTGTGGGGGAGCTTGTTGATGGCTCTTAACACCCTCTTTTGCCATCAACAAATAGCCATGAAATGTATAAAATCAAGCATGAAATGACATTTTATGTTAGATTTCACTTGGTTCCACATGTACTTGGAGAATTGTGCTTGTAGGGACAAAATAGTCAAAAAGGAACAAAATCAAGCCTTTTAGAAGCCATCCACGTGGCCAGGGAAGATAGGGCCCACAGGGGGCGCCGCCCGGCCCCACCTGGCGCCCTGCCACGCCACTGATCCGTGGGAGGGTGGCCTAGGGTGTTGTGGAGCATTGATCCAAGGTTGGTTCACTCAGTGGCCGAGATTCACTTCTCTTGGATCGAAGGGCCCACTGTCATACAAAGATAGGCTCCAACCGACTTAAGCACCTACGATGCAGAGGCGGTGGAATCAAGGGCTGACCGGCGCCCCCTTGAGGCCGCCCGGTGCCCAAGTTTCCTCCACCACCATACCAGCTGCCTATAAGTACCCCTGCCTCATTTTAGCTATAAATAGAGGTCGTGAGCTCATTTGTAAGACACACAAGTGAAGAAAGAGCTCTCAAGAGAGTAGCTTAGCTTAGGATAGCTAGTCTCTAGAGTAGAGAGAGAAGGCGTGGAGAAGCTGGAGGAGGAGCCGGGCTTGTCGGCGATCTCTTCTTCTTGTAGCTCCGCGATTCTTCTATGGTAATTCTATTCCCATTCTTGCATTAAGTTTTGTTATATTTCCGTTGTTTACGGGTTTCACCGCTCGGTTAGAGTGCTCTAGTCTTATTTCATTGGGATCCATATTAGAGTAGTAAGCGCATAGATTAAGCATGGTGCTTAGGCTATACCTTACCTGTGTTTGCGGCTAAGTCTCCGGATAGATTGTGGTAGGTGGCAAGTGGTGACAGCCTTGTCCATGCTCTGTATTCACCACGATAGGCTTAGTTATTAAATCATAGGGCTTATGACAGACCTTGTCTAGTTAGCCCTCCTGGTTGGTAGGCGGGCTGTGCCCCGAAGTAAACAGTTGTTATTTATCATTCCTTGTTCAAGTAATAGTGGCAGAATAACCCATTGTATTCCACTCATTTCCTCCCCAACATCCATAGAAATCCATTAGTCCTAGAATTCGATCACTCCTTGTTCCCTATGGATTCAATACCCAGGATCACTCCTTGGTGAAAAGCTACTCTGACAACTGTGCGCTTGCGGTCTTTTCTATGTGTGCCACCCCTGGTGTCAACACACGTCCTGTCGGGTAGGTGCATTTAATGCCTCACCCACCTTCCGTCCTTCTCGAGTGGTCAGGATCAGAGGTGGTCGCTATGCGGTGCATGGTTGGGAGACGAGGATGGTCGAGGCGGGCCTCGTACGACTCGAGGAAAGAGTGGTCGAGGCAGGCTGTGGTTTGCTGGGCCGTGGACAACTGAGCAGCCCTAAGTGACTTTCTAAGCCTGCCTTGGGACACCCTGGTTATGTGCCCCCAACACATCCCTATCCTACTGATTTAGATATTGAAATATGTTGGTACTATTGATCCTAAAATATTTACCTAACCTTGACAAGTCAATTGTGTAGAAGTTTCGCCCAGTTTAGCTAAAAAAAGAAGTTTCACTCATTTTGCCTTTTTATTTCTTTGCTACTACATTTATGTCCTGTCCTATCCTTTATTAACATTATACTCTCAGTGTGTGCAAGGGCGAAGCCTTGTGGAGGCGAAGCTGGGCTCCCGGGCTCACGTCTGCCATGTTGACTTTTAGCTGCAGTGGTTGGCTGCCGCTTTCGAGAAGAACAAACAGGGTCAGAAGAGCACGTCGTCAATTAATACATATTGAATGAGTATTAAACCATTCAGTTGCCACAAACACAAATCTGCGATTGCTCCTAGGAGCCATGTGCGATGCCACGCTCCGCCACTGAGTGTGCGTGTATTCACGCTTCCCATGTTTACTCAAATGGAATTCCGTGGAACATTTGGAAAGGATACCATCAACTTTGAGGGGATACCATGGAACAAGTTGAAGAAATATATTAGGTGCAACTATGGAACATATTTTTTTGAAAATATTTGGCTTCTCCTTTCAATTTTGAACCTTTTCTTCATGTTTGATGCCAACATTTAGCAAGGTGCAACTTTTGTAATAGAACATGTAACATGAATATCTGATGTGGGATGGGGATGACCTTTAGAACTTGTAATAATTAGCATATGTGCCTGTGCGTTGCAATGGAACGCACACCTTATGCATGGCCTGAACGACTTGTGTGTCGAAGATTATATAACAGTCTTGTTGTTTGTTCTAATATATATTGAAATTGAACTCCATATGGTCGTTGGACACACAAACACGTGCATGTTTGTAATTCGTATGTGCACGACCACGAGTCCAAGTTGGATGTAGATCAAGAGAGACGCGAGGACAGTTTGGAAAGTATGAAAAGGGGGACGGAAGAATCTCTTGAATCTTTAGGTCATGTTTGGATCCCATGAATTAAAACAATATTCAGAAAATGTTTTCCATTTTATTATTAGATTATTTTCTAACTCCTCATAAATCCTAAGAACTAAACATAGCCTTAGGCACTTCTATAGATTATTCAGGCAGTGATAGAGTCATAACAGTCTCTGTCAGCTGAAATTGATGCTTTGTCCTTTTTTTTCTTTTTGATAAGGTATGCTTTGTCCTTAGTGCGGTCAACTTGCTCCACTTGTGCGATGTTTCAACTGCCGGAGATTTTAAACAGAACACTTACCATAATTTATGTTTATTATTGAGCTTATTTTCTATACTCCAACTAACATGTTTTGATCCACTTACTTTATCTTTTGTTGCTTCTTGTGATTTTCTTTCCATTACTTGTCACGGCTATGGAAGTTCCTTCCAATTTCGCACTTTTGGTTGACGTGCCATGAGTTGGCAAGATGCAATCAAGATTGGATGCAGGACAAGGACAAGCTTCCGAAGTTTGTAAAATGTAATTATCAAGCAGTGACAAAATCATGGGTAAGTCTCGCTGTTGAAAGTGATTCTTTGTCCTTGGTGCAGCCAACTTACTACACTTGTTGTCTTGTTGCGAACTTGCGATGTTTCATCCATGGTTCAAGCAAATGGGAAATTTTAAACAGTTCCTTGCCCCCTAATATTTTTTTAATAGGCGACCTTGAACCATCCGATTTGTTAATATCTTGGTCCATTGACAATTAAACTATGTGATTTTGGTAGCTTTGGTCCACCGACTGTTAATATTTGTCCCATTCAACTGTTAGGGCTAATTTGGAAGAAGGGGAGGTACACAGGGATGGAAAATCCTCCACGAAAAACTAATTGGTTATTCAAATTATTTTCTACCTTGAAAAAAGTCAGGGATTCTAAGGGGGTTTGAGTTTCCAAACTAGCCCTTAGGTTACTAGGTTAGTATCATACATTCATAGCCATTGAAAGTAGATTTTTAAGGTGCGAGTTATACTGTCCCATCCAGCAGCTATTTTTTTTACTGTTATTATATCCAGTCACACTAGTTAGTTAACAGATGCTTAACTTATATATCATGTATATATGTGAACCGCAAAGACAAATATTCAAAATGACAGCACCAAAGAAAACTAAGGTCTAGCAAAGGACAAACAAATTAAGTAGGAATAGAACAGTGTTTTCCTGCCCTGCCCTATTCGTTTCGCTGAAAAACCAGGCTAAAAAGTACGGTTCACTGATTTGTTATGAGAAAAAAAACACTACATTATGGCTGATAAGCCAGGTTGATAAGTTCAAGCGAACAGGGCTCCAACAACACTTGAAGCTAAAAAATTGAAATTAGGAGCTACTAAAAAAACGAAAGAAACTAAAGAGGTAAATGAAGAAAGATTGTAAGCAGTTTATATATATACGATCAAAGGATTGATATGTGTGGATACAACCGAAAAATTGGTTGGAGGGCCAACCGACAGACCCAGTTAATTAAAGGTTCCTCCAGGCAAAGATGAAGCTACCATCTATTGTCAGTTGCTAAGGGCACCCGCAGTAGGGGGTGTGTTTAGATCCAAAAACTTTTCATAAAAAGCTACGGTAACGAATCTTGCGGCACATGCATAGAGTATTAAATGTAGATGAAAAAAACTAATTGCACAGTTTGGTTTGAAATCACGAGACAGAACATTTTGAACCTAATTAGTCCGTGATTTGACACTAAAGTGCTACAGTAACAAATGTGCTAATGACAAATTAATTAGGCTTAATAAATTCGTCTCGTGGTTTCCAGGCAAGCTATGTAATTAGTTTTTTTATTAATATATGAAAACCCCTTCCGACATCGCACGGAACATCTAATGTGACATTTTTTTCAAAAACTTTTCACCCAACTAAACCCATCCTACGTTGTTAGTGCTTTCTGCAGCATGTCCACGTAGAAAAGAGAAAGAAGAGGAGAGAACAAGAACATCACGTCGCTACGCCTGGCGGCCCTCGCTACGCTTCTTTTGATGCCGAGCAGGTCCCACAGCTGTCTTGCCTTCTCTTGCCATCTCTGCGCGAAGCGAGACACGTGGACACACTATGTATCGTAAAATGTGCTTGTAGTATGATTGCTGAACGGATCAGCTGCTAACTTGCCTATACTCCCTCCGTCCCGAATTATCTGTCATGGGGAGTCCTGCACGAAGACCAACGCGGAGGCTAAAAGACCCGAATAACTCTATGAAATCAGTACACATGACATGACATCGATCTCTCTCTCCTCCTGCTTGTTTGTTCGATTTCCCACAAGACCAAGTCCAGCTCTAAAAATCAAATTGATCCCTAAGACCAAGTCCAGCTCCAAATATCAGATCGATCGAGCACAAAAAATCGAATTGATCGAGCACAAAAAATCGGATGGAGACGCGCAGGAACAACCAGGGGCCGCCTCGACTCTGGCCGCCGGATCTGGGACAGCCTCGCACTACTCCGCCGTTGCCAGATCTGGCTCAGCCTCGCCTTGTTCCCTCGGCAACCGCAGCAGCGGGCGCTCGAGCACCAGCTCCGGCCGCTGCACCGCTAGTGCCTGCGCCGGGATCTCAGCTGCCCCACCTCCGCCTGCACGCCGGTGGACGAGAAGAGGGGTCGCTAGGGAGAAGAGGAGGGCGCCGACAAAGGAGAAGAAGGGGGAGGGGAGGAGGGCGCCGACGAGAGCTTGAGGTCGGCCTACTGGGGAGCCTCCTTGACGCTGGCAGCCACAGGCACCAACTCCGGCCACCGCATGCTACGGTCCGTGCCAGGATCTCAGCCGCCCCACCCCTGATTGCCCGTCGGTGGAGGAGAGAGAGGGGGGCAGCGAAGGAGAAGAGAGGGGGCGCCGACGAGATCTCGACGTCGGCCTGCTCGGGAGGCTGCTCGACACTGGCGGGGGCGAGTAATGGCGTTGCTGCGACCTACGACTGTGAGCGTTGCTGTAACGAGCGGATGAGGAAAGGGGAAGGTGGGATGGGCCGATGGGGTGACATCGTGACAGGATAAGGCTACAACGCTAGATGGGTAGGTCTTGGGCCCATATACAGTAGTATAGACGACAATTATTCTGGGACATGGGTCTGTAGCTAAAATGACAGATAATTGGGGATGGAGGGAGTAGGTGACATGGACATGTCTTATACGTAGAAAACTTACTTTACTATTGCGGGTGCCCTAATATATGCAACAAACATCGATCTCCGCCCCATTGACGTCTGATTCTATTCAAAAGGTGGACCTCGTCGTAGTGTAGGATGCTGACGTTCATGCCAGTTGTTGTTAACCTTCTAATCACAGTTGACCTTGACAAGTTCCAAGTCTTCTAATGGTTCTCAATTGCCCTAGCATTTTCTTCATTTGCAGAACAGTACACGAATCCAAATGCTCCGCTAGAGTGAACAGGGAAGGAAGAACTTCTGTTTTTTTTATTAGAGAAAGAAACAAAGAGTGAAAGTAAAGAAAGATTGTGAGGAGTTTTTTTTTTGAGCAAACACAGAGCTTTCATTAATCAGTGACAGTAGTACAATCGGCAGCAGCTAGCCCCATCAACCAATCAGGGACATAGTCGAGCAAAAAAAGGGAGCGCTCCGTGACCGACACCATAGTAGCATAGCAATCGGCCACCAAGTTGGCTTTCCTACACACCCATTTAACTCTAAAATCAATAAAACTCTTGCTTAACTCTGTGATGTCAAAACAGAGACCACCTATAACTGACCTCACACAGGAACTATCCTCAAGTAAGGTTTGCAGACCTCGGCAATCAATCTCCAAAATGACGCGGTCATAGCCATTTGAGCAGCGTTACGCGTGGGCGAACCATTCGCATGCAGTAGATGGTGCGGGAACAACTGTGAGCCAAAGCTCCTCGAAACAAAAACGAAGCATCAATTGTTAGTACATACCTTTCATCTTATTAATACCATCCAAAACATTGGTCTCCACATTGCTATCTTGCCTGCACATGTTCTTTTCCAGCCATTCAAAAACAGTCTATTGGTAAGCACTCAATGCAGTACACTGTTGACCTTGACAAGTTCAAAATCAATCTCTCTCTCTCTCCCCCCCACCCCCCACATACACCCAGACCCGTTTGGCATAGCTCAGCTTTGGGTTTCAGCTTCACAAGTACCTTCCTCGGTGAAGCTAAAACTGTTTTAGAGAGCTGTTTGGCAAAATAGCTATGTATATATGTAGATTTTCTTAAAACATGCTCTCACATAATCTCACATATGACCTACAAATGTGAGGTAAAGCTGTGAAAATGTACTATTTTCAACTTTATCCCACCCCATTCCCATGTGAGAGCATTATTTAAGGAGCTTCACAGGTGAAGTTGTTTTCAAAAGACTTGTTTAAGCAAAAAAATAGCTCACAATAACTTATGAAATTGTTGGTGAAGCTGTGTCAAACAGAACCTAGGTTTCACATCTTTTTCTCCATTGTGAACCTATGTTAAGAGGTCCCTCCGGCCTCCGCATTGGAAGCTGTCGTCTCCTGTACTGGTGAGCATTTTCAATACCTAGATACTCAGGGAATCCTCAGCGGTTGATGCTGTACACTCAGCATTTGTGCAAGTCCTTACCAAACAATTGCAAATTGGGTGAAGGAGCTGCAGTATGAACATGGTCTTGAGGATGAACGGAAAAGTCTATTCCCAGTTTGAAGATGTTAGAGCATCTCCAAGAGATTAGCCAAATTTACTGATTTAACTACTCCCTAAAATTGTTTTGACAAAAAAATACTAGATTACTTCAACAAATTCTGTAAAATCAAGAGGTTAGATGGCTAGTGAGGTAGGCTATCTAAAAGTATAGAGTGAATAAGATGGGATGGAGAGCTACTAAAATTTAGAGTCATTTGCAGAGTTTGTTCGAGACGTTTTTCCTTTAATAATAGCCAAATTTACCTTTAGAAAATGATTTGGCTAATCTCTTGGAAATGGTCTTACATGTTGTTCTGAGGAGATGAGAAAATGAAGCTTCCCGATGAACAGAAAAATTGTATGGGTTGCTCAAAGCTATCAGAAATGATGCAATGGAGGTTTTGGATTAGTACCCCTATGAAGTTCAATGACAAGAGGTACCCCTCTTGTTGCATCTATGCACAACTACAAAGTTTTTTTAGATGATGGAATTGTTTCAGCTTCAACCTCTTCAAAGAAGAGGCAATGCACAACAATAAAGTTATTGCTCAATAATCCTATATGTGGCCCTTAAACCTGTGTGGGGTATCGCTTAGGTCTGCAAAGTCTGAAAGTGGATCTATATTTTTTTTAAGTTGTTCATATATCCTCGTTTGTAGTATGTTAGATACGATGTGGCATAGCCAAATGTTGTCGAGAGCAAGTGCGGTTTTTCAAGTGAGTGTGGGTCGTACCACATAGAGAGACATTCAATATCGTATCCATAGAGAGATATGTTCAAATTTTCAAAATCTACATAGCAAACAAGACCATATATAGTATATATAATCATATATCACGGCTAATATATGGATGCAATACGGGACTAGGACGAGTTTTGGAGCTTTAGACGTGTAGTGAAGCTGGCGCACGTCTCTCTTTTATGTTCTTTTTTTTGTCTTGTTTTCTTTCGGTTGTTCTTTCTTTTATTTCTATTTCTACTGCCTTTCAGAAGTCAGCGTCATTAAATTCCCCTTTTAGGGACGGATGCAGTGTGCATGCTGGAAAGTTATGCTTCGTCGTCCTTTGTACAATCAACTTGTTCCACTTGTTGCGATGCTTCGTATAAGTAGTTGGTTCATCAGACAAGTGGATATTTTATACACGCAAACGTGATACATTCAAAATTAATGGCAGAGCGAAGAAAACTAAGGCCTCATGTAGTCATTTATGAATAGCATGATACGGAGTACTATATATGTGATCGAATGATTGTACATGCAAGAGAGTACTGGATAAAACTGCATTGGCATTATGAATGTGATTTTAACGGCTCATACTCTAAGCTCAGCGTCAAAATCAATGGAGACAAAATGTGTACCGGAAAGTCTACTTATGTCTATGAATGGGCTAATCATGTCTTCATGTTGCTGAGGCGAATCGCTACGCATTTACAGATGCCGTGTTTGCGGGTTTTTTTTTCTCGAATACGCAAAAGACTTGCGCATCAAATCGCTATGTGTTTACAGTTGCCGTTTGCGTTGAAAGAAGCATAGTGGGCCTTGGTTGGGTATTTCCTTCCAAAATATATAAGTCAACAGCTTAAATTTTATATAGATTGACAGTGCAATATTGACATTTCTAGATTCCTTATGAAAAATCATTATCGTTATAAATATTAAAAAATTTATATAATTGATTTTCTTAGTCAAAGTATTGTATTGGAGACCCTTATATTTTTTATAGGAGGAAATATATATATGTTAATCGCTGTGGACTTTGACAAGTTCCAAGTCGTCTATTATTGTTTTCGATTGGTTATGGTTTTCTTCGGGTTTCCTATTTATGAGGTCCCGGTGCATGTGATGCGAGGCCATCTTCTCTTCGGGTTTCCTATTCATCCATACCTCGTGAGAGCATTCTTCCATACCTCAAAAACTCAATCCTCTCACACAATGGGTGATGCGGTACTCTCAGCCTTTCTGCAAGTCCTTTTTCAGGGAATTGCACATACCATGAAGGAGGAGCTGAAGAAGTCAGATTGTCTCAAGAAAGAGAGGGAACTCCTGACTTCTAAAGTGGAAATGATACAGGCCGTTCTTAAAGGAGCTGAGAATATGCAGCTTTCTGAGCTACAGAAATTGTGGTTTGGTAATTTGAAAGATGTCAGCTACGACGCAATGGAGGTGTTGGATAAGTACCTCTATGAAGATCATCGACGTCAACATCTTTCCAGTGTGCGCAATAACATAGTAAGTTCTGCCATGAATCCTAAGCGTCAGTACTTTAGGGTCATCATGGCAAGGGAGATAAAGGATGTAGCTATGAGGATTGATAATCTGCTGAAGACTGCAGCGGACTTCCAAGTGGAGGTCCATGGCCAGACAAGTCTACATACTGAAGGGAGTAGTAGCAGTCATCCGAGCAGCTCTTTTCCTCCACCTGACGCTCACTGCAGACAAGAAGATCATGAGCATATTGTAGAGATGATTCTTCGTTCTGATCGGAATCACAAGGTTCAAGTCTTGCCAATACTTGGGGAGGCTTACATCGGGAAGACAACTGTCGCTCAGCTCGTCATCACCGACGAGCGTATTTCATGGCACTTCGAGCTGAGGCCTTGGGTTCATGTCTCAAATGAGTTTAACATAAGAAGGATCACAGCAGACATCATAGAATCTATAGAAGGCTCTTCACCTCGTTCCAACAACCTGGATAGCCTCCAGAAGCACCTGGGAAACCTTCTGCGAGAAAGAAGGTATCTGCTTGTCCTGGATGACTATTGGCAAAGGGACTGGCATGACTGGGAGCAGCTCACAGGTCCGCTTCTCAGCGGTGCTCCTGGAAGCAAGATCATTGTGACAACAAGAATCGGTGCAGTGGCTGAAGATCTTCGTACCTCTGATCGTCTTGGTATCTATGATCCTTACGAGTTGCGAGGTCTATCAAAAGAGGACTGCTGGTCATTGTTCTGCAAACATGCCCAGTGTAACCCAAGCATAGATGCCCAGCTATATGGTTTTGGAGATTCTCGAAGCAGCAGGTACTTCTTTTCTTGACTACAATGTGGGTAAATATTGAATGCAAACCACTAAAACTCCTAAAAAGCATGTATTAAGCAATGCTGGGATAGTGCTCCCTCCTTTTTATTTTTTTTTGTAAGGCGCACACGCAACACAAGATTTAAGCCTTTAATATTTATATTATAACCATCACAATCATAGTACCGTTGTATTTATATTTGAAAGTACTTTCATATATGATGTTGATTTCACTGTAATTAACAATATGATACCCTCCCAGTTTGTAAGGCGTGCTGTAGATCAAGATTCAAACTTTTAAATCTTTGACCAATCATATTGGTTAATAATATCATTTGGTTAACAATATGAAGGTCAATATGCACCTCTAGTTCTCACCATGGAGATTAATTAGACGTTTAGATTCTAGGGCATTATTGCAAGTAACAACTTACAGAAATAACTGTTATAGATATTATAATATAATTTTAAATAATTTGTTAGTGTTATTGGTATAAGAACCATTAAGTGACCATTTGTCATGATTATTGTAACATCAAGAATATATTTATCATTCATGTATGCATATATACTTTAGATTTTTATGTGTGTATACTTTAGGTTAGTTTTTATATATATTAATAATTGGTAAGTTCAGATGCATTAACTTTTCTAGATTCATAACTTATACAGTTATACTCTCTCCATTCTAAATTATATGACAATTTAACTTTTCTAGATTCATAATTTTTGCTATGTACTACCTTCGTCCCCAAAAAGAATACAATTCTAGCTCAGTATCACGTTTTACTACCTTAATTTTAGCCAATTATAGATTAAAAAATATCTATGTTTATGATACCAAATAAATACTATCAGATTAATTACGAAATGTATTTTCATAATAAATTAATTTAAAGCCATAAATGTCAATACTACTTCCTCCGTCCAAAAAAATGCAATTCTCACATTTCGAGGAGTTAAATATTTTGAACTTTGACCAAAGTTGTAAAAGAATACTAACATTCATGATACAAAATAACACCATTAGATTAGTAATTGAATATATTTTTATAATAAATCTATTTGGATTCACAAATGCCAATATCATTTCCTATAAACTTGGTCAAACTAGTTTGACCGGCACGAAACCCATAATTGTATTCTTTTGTGGATGGAGTATTCACTAAAAACTTGGTCAAACATGAACCAAATTTCGTGGCACGCAATCCATAGTTGCATTCTTTTCAGGACGGAGATAGTTTAGGATGTACACTAAGTCTAGATGCATAGTAAAATCAATGTATCTAGAAAAATTCAAAACATCTTATAATTTGGAATGAAGGGGGGTAATATTTAAATTTTTTTCATGATGAAGATGTTAGTAATTTAGATGTAAATTCGATTTAGTTGATTTTAGGAATGGTTTTTTCATGATGAAGATGTTAGTAATTTAGATGTAAATTCGATTTAGTTGATTTTAGGAATGGTAGAAGTGGTAATTTAGGTGCCAGTCAAAGGGGCTCACTTATTGGATTATCTATTATATAGGTAATTAGATGCAATTTAAGGGGTTATTTAGATTATGTTTTTTAATATCATAGGTGGGTAATTTAGATGCAATTGGAGGTTACTTTTTTTATTTTCATAATAGTATAAGTGGCTACTTTTTTAGAAAACGAAATAGATCCAACGGCTTTTATCATGAATGGTAATCAGAGTCTATAGAATCATGATTTGTCTTTCCATTTTTTTTCAAGAATTTCTAGGATTCAATTTTTTTCAAGTGCATCCAGTCAGGGTTAATGTAGGATATATCAATGTAGGCTTATAATTACTATATTAAAATGATTTTGAGAAGGAGAGAGTATGTATGGTAACCAAAATGTGCTTCTTTTGTCTTGGATGTTTGCTATATCTTCAAGGCTTCACTTCTTAATTGTTGCAACTTCGGCTGTTCTGCAGATTGATCGATGAAGTCGTACTGAAATGCAAGGGTGTACAATCATAGCAGCCAGTTTGGGCCACAGACTGCAGCAAGAGAAGGACAAAGGCAAGTGGGCAGCTGTTCTGCGGGAGGAGAATTGGGAATCCAATCAATCTGACTACATGAGATCCCTTCGAATGAATTAAGCACAATTAGATTCACATCTGAAGCCATGTTTCGCGTACTGCTCCATTTTCCCACAAAATTTCCAGTTTGAGGAGGAATGGCTCATCCAGCTTTGGGAGGCTCAAGTGTTCATCCCACGTTTCCCTAACATTGCAGAAATGATGGCTGCTGGGAGCAACTACTTCAGATCTTTTGTGCAACTATCCTTTTTCCAGCGTGTACATTTGGGCCACATCAGGAGCAAGACCGCTATAGCATGCACAAAAAATGCAAGAGCTCGCTTTACATGTTTCTGCTGTGACTGCTACATCTTGGGGTCGGATAGGCCTTGCGATTATCCAGAGAAGGTCGACATTTAACAGTACAATTTGACAAACTTGCCAATGGCAACAACATGTTTGATGAAATCTCCAACTACACGTCTTTGTATACACTTCTAATTGTTGG